>OX103977.1:10400773-10441530 GCA_944470395.2 Schistosoma turkestanicum
GAAAATCTAAAAGATTTTAGGATTCGACAATATTATTCAAGAAGTAGAATCTAATGAAATAAACTTTTAAAAAGTGATGAGGAATTCAAAAATAAATACTCCCAAAAATAGTAAGTTCTAGAAAACAAGAATACAATAAACGGTAATAATGTTATGTTGTTTTATCTATAGAGATTTTCAGATGTCTCCACACTGTATTATACTATTTTGGGGTAGAGCTTTGGAGGTTTGTGTTTTTGCACATTTGAAATCAACAACCAATCATTGTGAGACTACAATTAGAAACCTGGAAGCACTGGACGGCCGTTTCGTCCTGGCATGGGACTCATCAGCAGTGCGCATCCACGACTCGTGCTACTCGCAGGATTCGAACCCGCGACCTTCGGTATTGTGCGCCTAACAACCGGACCACTGGGAAGGCATCCAACAGTGTTAACGCCTAACTCTCACCCATTTGTTTTTGGTAGTTACTGCCTACACACGACAGGGTTGAACTCCATTGATCACGTCTTCTCAACTAGAACTCCAAGTGAGGTCGCGCAAAATCCCTAGATCAATCCAGGTTTCTAATAGTGGTCTAACAATGATTAATTGATGATTTCAAATATTATACTATTATTTGATATAACCACCAATCCAAATTCTCTACAATAGTCTCATCACAATCTAGATTGTATTAGTGGCAATGGTCTCTCTTGAACACAAAGAAAATCTACACAATACAACAAGATCCAGTACTCAAAAATAAAACTTCTTACTATCTGGATTATTTAACCATCGAATACATAAAGCAGTAATCCACAAACCCAAAAAACAAGTGCACTCTCTTTTCATGTAAAATATACATCGATAAGAACAATGTCTCAAGAAAAACCTCTATGCATTTTCAAACAAACCTAAAATCCAGTTACTATGCCAAAAAAAGTAGTTTCAATCATATGCGAGTAAAATATAACGTAACAATATATATTTCGGGGGTGCAAATATGAACACACAAGGTTGTAAATGTTAGAAATTGTATCTATCTCTCTCTTTCTGTGTGTGTGTGTGCGTGTGTAGACAGTGTACCCTTTTTTCACGAAATGTACTTGTTAGAATAAATAACAACTAACAGAATGAATTGCATTTGATATAATAACACTTATTCATTGAAATATATAAGATATAAATTTTGAAAAAAAAAATTATTACATTTTCCAGTTTTAAAACACAAACATTGAAATAGTTATTTTGAGTAGGTATTATGCACTAAAAAAGCCATACAAAATATGTTATATGCATGAAAAAAAAAATTAATGTGTTGTACAACACATTGTTGTTGTCGTTGTTGCTACACACAAAGTACATAACAAGTATTTTAGAAAAAAAAATAGGTGTCAAAATTCAATTTTTATACTGTTTGCATGGATAATAGTAGTAATAATAGTAATAATAATAATAATAATAATAATAATAATAATAAGTCAACGAGCTGTTAATTTGTAATTATTTCTGATTAACAAGAGACAGGACAAAGAGTAAATATTGTCTGAAATTGTATTGTACAAATTGTGTTTAAAATAATGACATGAGAGTTGGGGAGGGGTGAGCAGAGAGTGAAGTATAACACAATTATTAAACATGACCAAATATGAGCATTTGGAAATATACAATAGTCAGTAGTACATATATAATACATTTATACAAACATGTGTTAATTTTTTTTCAGAAACATGGGTTTTATATGATTCAAGCTGTAAATGTGAGTAAGTGCATAAGTCATTGCAAATTGTTGAAAATGAAACTTATAAAACAGCATAGCTTAAATAGTGTGTTGATTACGATTGTAATGGTCGCAGATTTAGTCATTGCGATATGTCCAGAAGGTATAAAGGCATATATCTCTTAGTTAGAGACATGCCTTATCATTTCTCTGTCCGGTTCCCAAGACGTGTGTAATCCATTCTCTACAGTGTGTGAATTGTATTGGCAAGTGCAGTAGTTGATTTGTTTAACACAGATGTGATCCAAACATTGTTAATACCTTTCGTTTAATTATAGGTTCAATTTCTTATTTCACCAAGCCTCCATTTTTTAGTTGGCATGTAATCAATCCACCTACTTAGTTTTACACAGATACAATGTTTTAACGTTTTCCATAGTAAAAGTTGCAGAATAACTTTGAAACAGCTAAATAGTTATGTGATGCTCAAGAGATTAACAATTCCATGTCAGTAAATCTATCTAATAAACAAACAACTAAACTGGCTGATTAGTGTTATTTAATGTAAGAGATAAACTGAAGGATTTACGTAAAACCATTATCACTTAGATGATCAGTATTGTTTTGTGTAGTCTATATTGCCAAAACTGTTGGAAAAAAAAGAAATCTCTCCTCAATAGTACATCAAATACACAAAGATATAGTACATGGTCTATATAAATGATATAGATCCTGTTAGAGTAGAGAAACATTCAAAGTCATTTCTTTTTTTCTATAGAAGTACACTGTGTTTCATCTGAATCCAGTCAAATGATAATGTAAATACCACACTTAAAATTATTCATTAGACACCTGAGTTTATCATCGAAATAATTTATAATTGAAAAACTAAATAACCTAACATTAAAATGTTTGAACCCTTATTGTGTAGATTCTTATTTTGTTTGTAGTGTGTTTTTTCTAAAATCATGAACCGATATGCACTTACAAATATGACGTACTAAAATAGTAAAGGACATCTTAACCATGCAAATATGTAGGCACATACTAGGAAGGAAAGGCCATTCAGTGCTTTCAGATGTTCATTTATTTAACTCAAATGCTACTAACACATTAAAGGTAGCAGTAAAATCAACAACCAATTAATCTAATCTTAATTGTCAATCATTTATGTTCACATATACAATGTCATATACCACATCATTATAAAAATAAAACAGTCTTTATCCAATTCCATCATAAGTCATTTTAAATATTTACAATAAGATTACATGATTTCGATAAAATATGAAAATAAATGTTAAAAAAGAATCAATCAACATATTATATTAGTGCTAGTAATCACGTTCATACTAATCTTGGGATTTCAGTAAGAAGTTTTGACCAATATGGAGTACCAGGAAGGTATCCACTGAAGATAATGGAAAATAGTTACGCATCCACGACTCGTGCACCTCACAGGATTCGAACCCAGGACCTTCGGTATTGTGCGCGAACGCCTAACAACCGGACCACTGGGCAGGCATCCAACAGTGTTAACGCCTAACTCTCACCCATTTGTTTTTGGTAGTTACTGCCTACACACGACAGGGTTGAACTCCATTGGTCACATCTTCTCAACTAGAACTAAGAGTGAGGTCGCGCGAAATCCCTAGATCAATCCAGGTTTCTAATAGTGGTCTAACAATGATTAATTGATGATTTCAAATATTATACTATTATTTGATATAACCACCAGTCCAGTTCTCTATAATAGGCTCATTACAATCTAGATTGTACTTATGGAAATGGTCTCTTTTGCACACAAAGAAAATCTACACAATACAACAATATGCAGTACTCAAAAATAAAACTTCTTACTATCTGGATTATTTAACCATCGAATACATGAAGCAGTAATCCACAAACCCAAAAAAGAAGTGCACTCTCATTTCATGTAGACAGTGTACCCTTTTTTCACGAAATGTACTTGTTAGAATAAATAACAACTAACAGAATGAATTGCATTTGATATAATAACACTTATTCATTGAAATATAATAATATATAAATTTTGAAAAAAAAAATTTATTACATTTTCACATTTTAAAACACAAACATTGAAATAGTTATTTTGAGTAGGTATTATGCACTAAAAAAACATACAAAATATGTTATATGCATGAAAAAAAAATTAATGTGTTGTACAACACATTGTTGTTGTTGGTACACAACATAACAAGTATTTTAGAAAAAAAATAGGTGTCAAAATTCAGTTTTTATACTGTTTGTATGGATAATATTAATAGTAATAATAATAATAATAAGTCAACCAGCTGTTAATTTGTAATTATTTCTAATTAACAAGAGACAGGACAAAGAGTAAATATATTGTCTGAAATTGTATTGTACAAATTGTGTTTAAAATAATGACGTGAGAGTTGGGGAGGGGTGAGCAGAGAGTGAAGTATAACACAATTATAAACATGACCAAATATGAGCATTTGGAAATATACAATAGTCAGTAGTACATATATAATACATTTATACAAACATGTGTTAATTTTTTTTAGAAACATGTGCTTTATATGATTCAAGCTGTAAATGTGAGTAAGTGCATAAGTCATTGCAAATTGTTGAAAATGAAACTTAAAACAGCATAGCTTAAATAGTGTGTAATTACGATTGTAATGGTCGCAGATTTAGTGATTGAGATATGTCAGAAGGTATAAGCATATATCTCTTAGTTAGAGACATGCCTTATCATTTCTCTGTCGGTTCCAAGACGTGTGTATCCATTCTCTACAGTTGAATGTATTGGCAATTGAGTGTTGATTTGTTACACATATTTGAATCCAAACATTTTAATACCTTTCGTTTAATAGGTTCAATTTTCTTATTCACCAAGCCTCCATTTAAGTTGAGTAATCAATCCACTTACTTGTTTAACAGATAAAATGTTTACGTTTTCCATAGTACAAGTTCAAATAACTTTGAACAGCTAATAGTTTGATGCTCAAAGATTAACAATTCCATGTCAGTAAATCTATCTAATAAACAAACAACTAACTAACTGATTAGTGTTTATTTAATGTAAGAGATAAACTGAAGATTTCACGTAAACCATTATCACTTAGAGATTAGTATTGTTTTGTTCTAATTGCCAAACTGTTGAGAAAGAAGAATCTCTCCTCAATAGTACATCAATACACAAAGATATATACATGGTCTATATATATATAGATAGATCCTGTTAGAGTAGAAAACATTCAAAGTCATTTTCTTTTTTTCTATAGAATTACACTGTGTTCATCTTAATCAGTCAAATGATAATGTAAATACCACACTTAAAATTATCATTAGACACCAGAGTTCATCATCGAAATAATTCATAAATTGAAAAACTAACTAACATTAAAATGTTGAACTTATTTGTAGATTCTTATTTTGTTTAGTGTGTTTTTTTCTAAAATCATGAACCGATATGCACTTACAAATATGACGTACTAAAATAGTAAAGGACATCCTAACCAAGCAAATATGTAGTACAAAATCTGAATAACTTCAGGTACACACAGATCCGCTCCCATATAATAATCCACACAAAAACAAAGTGTAAATGAGATTCACACTCACCATCGCTCTCTCTCTCTCTCTTTTGAATGACGAGACCTACTAAATCATATTAATAGTGGTACTAGTAGTACTAGGGTTAAACAGTACTGAAACATATATATATATATATATATATATATATATATATATATAAGATATGCAAGACTGTTTAGTATTATAGTGGGATACAGTACACTTGCAACAGGCACAAAAACTAGTTAACATACATTTGTGTCATTAATTTGACAACATTTGCACTTTCTAGCTTAATTGAGAATACAGCAAAAAGCGTGTATATACATATATTGCTATATAGGCAAGGTGAGTGTATAGCATTCAATTATTTCTAATGTGTACATTAATATGCAGGGTGTTGTGATTTAAACAATTATGATAGTGTGAAGTAATAACAGTAGTAAACAATTTTATCCTAAAATTTTGTAAAAGACAGAAATAAGAGAATAGATGATATTATTATACGAGAAAAACTACATTAAACAAAGATTCCAAGACAATAAAACATACCAAACAAAAAACTGCAAAAATGGTCATTTAACACACACTGTGGGATAGTGGACAATGGTGTAATGTATGATGTACATTCCATGCAACATGCGGTTCATTTATCGCTGGATATACCTAATGTAAGTCAAAATTGATTATCAAACGGATCTCGAACTCAGTATGTTTTGTTTTAAATGCCTAACACGTGATCTATCCAGTTAGCTACTGAGTTCCGATAACTAAAAGTTTGTACAGTGAGGATGAATTTTAATGTATTTGTGTTGTTTAAATCTTGTCTTTAAGTGGAGATGGATGTACAAGATCATTTAATGAACTGGACAACTCAATGGTAATATTTCAGGTTTGAAAACTAAGTGGCCCCAGATCGAAGACCGTTTACGAGCATCTATATCTTGAAGTTTATAGCTAAGTCCTATTAGTGAGTCTCAAAACTACACACCTAGGTTAATGCAGAGTTTCTCGCCAACGACATCCAACCACCTGACTGATAACAAAGACATCATTCCTTGCCTGGTTATTATATACTCTCTGGCAACATTTCTTCCACTAAAAAAATACACTGTGATCACCATCACTTTCAACTAACCAACAATTTTTCGGAATCATGATTTTGTTAGAATGTCAGGTAAATATAAGACCCTGCGACTATATCAACTAAAAGCTCTTATGTAGCAGTGCTATTCAATAATGTAATAATCTCAGCTTCCTAGACTAATGCTTAGCCTACCCTGACGTGCATTGCTAAGTGGTGAAGAATAAGGTTTGGATGAAACGTAGGGAAGGGGGCTATAACTATAACTGCTGCTGTGGACAATTTTGGTAGATGAATATTTCCTATTTGATTAAGGTCTGAGCGATAAACGTGATAAATGGTTGGAGACGTTGGATGAGAATCAATCGAAACGTGAAGATGTATAGACTCTAACCTTATGATCAGTATTAAGGTATTCCGATTTTTTTATTTCTTTTGTTTAATTTTATCATGCCATGGTAATGCGGTATGGAAGCTTTGGCCTCTAAACTCTAAACTGGATTATGACTGATCTAGTTATTTAAACACTCGGTTTCAATCACTTACTAATATCAATCAAGTAAAAACATAAAAACATAACGGAAGAATGATAAGCTGATTCAGCGCAACAACTATAACTTCAGTTAAGATTAATTTGATCCATTGAGTAATTCAAGTTCTTAGATAATCATGGACAAACTAATCAGGAATTCATTTTATCTTATAACCACTGAAGACCCGAACTGATCAGACTATTGTTCGCTCTGAGTACGGTGTTTTCTACTAATATTATCATTATTATTGTTATTATCACCCATTACTCAAAGTTGAACAGAACACGTTTATTTCTCGAGTCGGGTGACTTACACCTACAAACCTGAACTTTCAAATTTACTCACTCAGTGATGTTTATTGATGTTTATATTGAACAAATTCCATTCTTAACATTAATGACTATTGATATTGATATTGGTGACAAACAAAAATTTCACTTATTCATCATTGAAAACAAAAGAAGTATGCATACAGCAATGACCTGAAAAGTTCAAATTGCTCATCATAAAAACAATAAATAGGTCATACATACATATTATTAACGTCATCATTAAAATATATAATTTGGATAGATAGATAGATAGATAGATAGATAGATAGATACATGTAAATATTTATGTGTCTGTATAGTTCACACACACATACACACACCTACACATACAATCGTAAACAAAATCTGATCTTATTTATCACATCCAAACAGTAATCATAACTGTGTGTATTTCTCATAATTATGTTTTGTTTAAACACAAAAATTGGTCATCTCATTTTAATAGCTGATAATAATAATAATCATAATAATAATAATAATAATAATAATAATAATAATAGTACATGACTTTGTCACTTTAAACAGAACTAACGAGACATGAAAAAAAAAACAATTTTGTACCAAACATAGAATTAAAAAATTAAAAAAGATGCCAGCATATTTAACAAATCTAAAGTCATACAAATTGCATAAAAATAGATAGACATATAGATAGATAGATAGATAGACATTCACATAAATAGACAGACAAATTCTCATAAATAAACAAAAAGAAAATTATAATCTGACATAATTTGAAATTGATAAGTTAAATGACCAAGAAATACGAGAATTAAGTGAGCAGCAGTTCAATGTAAAATTAATCAATAAAAAAATGTGGGCTTAATTTTTGTTCTACATTGATAGATAATAACATAAAAATGTGTATTATACTCGATGATGAGTCAAATTACAAGATGATAATTATTTCAGTGCAATAATAATGTTAATTGTAGTGTGTACGTATGTGTGTAGATATATATATATATATATAGATAGATATAATGTTTTAGATGAAAGATCAAAAATGATTTGATCAAAAGAATTAATGCTGATTGTTATATGAGAGTTCAAAGATTGAAGTTATACTTTTGATGAATATAAAGGAAGTAATGATTTAAAGTTAAAAATAGTTGTGACAATTGATAAATGAAACATGAATGATGAAAAACACCAATTTATAAATTATGAATGAAGCAACCACCATCATGAACTCCACTCAACTAAATTATAATTTGCAATTTCATATGGGGTTGTGGAGATTGTTGAGTTACTTTGAAATTATGAATCAATCAATGTTACACCACACACTATTGGAAACGTGAAAGCACTGGGACTGCTGTTTCGTGATTTTAAAGTAAGTCAACAATTTCCACAACCCTTTGATGCAAATTATCATGTACTCGCTAGTAACTAGCTCCGTGGGGAAGTTTTCCTAGTTCTAGTGAGAAGTTGTGACCAATGGACATCAACCCTGTTCGGGTGTGAAGCAGTGTTCATTGAAGACAGTTGATGAGGTTGCGAAAGACCGTAGATTGATCAAAGTTAGACAATAACGTCGTGGGATGTTGGTTCAGTGGCCCGGAGGTTAGGCGTTCGCGCACAAAACTGAATGCCCTTGGTTTGATTCCTGTGAGCAGCAGTAGTCGTGGATGTGCACTGATGAAGAGTCCAATAGCCGGACGAAATGGCCGTCCAGTGCTTGCAGGTTTCCAATGGTGGTCTAACATTGATTAAATTATAATTCCATAAACTTGCCGATTATCTTCGATATCAGCTCTCAAGGTTCCATCAATTAGTATGAAATTATCATCAGATATGAGAGAAATGAGATAACAGTCGCTGAGGGAATTGGACAGTCGTCACGTTAAACTGTATGAACTAGTTGTAGATGAATATGTGTTCCGTTAGAGCTTAAAACTTAATCGGCTGGAAGATTTCGTCGCTATTTTGGACAAAGTCTTAAACATTGCTCACAGATTTACAATAGTGTCTTAACTGATTCCAATCTATGACGGAAGCCAATTAACTAAAAATTAAATTCAACCTGACAAACCTCTTCAAGTATAGGTATTAATAGTTATAAGCTGATTGGTTAGTTAATAAGCATATGATGAGAGAGATAGTGTATATATGAACCAAGTATCATGACCAGAAAACACATTCGGATGATACTCACCACTTGTGAATATAAAGTGAACTGACAGATTAAACCATACATCAGTAAACCACTATTAGAAGTCTGGAAGCAATCGAAGGCTGTTTCACCCTAGTATGGGACTCCCTAACAGTGCACATCCACGACCTTTGAAGGTGGGAATTCCTGGAGTTCAAGTGAGAAGTTGTGAACAGTGAAGTCCAATCCGTGTTGGGTGCGAGACAGTCATCCACCACAGGCGATGAATGAATGGTTTCGAAAGATCATGGATTGATTCAAGTTGGAAATACTGTTAGATGCCAACTTAGTCGTATAGAAGTTAGGCATTCGCGCTCGAGATCGATGATCACGGGTTCGACTCCCTCATGTGGATTCGTTGACGTGCACTGCTGAAGAGTCCCTTACTAGGTTCAGTGAATCCAGGTTTCTGATGATCATTTAGCTAAGAACAGTTCGTGATCTCAATTATGAAAAAAAAATGTTATGCAGCCACCACACCCCGCTTTCACTGATGTCAGAAAACTACCAATGGAGTGGCGTAATACATTGCAACAGGAAGATAAAAGACCTAGTTCACATGAAAATGGTTCAAAATGTAAGAGTTTAGACTAAAACATAGTTATACATGTATACAGTTATAGGTAAACAGGGCTTGGTATAGATAGAGTGAACCAGTTTAAGTTATATGACTTATAGGTTTAACATCCATACTCAAAGATGATGCTTAAACCGTATACCGTTAGTCTAGTCAAGAGCACTAAGATGAATGAGTTTAATTTTTGATTGAAATGAATCCTCACTGTAATTAAACGATATCTAGGCTTAAATCATATTTTATCGGTCCAAATTGTGTTGAAGAATATATGATTGTATATTAATTATTTATTAGATTTTTTGAATATGCATGTGTATGTAATATTTCTAAGGTAAATAATAATGAATTCTCTGTAAATCAAACCATACTCAAATTTATTTAAGTAGAAAAATCCACTAAGATTGTGTGTGTGTGCTGTAGACATTCTATCAACGTTCCTCACAAGTTTATATATCAGGGTTATTAACTTTATTTTGAACATTCAATGAAAATGTAATCATCTAGTAGTTTCGATCATTTATCCCCTCTCATTTGATGGGCGTGTTAGATATAAGTGCAATATGTACCAGAGATTAAATTTCAGTCATTCACAGCTATTCACAACTGGACACTGTAGTTCAGCATGACTTACCAGATGAAACTTAATTGTGAGAAATAATTTCATTAACTTTTGGATATTTATTAACTTTTTCTTTGATCAGTCCGAAAATTTATTCAGTATTATTTATTGCAGCCGTCTCTCCCATTGATTTTGCCTCAAGCTACCCACAACTGCCAATGGTCATTGAGAAAAGTTGTTGTCAATTTAAATTTAAGTTTCCTTTACTCCTGATCATGTTTGGAGCCCGGAACGATGCATTTCCGAACCTCTGTCAGTTCAATAAATGCTGTCGAAATCTACCAATCTCTCTTAAACATTTGTTTATAGTTTGTGCAGCAGTTCACTTAGTATGGGTTTGAAACATGGCCTTTAAAAGTAGAGGATTTTCACAGGTTACTAGAATGTGATGGCCTATTTTCAAAGTATTGCTTCTATATCATAGGATAATAGAGTTAGCAATCCTCATATCTAATGTTATAGCATTACGTAAGTATGGATAATCAAGTGACGAGATGATGAGTGTTTACTGATTGAGATGGTTGGGACATGTTTTGCGTATACTCATCCACCAACTACCATGACAAGCTACGATGGCTAGTGAAAGAGTAGGTTGGTAGAAAGTTAAGAGTGACCAAACTAAGACATAGCATCATTCTATGAAGAAACTGACTGTTGAACTGAATGATGTAGGCAGATACAGGCTTCCTGCTTCGTAACTAGAGTGACTCGAGATTTTGAGTGACATGGCTCAAAATCATTGGCAATGATTCATAAATACTTTTTATCTAACTGATTTATTTATTCATTTTTAATTTTATCTCATATTCTTAATTCTTTCTATTACTACTATTCCTGTTACCATCTGTACTACTCTACAAAGTGTTATAACAATATCATCTTGCTGCGCTAATTATTAATGGGATATGGTAAACTGGACCAATGTTCTATGTTGTGTTTGATTGACTAACTAACTGGATTTTTTTACATAATTCATTTAATGTGATAGGGACAATTCAGAACGAATACTTATTCCATAATAATACCATAATACTGATATAAGTAGTCAACTTTTAATCTGTAGTACCCCAGTATGTAAAAATTCAAGTCACTTTACAGTAAATCAACCCAGGAAGAAAGGAATTTGATCAGATGGAAATCTAAGTGCGATAGATATCATTCCAAATAAATAAAATGAGATTATCGATGACATTCAACTGAACAGTTGAAGGAATAAGAAATGGAAATAAAAAGCTGCAGAGTATTTTTGAGACAGATTTCGAACTATGTTACTCAAATTAACATTTGAAGGCATAGATTACAACATCATCGAATTGTAAGTTTCAACTTCTCAACATGATTCAACACGTCAATAAATAATTGTACTATAAGTGAATAGTTTTAGAAACTTAGATATTTCTACACCGACGTTTCACCGGTGATGGGACGTACAGTGAAAGTAAAGAGAACCTCCTAATCATTTGAGAAATTGGAAAAATTAGATGATTTCCAAGTAATGTGGTTTCCCTTTATAAAGATCATATTCGACAACCTAAACAATGTTATGCTATAAGATTTGGCTCCACATCATGTGAAACGATACCACTGAGCGGGCAACAATGGAATTTGGTTGATGGAAATCGACCAGAAGTATAGGATTAGGAAAAACATAATATTCAATGACCAATGATTTGTTCAGTGATAACGTCTAAGAGCATGAAACCGGATAATGTAAGATCCAATACCATGGTAGATATCAACTCCCTCAAGATTGAAGGTACACCTTGTTGACAAGTAATGCCATGTAGCACGAAATTTAAGTCCGGAGTTTCTCGTCGACTTCTTCCGAACACCAAATTACATTGCTGAAAAGTGCATGAAATGTCGAGTCACTTAGATTAGTTCTCGCGTTAAATCTTGATCGATGGAATCTGATTAGCATTAAACGGGACTTAATATAGATAAAACTGAACATTACTTAGTGTGTTAAGTCTTCTTCTGATCAATTTGTTTCGATACCATACATCCTAACTAATCAAATGAAGGAATATTTTGAAATTTTAGAAAAGATTATCAAAGTATTCAATAAAATGCATAACAGAAATAAGCTCAAAGTTCAAAATGCAATTTTGATATATATGTAAGCCATTGTGTTAATAAATAGACGAGCTTACATTTCAGAAACCAAGATAAAGTACTTCGATTGTTATAATCACGAGTGCGTGTGTAAGTATACTCAAAATACAGAAAAAAAACAAATCAATAACGAATGTACAATCGCAAGTATAAATAAAAGGGTTTTTTAAAATTAATATTACTATTACTAGTAACAGTAGCAGTAATAGTCAGCTAATATGTCATTTATAATAAGTCAGTTTAAATAGCGAAAAAGAACACACTCATACATAATGTATGATGCCTGCATGAAAAGTTTCCATTTTCAAAAACGAGAACTTATTATATAATAATAATCACAAATAAAGACAGTGAATAAATGACAAAGAGGATGATGACTGTTGGGGCTTAGGTCACGTGAGAAATATGCCAGCAAGACATAGAGAGAGGGAGAGAGAGTGAGACATAGTCAACAAAATGGCACATCATCACAGTTTAATCAATGTTTATGTCAGAATAATACTAAATTGTTTCATGTGATCAGAGAAATGACTTTCTGAAGATTTGTGAAATGATCTGTATTGTCCTTACAGAACGACTTTAGAACGACCAGTGAAAACCATAAAGCACTTAACAGTACGGTACTACTACTCCTTAGCAGCGCGCATCCACGACCATATCGGAGATGGAAGTTAGGATATTTCAGGTCCAGAAGCATTGAGTTGGAATGGAATCTACTACACTGAATTATAAAATCACTATTCATGTCAATGATCATAAGTAAGAGTTTATGAATTCAGACGATATAAGTAAGCTTTGTAGTTTCTTTGAGCGATATACCAAGGTGATAGATTTATCATTGGAGTTATACAATTAAGTAAGTACAGTGAGATTGCAATTTATAACTAAGGGGCTAGAAAATCAAACAAATTACTCTTTAATTAAAGTAACGTTTTTGGCAAATCTCAGTACACAAGAGAAAAGTTTCTTTCCCATCGGTAATCCGTAATCACATCAAAAATGTAGTTAGTTTTAAAAATACTGAATAAATACAATAACAGAATAATATAGTAGGTTGTTAAAAAATATTCATGGTACAGCAAAAAAGAGATGAATAATCTATTTTACTACTGTTCATTTTGATTCATATCACTCTTAAACGGTTTACCCGGAAAATACATTTGATAATAATCACCAAAAAATATTTATTTCACATTAAAATGATACTACACATCAGTAAGTTTTACCTTTTAACCTCATGTTAACTTTTTTTCCATTTCAGTAAGTATCAGTAACTCTTACTCAAATATTGCGGTTTCAATTTGATAACATAAAATCGATATCTATCATAAAAAAAAAGATATCTAAACAAACAACTTAATAATCGAAAATCAGTAATTTTATTAATCAAAGCAATGTTCATGAATCAGTCAGAAGATAGGTAGGTAATAAGAGAACACACTTTATAGTTTCAAAAACACTACATCTCATTTTAAATTTGTTTAAAAAAACACTGGTAAATGCAGCCAACCAACCAACCAACCAACGAACCAACCAGGCATTCAACTTCAGAGGGACTAAAATATTTGAGTGACATGATAAACCGCGATTAAAATATACTGAAAAATAATACAAATGAAAAAAATTTCCACCCTTTTCTGTTTTTATTTACACTATGTACAGAAAAAAAAATACAACAAGTACGCCAACACACACACACAAACACGCAAACACACACAAAAACACATAATTACACTATACCTGCATATTCATCTAATTCTCCATCATCTTCACTTTCATAACGTACACTGCCATCGTTTAAAGAATAACGACTTGTTGCAATTCTTGGCTCTTCTCTATAGAAATAAAAATAAAATAGATGATTAGTATTCATATACGGAAATCAGCACCGAACGATAATGGGAAGTAATTTTAAGGAGGTTGTTGAATTCGAAACAGGAAAACAAGAAAATAAACACCAGATAATCTATATCACAGACTGAATTTGATTACAGTTCAATGTTCAGACTTTCTTTACAGTTTGTCTAAAAGAAAGTCAATGCATTATAAAAAAACTATTTGGAAGCTAAAAAAAATATCTCTTGATAACAACAGTATGATTTTATGGGTTGTTCAATATTGATTTATTGAGAAAGCTATTCTGAAGTTGATAGTAAACAGTTGAGATCATTAGAATTCAACAATGTTAGGAGTAAGATAAGTACATTACCAAGGGCACTGAGTAATAGCAATACAGACACCACTCTATATACAAACTTAGATCAGAATCATAAAACCTCTATGTTCTATAGCTAATAAGATCATGGATCTGCACTGCTGAGGAGTAACATATTAGGACGAAACGTTTGTCTAAATACTGTTTTTTTCAAAATGCTTAGATAACTAAACTAAATCTGTAAAAAAAATGCGATGGTAGGTAGCCTACATCTACTAACATGACTCAGTCCACTTGTTAGGGATTTCATGGATTTCTGCCATGATTTGGTTTATCCGCTTAGCTTTCTACAAACCTACTCCCACACCACAAAACATGGCTCGTCGCGGCAGTCGGTGGTTAGGCATTCGTAACACATGTCCCAACCACATCAAATGATGAAGTTTCACTACTTCATCAATTGATCTACCATCCCTACCTAGTACTCGTTTCCTGACTATGGCATTGCTTACTCGGCTGTCCCAGGATATCCAAGCAATGCTTAGAAGACATCGATAATCGAATACTAATAGTCGACGAATGTCATCTACTCTCGCCGGACATGTTTCGCATTCGTATGGTAGCATGGAGCAAACTGCTGCGCAGTACATTCGTCCTTTGGGTAGCAAACGGATATTGGAACTCAACTGATAATCGCCGTAGGATTCCATCCCACATCAACCAGTTTCATAGGCCTAAACGTTGCCATTAAAAAAGTCGTGCTGCCATTGACCTTGTCTGAAACTGAGATATACATAAATGATTGGTCATTCTGTGATAGTATCCACAGGTCAGATTTCCTTAACCACTAACTACTATCAATTTATTATCTCCAAACGAAGTTATCAATCAGATTCACTAGGTTATTAATTTGTTAAACAATCAGGACTGGTGTAATTCAAAATGTCACAGATTCGAATCCCGTGATAACTTAAAATTATATATATATATATATATATATATATATATATATATATATATATATATATAAATCTTATTATAACCCACTGTTATTGATGTAGACACACACAAACACACAGACCTACATATATATATATATATATATATATATATAAATGCCAAATTTTAATTTGACAAATTCAAGCCAAAAGAAAACAAGACCCCAAAATATATAACCAACTTATATAGTAAGGTGAATTATGTGACAACGGCTTATGATAATCGTCAAAACAAAACAGAACAAAAAAAAAAACAAAATCAGATTCCAAAAGTTCAAAACTCTTATTTGCTTATTATGATTATTATTATTATTTGTATTGTAATCCGTTTTGGCATTGAAAATGATCAATAACAATTTAATATTTTTTTTAAAAAAAAACAGGTTATTATTGTTATATATATAAAGACAATGAATCTCATCTCATAAGTGAAAAAATTGTTTTGATTTATTAAACAGACAGAACGATATTCTATTGGTTCGTTTGATCTGTTTTCCAATCATATGACTATAAAATGATTGAAGTTCCTTTTATTTAGGGATTTATTATTAGAACCATTTTTACTAGGTTGAGACTTTAAATGTGTGTGTGTGTGCGGGGGGGGGGAGGAGGGTTAATTATATCAAACTGATTGATGAAAGTAAGAAGTAAGCAGTATGAAGTTCAAACCTATTTTAATTGGCGAAAATTTGAAATGCTTTTAACCTGTGAATATCAGTATTGTAGGACGTCTTCTTTTTATAAATGGTAAAACGTGGGAAAATTGATACTTTGTCACAATCAAAGATAATTGGTTGTAGTAGCTGTTTAACATCGAAGCTTTTAGATCAGGGGTTCAATGTTTAAATACCTACATTAATATAGATAGCTACAACTATTATTCTCACTAGTCATTACACCTGAAGTACGGCTTAAAGTAAGCACGGTATCCAATGGACAGCTACGACGCAACTGGACGATCTGGACTTCGCAGATGACCTGACACTTCTATCACACACACAACAACAGCAGTAGGTCTCAACATACGTAAAGGGAAAAGTAAGATTGTACGATACAACACAACATGTGCCAACCAAAACACGCTTGATATAGATGCCTTGGAGGGCGTTAACACCTTTACATATCGTGGCAGCATCTTCCACAACCAAGGTGGATCCGATGCAGATGTGAGGGCGCGATCGGCAAAGCAAGGGCTGCATTTCTACAATTGAAAAATATCTGGGACTCCAAACAAATATCAATCAACACCAATACAAACGTAAAGTCAGTTCTGCTGTATGGAGCGGAAACATGGAGAACTACCAAAGCCATCATCCAGAAGATACAAGTATTTATGAACAGTTGTCTACGCGAAATACTTCAGATTCGTTGGCCAGACACCATCAGCAACAACTTACTGTGGGAGAGAACAAACCAGATTCCAGTGGAGGAGGAAGTCAGGAAGAAGCGATGGAAGTGGATAAGACACACTGCGAAAAGCACCCAACTGCGTCACAAGTCAAGCCTTCACAAGGAACCCTCAAAGTAAAAGGGAAAGAGGAAGGCCAAGGAACACATTACACCGAGAAATAGAGAAAGACATGGGAAGAATGAGCAAAAACTGGAAAGAACTAAAAAGGGAAGCCCAGGACAGAGTTGGTTGGAGAAAACTGGTCGATGGCCTATGCTCTATTGGGGGTAACAGGCGTAAGTTATTAAGTATGGCTTAAGGTTGACTAAACACACACACACACGCACATCTACTTCATAAACTGATTAGAATCATTTGAAATAACTGATCAAGATACTTTAGATATGTGCATATATGATTCGAGAAAGCCTTAGTGATAAACTTCGATCAGTAGGATTACAACAGGTTGAGTGTGAGTCGATTTCTTATAAATAGGTAGAGGAAGATGACTATGCAATATGATATTTGATAAAATCATATGACCTACATTAATTAGAGGTTAATATTATCACATGTAATGGATTGAATAGAGAGAGAGAAATAAGTAAACATGTGAGAATGACAGTATTTGATTACTTTTCACTGTGATTGCTATTGTGAATGCATCACAACATTAGATTATTTAAGATAAAACTAATTGTAATTATCCCATATATTACGTATTAGATTGAGCTTTTGAAGTAAAACAACAAGACATGTTGAAATGTAAAGAAGGGAAGTTGAAAAGTTCTACCAATAATAATCATTTTAATAGTCACTAACAAATAGTCGTTGTTGTTTTATGGTTAGCTAAACAACTACTCAAAGCAATAAAGCACCGGACAGATGTTTCATCCTATTATGGGTAATCCTCATAAGTGATTAAGAGAATTCAAGCATCTGAGATATGAAGCAGTGAACTACTAGAGATACTGGACAGTTGTGCGATATCCTCAATCGATTGAACTTAGAAATACAAAGTACTGAATGCTTACTCAGTGCTCTAAAAGCTAACTGTTAGGTTCGTGAGTTTGAAGTTTTGAACTCGATATCCATCTGGACTTTGATCTGTTTTAGAGTCCTATACTCGGATGAATCAGTTGTTCCGTGCTTCTAGGTTTATGAGAAGTTGTCTTACAAACGTCAGTTGCTGACGGCAACCATAAAATATCTCAGATAACTTCATCTGATAAGCCGATGTACAAATGTGGATGTGAATGGATTTAAAAGGTATCACGGATACCGAGGAAGGACTCGAGAGTTTAACATGGGAATTATGCAATCCATAAATGTCATAGTTGACACAGTTAATTTAATGTTATAGTTTAGAACTAAAAGCTTAGATTCCATAGCTAGTGTCGACATACATGAGCAGACCAGTCAGTTAGAAAGTTGCCATGTAACATTAGAAATTGTAGATTCAAAAAAAAAAGAGCAAGTGATGATAGGATTGTGGTGAATTCAACTACACAGGCCTCATTGTGCACGATTGATACATTTCTAGAGAAAGAATGCAAACTATTATTTGTAATAAGCATTGTTCACTTTCAGCAAGTCAAATAATACCACTTAAAAAAGAATATTAAGTCATACCAGATTGATTATACACAACATGCACCAACCAAATCACTCTTGATGGAGATGCCTTGGAGGACGTTAACACCTTTACATATCTGGGCAGTATCATCGACAATCAAGGTGGATCCGATGCAGATGTGAGGGCACGGATTGGCAAAGCAAGGTCTGCATTTCTACAATTGAAAAATATCTGGAACCCCAAACAACTTTCAACCAAAACCAAAATCAGCATTTTCAATACAAATGTCATGACAGTTCTACTGTATGGAGCGGGAACTTGGAGAACTACGAAAGGCATCATCCAGAAGATACAAGTGTTTATTAACAGTTGTCTACGCAAAATACTTCAGATTCGTTGGCCAGACACCATCAGAAACAACGAACTGTGGGAGAGAACAAACCAGATTCCAGTGGAGGAGGAAATCAGGAAGAAGCGGTGGAGGACACACTACGAAAAGCACCTAACTGCATCACGAGACAATCCCTCACATGGAACCCTCAAGGCAAAAGGAAAAGAGGAAGGCCAAGGAACACATTACTTTTCCGAGAAATAGAGAAAGATATGAGAGGAATGAACAAACATTGGACTGAACTGGAAAGCGAAGCCCAGGACAGAGTTGGTTGGAGAAAACTAGTGGGCGGCCTATGCTCAATTGGGGGTAACAGGCGAAAGTAATTAAAGCCAGTGAATCAATCATTTCACTAAACCACATCAAATATGAATGTAAATCCTGATAGAAATCATGTAATTTTTTGTATGAATTCAAAGGTATCAGCGAAATTGATAGCTTGTTAAACAGTTAATAATTGTCATTTATGTTTAATAAATATTAACAGTGAATTGTGAATTAGATAAAACTTGACATTTGAAAATGAAACATATATAATATGGTGTTCTATAATCAAACTGGAACATGTACTTCGGTTGAACAAACAAAAAAAAACTGATTTATTTATAAATGAAGAAAATGTTTGTTTAATGAACTTCATTTTTAAAACTAAATTATTTGTCTATGTGACCTAATAAAAAAAAAAGCCAAATCGAATTGAGTGAATTTTATTAAATTGAAAGTTGTTATTTCTTAACTTTTAATTTAAACAGGCATAAATACTTCTGTGTCATATATTGTCCAATTGAGTACAAGTGTATACAAGCATAGACAATGTAAAATTATCCGACTTATGCAGCAGCAGCACGAATTTATGCATCACAGTGTATGAGTATGCACTCCAATGAATTCTATTCTTGTTGTAATCAACACACACACACACACACACACGTACTTATAAACATACAATTCAATTTATTAATAATTTGTTCGCCAAAATAAATAACATTTTGAACAAAAATCTAATTAAGTAGAATATTAATTACTCTGATTGATTGATTGATTGATTGACTACACACAAATTCAGGACTAGAAATGTTTGCACACACCAGTGTGTATGTGTGTACTACGTATGTGCGATGTCTATTAACAAAGCTACTCCATCCAGGATAACATACACGATTCATATTACAACTACAACTACAACAACAACAATGGTGAAATAAAAGAATCCAGAGAAAAATGCAAACAACATAATTGTCTGCGATGCAGTGTCGAAAAACTGCCGCTGCTGCTGATGGTGGTGTCACAATTTGAATGATGACTCAGAAAATTGTGTCTTTCATTGTTAAAAACTATACAAACAGACAGAATATTGTAACAATCATCATAAATGTGTATTATTATTATTTACTCAAGACTAAAAAAAAACAAAATACGAACCGCTTGTAATAATAATAATAATTAAAATTGTTGTGTGTATCCATAAATATGAACGTGTGCTATTTGTCTCTGTGTGTATGTGTGGTGTCCAGTTAATGGATGAAGACAATCGATGAAAATGGTGAAAAGTGTATGTCTTAAACTATTTACGATGACTATGGGAGGGAGGAAGGAAGGAAGGCAGTGAGTGAATGAATGAATGAATGAATACTCTATTTTAAATCTTATAGAGTACACAACAATCAAGGGTGTTTTTTTTTTGCTGTTTCACTGGATGACTATGTGTTCTTGTAGACAAGAGCAATTTATTAGATTGATTCAAGAATAGAACATAATTCATTAAATAAACCAAAATGAGTTGTCTAATAAAAATAGTTTGTCAATAAATATCATAGAATATGTCTATATAAAGTAAACAGTTACAAAGAGAAAAAGAAACCATGAGATAATAAAAATGAGTAATATTGTATACATGAAGTAACTATGTTGACTTTTTTGAAGATACACAATGCACAATTATGAGTCATGAAGTCAATGATGGTAGGATTGTGAAAAGCGAACACAATGTACACCATTAGAGTACATAAATTCACAATTGTGTATATGTTCCAAACGAAAAAGAATATAATATATATGAACAAGTGTTAGTTT
The DNA here is from genome assembly GCA_944470395.2 of Schistosoma turkestanicum. NCBI lineage: Eukaryota > Metazoa > Platyhelminthes > Trematoda > Strigeidida > Schistosomatidae > Schistosoma > Schistosoma turkestanicum. The sequence goes on from OX103977.1 coordinate 10,422,041, forward strand.
AAGTAAGAATGTCAAACTTTTGAAATTGTCCCAATTGAAATTCTAATTTATGAGTATTTGTTCTGAAAATAGCAACTATATATAATTGACTGACTATATTTATCTGTTTGTAAGCCTTTTTCCATCTTGGTGTATAAAACTGTTGTACCTTGTTGTATGGTCAAGAATGTTACTTATTTACTCACGGCTGTTGGTCCTGTTAGCCTTCTTTTCCAGTTCTACCTAAATGATGTTCATTCTTTTTTTATGTCTGCTTCCGGTTATCGTAGTAATTTGTTCCTTGTTCTTCCTCTTTTCCTTTGGCTTTGAGGATTCTGAACTAGGGCTTGCCTTGTGATGTAGTTGGGTGCTTTCCACAATGTGTGTGCTATCCATCTCCAGAGCTTTTGTCAAGATTTTTGTACCCTATTTTATTGTGTTAGTTTTAAGTCATGATTAAACTGGGTATATAATAGAAGCTAGTTACCTACTTCTCTTCGCATTCAAGGCAAAAGAGAGAGAAAGGTTCACAGAAAGCGGACTAATAAGAGCCTAGTTTGCATGAGCTCAAAGTTGTTAACGGTACAGGTTGGATATTCAATAAATCAAGTATGGGATACAAAGAAAAATAAGAAATGGTAGATACACAATCAGATTGGTGACTTTAACACTCGATAGAGAGCAGCTACCTCAGACTACACAATGATAAATCTAGTCACGTGCTTATGAACTGATTGGTATTTATCCAGTTGTTTATTACGTAATATGCGGTACAACTTGACAAAATGTGTGCATCACACAAGAGGAATACACTTAAAAAATATAGACGAACAGGGATAGTAATACAATAGGCATTAGAATACAGTTAATAAAATAAGAAAAAGTATTTTTTCCAGTTAAATGAGTTCCTTGCTCTTTTAAAAAGTAAAGTAAAAACCATAGCAGGATTATCAATTACTTCTATTCTAAGGAATGATTAATAATATTTTGAGCCAGTGAGATGCACTGGACGTCAGATAGAATTTAGGAATACCTAGAGATTCATAAGAAAACTACGACATTTCAAAAAATAAAGTCAGGGAAGAAAATACAAAGAAATAATAGACAGATAGAACCCTACTAATTGATAAATATGCTAAATGGACACTATACATGATTTCTTAGTTGCTTCTAATAACCACAGAGTAAATCTACACGGTGATATGAACACAAGTGTAAAGATGTGAAGTGCAGGAAGAACGCTTTACTCTGAGGTTGATTTATTTGCAAAAAATCAAGGGTATTTTGTACGTTTACGAATGAACTTGGGCGAGTGTACTGTGCAGCAGTTCGCTCCGTTCTCCTATATGGCTGTGAAACATGGCCAGTGAGAGTAGAAGATATTCGTATGTTACTGGTTTTCGATCATAGGTGTCTTCGAAGCATTGCTCGTATATCGTGGGACAACCGAGTGAGCGATGCTGTCGTTAGGAAACGAGTACTAGGCAAGGATGGCAGATCAATAGATGAAGTGGTGAAACTTCATCAGTTGAGGTGGTTGGGACATGTTCTGTGTGTGCCTAACCACCGACTGCCTCGACGAACTTTGTTTTGTAGTGTAGGAAAAGGCTGGAAGAAAGTTAGGGGCGGCCAAACCAAAACATGGCACAAATCCATGAAGTCATTGACGAATGGACTGAGCCATGTCGGTAATTGTCGACTACCTGGTTGGGGTCCGCGAGATGATTATAATTGATGGTTAGAGCTCTTGAATGACATGGCTCAAAATCGTTCGCAATGGCGCCGGTGCATTTATTCTTTGTGTTCTCTCAAACCCTAATCTTCTGAATTCTTCAACATCTCTAGTTTTGACTTTCTAAACTTATCTCACTGAATCATACTTCTTGAATAGTATCTTCTAACCCTAACCTCTCCGATTACTTCTAATTCCCTTACTACCTCTACTACTATTGGATTTGAATTGACAATTATATCTCTGTGCTGATGTGGTATGGCAACATGAACTGATGTACTTACGTACGAAGTTCTACGTTGCATCTGACTGACTGACTGAACTTGGGCTTTTGAAAGTTACCACAAGCATGTTAAATATAGTACGGGTATAATTAAATACCCAATCAAAATCATAGCAAGTGATCCTTCATTTTCTAGATGCGCCTAAGAGGGCACAGCTCAACGCTGATTGGTCAGAACATCCCCTATATATACTCTTCCATGAAATACTTTGAAGATCCAGAACACTGGTAAAAATCAGTCGAATTGTGTATTGATAGAAGCAGTAAGTAAAAAAATACTGTAACACCGACTATTTTGTAAACGTTTGACAGATTCCTGTTTTAATGAATTAAAGTTTGAAAAAATTTTACATTTTAATTTTTCTTTTTTAAAAACAAAGAGAAAATGTGATCACTTACTGTCTTTGAAATGTTTGAAATGTCTCTTTCTCTCTTAATTCTTGTAGTGGATCATTTCCATGTGCACGTTCTTTATCATAGACCATGTATGTTTCACCACGATCACGTGTACACAACCATATACTCAATGCCAACACAACGAGAAGAATAATTACACCGATTATTACAGCAGCAATCCATGCAAGACTAGCAGTTGCTGAAATAAAAAGGAAACAACAATAAACATGATAAAAAATCACAAGATATATTGAGCATAATCAATTAATCAACTAGGAATCAACGTAAGAAAAAAAAATAATTGATTGATCACTAAACTAAATAATCACCAGTCTAGTCTTTCTTGCTACCGATCAAAAGTTTTACTAATCCAGTTACAATGTACCTGACTATCGTTGAAGTAACTAGATATGACGTACACTACGTTGAAATGTTAAGCAGTAGTTGGAGCTGGACTGCAGTTCATTAGTAACATCTGTAGGATTTAATTTGTCCTACAGATGTAATTCTAGGACGGTAAACGCAATATTGGCAAACACAGAGTCTATGGGAAAGCTATAGTCAAAACAAGATCAACTTTTGCCTTAAACTTTATCTGTTTCTAAACATAGAAACAATTAGATTAGTACAATAAATAAGGAAGTTACAATTATCAAGTAAGACGGGAAAACGTACCGACCAATATAGCGTGTCTTATGGAAATGAGTAAAGTTATGAGTCACATCAACATAATAAGATAATAATGTCAATCAATTTGCAGGTCATTTACAACAGAAGATTTACAGACACGTCAGATCAGATCACGTGATGGGCGCTTAAAGCAAAATTTGATTGGTTAGTTATGACAGATGAAGTGTCGACAATATGTGATATGCCTGCTATGAGTCACCGTCTCTTTTATTTACGTATATTGAGTGGGAAAGTCGTAAAGTGTAGTTCAACCCTACCGGGTGTGAAGCATTGCGCATTAAAAACAATGGATGGGGCCGTGAGACCGTGAATTAATCGAAGTTAGAGAGTAACACCGCTGGATGCTGACTTAATGGTCAAGAGGTCAAGCATTCGCGCGCAAAACCGAAGGTTCTGGGTTCGTTTCCCACGAGCAGAGGTTGTGTATACGCACTGCTAACGAGTCCCATACTAGGATGAAGCGGCCGTTCAGTGCTTCTAGGTTTCTAATGGTAGTCTAATATTGGTCGATTCATAATTTCAAAGAAGCTATATTATTGTTAGGTGATATGATTCAATGTCAAATGTATACATAAAACTTATATTTACCTTTAATTTTTACCTATACATTTTTATTAAATATTGTCTCACTTCTTTTAATTGTACTATTTTTTTTCCTATATGTGATTTATCGATTTGCACCGATACAAGATTGAACTAAATGTATGTTATTGTATACTAAGTTTGTGGTCTGGTGTTTAAGTCTAGAACGGGATTTCAGGAGACCAGAAACAACTTTTCGTGAACTCGCATCGTTTGCATTAGCATTGGTCTCTCGTGCTGTTACTGGTATGAGGGTGATTGTCACTCCCCGGCTACGCACACCGTGAAAGGTTATTTCTTGAGACTTGAAAAGTAAGGTAGGTTAGCGTTGGTCTTAACGACCTGGGAGCGTGACCGCAGAGCCCAAGGAACAATTGCTTGAGGCCAGTCACGCACGGCCTTTTTATGAAAGGTTTTTTGAGGATTAGCTCCGCTCTTTAAAGCCCTTAGTGAGCACCCTTACCCAAGGAGACGGAAATCCGTGAGGTAGGGGAGGTGTGACATTTTTAGGGCCGACCCTTTCTAACCCTTCCTTCCTTGTGAGAAGGCAGCATCGCTGCACATGATGGCTGTCTGAGGGAAACACCTTACTGCTGTCACACCCCTCTACAGTCACCAGTACGACTTCACCCTCAGACCTTGGGTAGCTGCTTTTAGTCTCATCGTTCTCCAATCGACCTGCCTGGCATGGTAGAACCTTCAAGAAAATATGTTCCAGCCAATATAGCTCCATCGGGTCATCACGATAGACAAGCCCGACCACCACGTCAAGGTAGCGGCTTCGGTCGGGTGGTGTTTAAGTGATCGACCATGATCTTGATTTCAATCCCCAGTCGAGCTTTGTTTTCGCACTGCTGAAGGAGTTCCATATTAGAACAATACCACTTTTTACTGTTTATAACAGTTTATAATAGCATTCCAACTTAGGTAAATACGTAACATAACTGTTTGGTGAAGTTGTATTCTTATATGTCATCAGCATACATTAATAGTGATCGAATAAAAATGATTTTACTCCAAGTCAAATTATCAAGAAAAGCTGAAATAAATATGAAAGACTGGATTCGGTGTTTTTGCATTTCTTATTCTTATGACGTTTGAAAGATAGAAGATATATATACATCGAGATTTCGTGAATGAGGATACTGAATCTGGATAGTATAGTATAAACACTCAAATGCTCGACTCGTAGTCGCGTAGTAATAAGCTTGGAGACTTTTGACAAAAATTTGTTGTTTCATATGTTCTCATGTGACACTTAAATACTCAATGAAAAAGTAGTACCTAACAAGTACTTGAAGCATTATAATTTCCGACAAATATGCTAAACTTTACACTGAACAGACTCAATTCAACAAAACAGTGAGAATAATGACATCAAATGAAAGACAGACTAACCTACAAATGTTGTATAATGGATAATAATTAGTTGAGTCTAATCAGGATTACGTAATCGAACTAGGTCAAGTCGAATGAGTCATACAGAGCTTACATTCGACACTAAAGTTAAGGCGTTACTTACTCATTATGAATTGTGTCAATACCTTGTAAAAGCGGTTGATCATTAAGTAAAATCAATAAATAATCATCAAAATCATGCTGGTTAGATTAGGATAGGATGAAAAAAACTTCAAAATGATTTTATGACGATAAGATGAAAATACATGTTAGTGAATTCAATGATAGCTGATGACTCTAAGTAGTGTAAATTGAAAATTAATTCCACTGAGACCACAATATGTATGTTTATCAGCTGTATTAATGAATAGTGATAACACAATGGTAACTTGTTGCATTATTCTGTCAGGTTATTTGATTCAGTCAGTCAGGAACAACGTGGACCATAATAGCACAGAGAGATCGAATAGTGAACTCAAATCTCATAGTGGTACAGGTAGTAGCAGTATTAGTGAGAACAGAAAAAAGGTCAGGAGGAATTCAAAAGATTAGGATATGAGAGAAGACAAAGAATGGATGCACCCTATCCCATTGCAAGCGACTTTGGTGCATATCATTCTCTATAATCACAGGTTACGTTTGTCTTGTGGACACCAACCGGGTAATCTACGCCAAATAACATAATTCAGTTCAGTTGTCATTTTCTTCATAGATTGGTGCCATGTTTTGGTTTGACCTACCGTAGCTTTCTTCCGGCTTACCCCTACATCAAAAAACATAGCTCGTCGAGGCAGTCGGTGGTTAGACATACATAATACATGTCCCAACCACCTCAACTGACGAAGATTCACTACTTCATCAATTGATCAGCCATACTTACCTAGTAACATTTTCCAAACCTCATCATTGCTTACTTAGTGGCCCTAGGATATTCGAGCAATGCTTCGGAGACACTTATGATCGAATACAAGTAACCTACGAATATCTACTATGTATGTACATAGAAAGAATTAAAAGAAGAGTACCGATCTGAAAGTTTTTATGAATATGCCTCTGGGTAGAAACCAGCCTTCATGTTTGATTACACAGGACACTTAATAGATAATGGATATTACAAAGGCCTATAAAAAAATTAATGATGAATCGCACTTCGCAAAGGTCACTGCAATCTAGTGCTATCAAGCCAATCTCTGTACATAAATAAAATGTATGGTAAACCCTACACTGCCATGGTAAATAACTATAAAAATATAACATTTTTCGATTACGTAATCTCACTATTTTATGTTATATTTAGTACAATCCACTGAAATTCACACATGACACGCATGGTTTGATTGTATGGTGACTCGCTTGTCATAAATTTTTTACTTTTTACTACTAATTGTGACTTATAACATTATATTACTTTTCGACATGGAAATATTATTAGCATAGATTTGTCGAGACTGTAAATTCCTCGTCATTCAAATAACAAACTGATCGTAAGCAGACCTCTTATACTAATAGTAATCATGTGCTCATTAGTAACTTACTTTACGATACAACTTCCACAGTAGTAGTGGCAAGTTACGACCAGTGGAGTTAAAACTAGGTCATATGGTAGACAATTATCAACTACAGGCAATGAATGACGGTCGCGGAATATAGTGAATTGATTAGATCTACACATTAACATCGTTGGACGTTGGTTTAATGATCTAGAGACTAAGTGTTTGCATACGAAACCGAAGGTTCTGGGTTTGATTCCCATGTGAGGAGTTATGGAAGCGCATTGCCTACAAGGAGTCACAATACTAGAATAAGACAGTCATCCAGTTGCATCCTAGTTTTCAACGGTAGTTTCATTAAGATTATTTCATGATCTAAACCATGAAAATCAATATTCTTATTGATCATAACTACCATGTTTTGTGTCGACTCCTTTGTATATGGTATTTTTTCCGATGTTGTATCAAAAATACAACTTCACTAATTAAAGTCCTTAAAAATTTTGTCTATAATAATCAAAATAACAATGATAATAATAATTGTAAATAGAAACCCTTTTGCAGCTGAAGGAAATTTTCAAAATATGAAATAGACTCATATTATTCTGCATATATCTTATCATCCCCACTATAACAAAACTTTGTAGACACTAGCTAGAACTCTGATTTGACCTGGATCCAGTGAATTGGTTTGAATAAGTTGGCTACTCTGTTCCAACCAGCATTGATATTAATGAATGAGTAATACTGATTAATACTATGGATATTTTATCAATGACTTATGTCAATGACGAGTTTCTTTTGTGGATTAATTGGAAAGTGTTTTTTAAAGGTAACTTTGAATACATAAAGTAGACAGATAAAATAATTTAATCGTGACTCTATTTTAAACATATAATTAAGTTTATCGTAAATAAGAAAAAGTGGTATACCACCTATAACGAAGGCTTTCATTCATCAAGGATAAACGAGAATTATAATGATTCTGTATTTCATTCACAAATTAAAAACTCGATAAGTCAGCTCAAGATTATGTCATTCATTATGATTGGATTATGATCTATCAATGACTACACATATAACAAGAAATATCCTAAGATCATTTGTTAACTATCAATTAACATATCAACATTTAAAAGACTGTGATAGAAAATTATGAATTATCAAAAATATTCAATGAAACATGTATAAAAAAGTATTTCTTGATTTCAGTGTACAGAGATGGGTTATGTAATAATTCCGAAGCGAAAAAAAATACTGATTCGATTGTCAAAAAAAAGTAGATTTTACACTTGAAAAGATTTAATTCATAAATCAAAATCTAGATAGATAATTTGATGATTTTAATGTTATAATTTGTTTTACACATTTAAATCCAAAGACAGCTAGAGCACTTCACGAATTGTTTGGTTGATATCAACTTCAGAGAAGACTAAGAAGTTAATTATTAAAATCATTAACTGATCAATATTAAACCATCATTGACAACCTGAAAACATTGAATGGCCGTATCGTCCTATCTCCTACCTGACACGGTTTGAACTCCACTGGTCATAGATTTCTCACTAAATCTTCAAGAATTCATCATGAAGCTAGCCATTAGTAATGGAGAGGATTTGTGGAGATCAGTACGTGATCTCAACTATGAAACTAATAAAATCTTCACAAATCTCCTTCATTCATACATGAAATCACCAGAAAAAGAAAACAAAATAATAATTGATCACGAAAAACTTACCAGGTACTATATCAGGAGTAAATGTACGAATAGCGGTTAGTTGTTTCGCCAGTTCAGTGCCTGTTTCCCATCGTGAATCATATATTAAACGATTTGTACCAGAAGAGTGTATAGACGGAGCTTGACGAGCAATGGAGTGATATGATACTAATCCATTTGGTGTTTCAAATTCAGCTTCATTTCCGAAAACTGATAAACGTATCCAGCAACTTAAAATTAAATCTTTCGGTGGTTGAGCTTCAGATCCACCAATTTTTTGTGTAAGAAATTGTCTTAGTGTTGTTGTACTGGGCATTTGAACTGGTTCATATTTATTGTCCGAATTCATTACCTCCTTCTCAACTGTTTCTTTTTCCTCCTCTATTCCATCTGCTACTACTATTTCTTCTCCTTCTTCTGGTTGTTTATTGTTGTTGTCTTCATGTTTTACAATAATCGGAGCTGGTTTACCTAATGGCCAAACTGTTAGAGTTTTCTGATACAAATAAAACAATGAAATAATAATTAATTAAAAAAATAAATAACAGAATTGAGTGTAACATTTCATTATTATGCAAACAATATAGAAGTTGATTATGTGAAATTCCAAATAACACAGTGGTGTTACAGTTAATTTCAACATCTACCATACATGTTATTGTTAGTCAATATTTGCAATAATGTTTTCAAGTAGATCTAAGCATATGGTTATTGATTTGAACGATTCACAGAATCATCTTTGTTTTTATTTAATACACATCTTGTTTCCCAATTAGTTGTACAACGATTTATATATGCACCATACGAAGGAGTTAGTATTAAAAAAAAGAAATAAAAGAGGGGAGGTTAAGACAGTCAGAAAATAAACTAACAAGACTGACATATACCGGCAATACAGTTCAGATAATCAGTCAGTCTATTACCGGTATGAGGGCGGATGTCACTTCCCGGCTGTTCACACTGTAGAAGGGTGTTTCTTGAGGAACCTGAAAAGCAAGGTAGGTTAGTGAGGTGTGACATTTTTAAAGTCGAGCATTTCTAACCCTTCCTTGTGAGAAGGCGGCATCGCTGCACATGCTGCTTGTCTGAGGGAAACACCTTACTGCTGTCACACCCCCTCTACAGCCAGCAACATGACTTTGCCCTCAGACCTTGAGTAGCTGCTTTTAGTATCATCGTTCTCCAATCGACCTGTCTGGCATGGTAGAACCTTCAGGAACATATGTTCCATCCGATATAGCTTCGTCGGGTCATCACGATAGTCAAGCCAAACCACCACGTCAAGGTAGCAGCTACGGTTGGGACAGTTCAGATAAAAATGTAACTAATAGTTTCCTCCAATCAAGAAACCTACTGACTGGAATCCTAACCCGAGTCGTGACGGACTGACGAATGACAGTTCTACACGGTTTTGTTTCATATCAGGGTGAACTAAAAGATTATTTTAAGACAGTTCAAAACATGGTATATTTTATAGGCTACAGTTGATTATATTGAGTGGTTTCAAGTTGATGTGCATGGCAGAAATATTGGAATCAAAATTTGGAATATTAATTTTCTTTTTAATTCTTACATTACTATTTTAGCTCATTTAATGGCTTTTTTCCTTAGTTACGTTTATTTAAATTGTAACTTTGACAGAAGTACCGTATGAACTAGTTTGCCATAAGATTGTGTTATGGGTTGTTAAACAGACAACGAAAACAACTGATAACATACTAGTTAACCGTCTCCAAATGTCTTGGTCCGACGGAGAGTGGGAGGAACCTGTTCTCCCTTTCGCGAAATGCATTCATATGGCTACACACATATAATTTCTTATCTAAGAAAACAACCTACTTCAGCTTCGGCTCCCGAATAGTATCGCAGCCGACGCAAATTTAATGACTTGTGTGGAGCGTAAATTTCTAGGTTCTCCTTGGTACCAATAATCGTTTCAATGATAAATAATAATGGTTAATAGATAAAGAATTAGTACATCCATTTACAGAAGCCTAGTCATTTTTACGTTTACTCGGTAAGATGAATTTTAACAAGAATTTCTCCCACAGTATCAATTAAATATTACTAGGCCTTGGATATGAAATGCTTCAGTGCCATTATAGATCTTATCGGATGTATGTTTGTTGGAAAATAATTCCAGTTAAAGAAATGGATACTTAAATTACCAGGCGGTTTATTGGTACTCAAAATAATCTAATGTTTCTTAAACCACGAAACGAGACACTACAATTAGCTTAACATATCGTTGTTCTGTCCGTGTTTTGACAATGCATTTTATGAAATTTGATTTCGACGGACAGGTATAGATGCTGAACCACGAAGAAGATTTGCAATGTGAGGAGAACTAACCAACATACTCGCCTAGTACAATTATGTATTGATAAATATCAAACCAATAGCAAATAAACAGGAACACTGAATTCTGAACGACCATTATGCTAGACTGCACGAAAAAGGATAGCCTTTGAAAATTCCTGATATTTTTAGATTTGTTTGTATCTCAACCATCGTGTAGGAAAACCATGCAAATTATCACGTAAACAGTGGTGTAAACATACATATACACAACTAACGTACAATGTGTTTGATAATATTAATGTGAATATTTTTTGGTAAAAAAGGGAAAAGGGAAAAGTGAAAATACAATGGTGACATAGTGACATTTTTTTATTGATTATCTGATAAGTTGTGTTATCTTAATCAAAGATCCTGTACATAAATGGATTGATTCCTTATTTTCTTAATATATGTTCAGTTTTGCACTAGGAAATTCAATTCCATTTAAGAAATATGTGGTAATTTCGCTTTGTAGATGGTTAGTAAATCATTTAGAGTCAAAAATGAGCGGTGAAACTAGTGCGAAAAGCCAAAATATTATTCACTAATACAAATTGAACTTACACCATGTCCACCATTAAGAGTGATGAATTGTCCTAAACCACTAGATTCCAAGTGTGTTTTAGTCCAATGATTTTGAATAATCCAATCAATCGATGGTTCAATACTGAACTTTGATTTCCATTCTTGTACGAGATCTTCATCCAGTGCACAAGAAACGTTGAATGGAGTTTCATCACATTCTTTTATACAATTTTCGTCGGAAGGTGATATTGTAAGTTGAGGTTTAGCTAAAATATTTTAAGCAATATTGTTTGAAAAGTCCAATTTGTAAAATGTTATCATACTATATTGTTATATAGATACAGGCGAAAAAAATATCAAGTGTTTAAAGTGATTAATTAACTTCCAGCTCTAAGACGAATATGATTGATAGGGAGAACCATTTCTAGAAGTTAACTCTGCCGTTGGAAAACTTTCAATTTTCCCAATCTCCAATATTTTGCACCTTCAACACCGAAGCCTAAATAGGTTGTCGAGCAGAATCTATACAATTAGCTGACTTAGAACAAGTTATTTCTTATGAGACGAAGTAAAATGCATCGCTTGGGAAATTATTTCCAGTGTTATGAATTAATTGACTTATCTTTAGTGTGAAATTCTATGTTGAATTAACATGACTGTCTATAATACTTCAGTTAAGTGATAATCAATTTAGTTTAGGGACTGGTATGAAGGCGGCAGAGACAGACTGGAAAAATCTCAACCTCAGTTAATGGTTAGTTGAAAGTTACCATTACAATGAGGACGAGATCGAGAAAGCAATCGCTAGGAATTGAGAATATAGGATCTGGTGCAAACATGTACCGGTTGAAGCTATAACATCTCAAAGCCTAGTGAAGGATAAGACATTAGTGGTGTAGACACTAAGGAAACTAAATCAGCTTTGTTAATCGTAGTCGAAAACTGACTAGAGTTAACATATGTTGACAAGAAAAAGTAGAAGAGAGTGACAAGTATCGTAACTCATGCAAATACGTCTACGTCATTGCCAACGAATTACAGTCGTCTCGATTAAGGTCACCAGCCACAGATTATGAATATCATACTAACTCAAAGCCGGAAGAGCATATCTTGAAATGCCTTATACTAAAATTCAACGGCCTCGTTAACAGATAATGTTGCAATATGATTATGTTTAGCCTTTTACTAAGGTACATTGTTATTCTGAATAGCATGGGGTAAGCAGCGCTTAGGCATATAGAACATGCTTCGTCCACTTTAATCGATAAAGGTCCATTAGATCAGAGATGCTCAAAATGAAAAAATTAACTTATGGTCGTTGTACACTATGATGGGAAAGTTTATTCGAAACGCTAGGTAGTATTTACAATCGCAACTATATATATATATATATAAATAATTCGTAGTTCAACCAGTTTAGGCAATTTTATACAGTTACACGTGAACCACTGTGAGGGTTACCATCAATTATGAAACAGTATTAAAAATGGTTTACCACTCGTCGTTTGTGATGACGGGAATACCTAGTCCTAAGAAAAAAATTGGCCTTCTCCGTTTTTGTAATTATATACAAACATCTTGCGCTCAAAAGACCAGCCACTTTACCAAAAACAGACGAGTTTGGAAAATATAAAAACCTAACTTACGGACAACTCTCAGTGACGTTGATATGCGTGACTGACCGTATGCAGATTGCAAACGAATAGATAATTCGCAGTCCTGATTAAGTTTCAGTTTCGTGATGTTGACTGTTATTCTTTTATTCATGTCCTCTCCATCTACATGAAAAGTAATATCTAACTGGGAGAGTTGCTGCTTTATAAACTTGAGATTCTTATCAAGAGACGTGCGGAGTTCCTGATCCGTGGATGCTTCGAACGACGCTATACTGATATATACAACTGTATCCCACCTACCATCAAACTCACAAACAGAGCCAAAGTTACTTCCCTCCATAACGTAAAACAGTCCTTTCAAACATCGTGGATCTTTGAAGATCGGGGGTGAAACAACTTTAACATCATATGTAAATATTAATCTATCGGAAATATCTTCATTTGATTTCACAACAAGCGAATATACTCCAGATAATGATTCATCTATAAGACCAGGAAGTGTATAACTGTATTTGGTTGCAATACTGCTGTGCAACATCTGCTCATCTTTGAACCAATGGAATTCGTAGTCACCCTGAGGTTGTCGATACAAAGCCTTAAGCATGAAATCCTGAAGCTTAGCACCTTTATTTAGGATATAGCTCGATGACAGCGACGTTAAAGGATACAGTTTAGTAGTAGTGGAATTTTCGATTGAAAGACCTTCAAGGATCACAGGGGACTCAGTACTCGTAACTTTCCTGGCAAACGTCCTAATAGGTGCAATTCTTCCGACAGGTTTGCATACAATGGCTATAGACTTCGACTTAAGCAGGTGTGCGTCGGTTAGGTACACACTTCCATTCATAAATTCGATGATAGAATTCGGAGGAAACTGAACTTGCCTTTCCGAACAAGTTATAGCAGTCGGTTTTCCTGTAGTCAGACAATATCCCCATCTGTATGGTCCATATCTGCTATCTAGTTGATGCATCCAGTAGGGCCAGCGGGATATAGTGCTGATATCATTTACACACTTTAATTCATAAGGGAATTCTGATATTGGTGGAACAACATCTATGTTTGTAGAAGGAGTACCTGTAAGCTGAAGAATGTGATAAACAGCATCTCGTATTTCTATTTCATTTGATTCAATAACATTGAGTTCATCTGCACCCACAACACATGAAAAAAGTCCACTGATGGGATTACTTAAGGGACTATCTTGTGTCAAAGAAATCGAAAAATCCGCTCCAGTCAAACCGTTGTCGCTGAAATGGAACTCAGTATTTAGACAGGAAAATAGACCTCCAGCCTTTGGTTGAACACAAGTACGTATTTTGTCTTCTACGCTACTGCGGCAGCACAACATAATCTTATCCAGAGGTTTCGCTTGCCTGTTGACACGACAAGCGAACGTTAACTTAAGACTAGCCGGTGGAGTTCTTTGAGCGAAATATACTGTTCTTTGAGTACTTGCTGAAGCATCCAGAATAGCTGTTGGATTAGCATTATTGAGAAAAACCAGTGATTCTTCTGAAGCCCCACTTATTTTTTCAAACTTCAGGTAACTGACTGATAAACCTTGAAAGGAATTAACTAAAGAATAAAAATGTGACTTACTTGGGGATAAAAATACAAATAACACGAGCAGGCAGAGCACCATCCCTTCTCTGCAAAGGAGCGACATCGAAGAAACAAATTTGTAGGAACGCCAAGGATCAATGTCACATCACAGAGTGGAAAAACCATTCAATATCCAATATCCAATATTCACGAGCTAGTGTAAACCAACTGATTCATTTGCGCTCGATTTTTGTTCTTTCGGTACGGTTCCAGGTGTGGGTCTAACCACTCGACTGTCTAATTCTAGTCAGTTGGCAGTTGGTAGTGAGTTTGTTTTTCCCCTGATTTCAATGGCAACGTTCGTTTCAGGGCAGTAGGGTTTCTGTAAACCAGAAGTTATCATATTGCCAGACCAAAGATCAGTTAGTTGCAATGTGGAGAATAATAAGGATAACAAAGATAAGATTATAATTCTAAGATGAATAAAATTTCAGAACTAAGTAATATATAGATTCTTTAGTTTATTAATTGGTAGTGTAGATTGTGAGAGAGGACCGAAGTGTAAGCAAGGGAGAGGAAACAGAGATAATAGGCGAGATAGATTTATTGAGTGATCTGAGGAGATGGCAATGGTAACAACTAGTATGTCTCAAGACATGCAACATGAACAGCATGTCCATGAGGGAGATGATAATCCGTATGTGAGTACGTGTTCACCTCGGATGGGAGAGCATTCCAAGTTGTGACGACTCGCAATGAGAAACAGTGTGCACGAACCCGAGTATTCGCTCTTTGATGTGCAATCTTTCGAGGATTGCGTTGAGGGGAGTGGTGGTGATGCATCGGTAAGTTGATCACAGTGGGATGGTTAGGCGTGCGCCATATTTAAGACCACCGTTGATTCTCCTGTAACTCAGTGGGAAGAATCACAAGTGCTGGAGTTTATCTTCGTCAGGAGTATTTTTCAACCATATCAACCATCTGGTTGCTCGTCTCTGCACTCGATCGAAAAGATTTATGTTTCTCATAAGCATAGGGTGTGCAATGACGTTGTGAACCCCAAGGTGTGGGCGCGCGCACGTCTTAAACAGGGTTAAAAATAATTTCGGGCTGATAGCACCAAGCTGTCTTCGCATAAAGTGAAGAGTCGCATTTGCCTTGGCTTCATCCCCAACATAGTTTGGACTGGTGTGGAGGCTTTATGTGGTTATTAAACCAAGATCGCGCTCTGAGGAGACATTAAGGGCGGACCTCCATAGAGGGTATAGATCGTTTGTGTCGTGTGATGCAGAATATGCATGACTTGACATTTCGGTTAGTTTAGTTTTAGACCGCTTTTCACTGCCCATTTGTCGATAGATATACGGTCTTTTGCAAGCTCAGTCGAATCCACTTCGCTTCTAATGGACCTCCAGATCTTCGCATCGTCTGCGTGGATCATGCCGGTTTGCTAACTGAGCCTAATATGTCGTTAAGAAATATCAGAAGGAGAGGTCGGCCTAAGATTTTCCCCTGTGAAACTCCCGATGTGGATACTCGCCAGCACGCGAGCACCCTATTTACCTTGGTACGAAACTTTATATTCTCGAAGTAGTTTTTTTAGCCAAGATACGAGTGGGTCAGTGAAGACCATTTTCACAACCTTTGCGATTAGGCGTGCGCGGGGTACTGTGTCAAAAGCTTTTGCAAAGTCGAGAAATATTACGTGCACCGGTATTTTACAGTCCAAACAGGATGTCACACTAAAAGTCGAACTGAGTTTATGAGTATGAGACTTCGTAAGTTACATACCATAATAAAATTGATCCTTAACCATCTCTGAGGATAATAGTGCAGAATTTCCGAAACCAATATTTTTTTCTAGAAATTAGTGATTTGAGTATAAACGTCACGTGGGATAAGTAATGTTCTGATTCAGGTTAGGATGGTGAGGGCATATGGTTTATTAACGTGTTTAGCTTCCTCTGGTAAGCTCAAGAGAGTCTCGAGTTCGCTTCTGAACGAGTCAGCTGAAAGTTCTGAAACCACTACTTTGGTTAGCAGTTTCTATGTTCTTGTGACGCCGTGAAAAGCCTGCTAGATCTTCCAATTACAGCCCTAGAATGTAGGTGGGCTTTTTCCTATTTCTGTTGTTAATTAGAATGTTGATCAACACATAATATATAGAGTAGGGTCTATACCCAACGCAGATCCTAACATATATTCGACGAACTTGTAGTGGTATACTTTTTCGAAGAAAACACAATTGCTGAAATGGAAACATTTATTATTGTACTTAATTCTAACAATAATTGTTCGATTATACTCCTTTGTTTTATCTGTACTAAAGACTATCTTTCGCGCGCCAACCATAGCCTTCCGATTCCGCATTTCTCCTCGGTGGTTGTTAGCTGCTTCTTTATTCCGGTCTTGATAATATTTCGAGATCACGAGACCACGGACAAATACACCTCTTCATCCAGTTATTTTCTTCTTTCTGATTTCTAGGTCTATCGGGATTTACCTCGGTAATCTCGCAAATAATGGTTTAATCTCACTATAATTGGTGAGCGACGACAACGAACACGCATAAACTACGTTCAGTCTGTCCACTTTTCTTACTATTTTGACTGTCGTATAATATATATCGATATTTTCTTATATATATATATATATATATATATATATATATATATATATATATATATATATATGTACATATATATTATAACTACAACAGCGTTTGAAAGTTGGGTAGACCCAAAAATGACGATAGCCCAGCAGACTTCCGACTTGTCGCTTTTATTCCACAGGACCCAGAGGACTGGTTCGCAGTAATGGTATCACAAATTAGAGTCCGCCCCGTCGCGAACCAGCGGCAAATGTTTGCCTGTGCCCTGGAGTCTTTACCTGGGGACTATATAGCCGTTGTCCGAGAAATTGTTCTCAATCCTACCATGCCTGATGTCTACGATTGTCTTAAACAGGAGATTCTCAGATATTCCCTCATATCTAGGGAGGAACGGTTGAGAACATTATTAGCACTTCACTCTCTAAGTGATGCTCGACCAAGCCACCACCTCACGCGCCTGCAGTCCTTGGCAGGACCTACGACAGCCGACTCTGATATGGTTAGCTAACTGTGGATAGAGTCACTACCTGCTCACGTGCAGCCTACGATCACGGCTCTGCTCGAGGACATGCCACTTAACTAGGCTGCCCTCGTAGCAGAAAAAATGTCAGCGCGGATTAGCTCGCGAGACAACTACATAGTTGCCCCCTCATCACACACAAAAATTTTGACCTCGTCGCTGGTCACCTTCATGCTCAAGGAGATCGGGGTTGCTTCAATCACGGCCGTCCTAAGTATCGAGATCGTTTTTTTATTCCAGAACCCCTCATCTCCCGAGCCCGCTCTCGGTCATGAAAGTCTGCAAGTACTCGCCCCAAGAAGGCATCTTCGAAGTCACGCCAAAATGCGGCTTTGGGAGCGAGTACCTACTGGCGCCTATCATTGTCGAGCCCCTTGCTCATACAAGGCAGGGAACTTCCGATCCGACAAGTAAACGCTGCCGTACTCGTCGGCCCCTCACCTCAGGTTGGCTTCCTATTTCACGTGCACGATATCCGCACTAACGCCTGATATCTAGTTGACACAGGTGCCTAAGTTTATGTCTTACCACTTGGTAGCAGTGAGTCTCGACCTATGATGCTTCGACTACGCGCTGTGAATGGCTCTGTCATTCCTACCTATGGTACACGACAACTGACGGTCAACCTAATCAACCAACGACAGTATCTGTGGACTTTCATCATTGCCGATGTTCCCACAGCTAGACTCAGTATCGATTTCCCACATCACTATGAATCGCTCGTCGATTCACGTAGGCTGAAGCTTATCGATACTTCGTCGAACAGCAAATCTATGGGCTTTCGAGTTCAAACAGGTGTGTGCCTTATTACAGAGGTGTTTCATTCGCGTGATGACATTTTCCACGCTTTGCTCGAAAACTTTCCCCAGACAACTTAACCACTAGAGGAGAATCTATCGGTGACTCATCATGTGGCACACCACGTCGTCACCCGCGGACCACCAGTCACGGCACGACCTCGCGGACTGGCACCGGACAAATTAGCTTTCGCTAAACATGAGCTTGACAATTTACTAGCTACAGGTATTATTCGTCCTTCTCACAGATCTTGGGTCTCACCACTCCACATGGTGGGATAAGTTGGCGACCATGTGGCGACTACCGAGCATTAAACGTAATGAGACGTTTCGAGAGCTATCCTATTCCCCACATACACGACATCACGGAATCACTCACGGACACAACTACATATTCTAAGATTGATCTGGTACGAGCATATTATCAGATCCCAGCCACTTTCGAAGATATCGAGAAAACTGCTATCACGACCCCTTTCGGTCTGTTTGAGTTGCTACGAATGCCATTTAAATTACGGAATGCTGCCCATAATTTCCAAAGGTTTATCGATATTAAAATACGAGACATTGATTTTGTTCACGTCTATATTGATGACCGGTTAATCCATTCATCAAACATGAATGAACATTATCAACATCTTACGCTCTTATTCCAACGCATTTCGGATAAAGGAATAGTAGTTAACCCAGAAAAGTGTGAACTGGGAAAGGCAGAAATAAAATTCTTGGGTCACATCAACAAGCATGAGGGTATTCTGCCTTGTGAAGATGAAGTATGTACAAGCATAGAGTGTAGATGGACTTTCTACCGTAGCAGTTCAAATTGTTTCCAGTAAGTGCAAATCGAACGCGCTATCTCCCAACCCAATGTCAAAAACACAATAATTCTAGGAGAAAGCGGTCTATATTATATTAAAAATAGAAATACAAATCAATACCTGAATTTTGATGCACTTTCCAAGTCCCAATTACTCTCAGGAGTATCCGAATTAAAAGGAATAAGTGAGGTTAGATCCAACCGCCACAGTATCAATCCAAATATGGCTGTAGCCATATTAAAGATCAAATTTAAACAACATATATACAGTTCAGAAGCAAACATAAAAACTTCAATATAAGTACAAAATATAGAAATAGTAACAATATACAATATACAATATATAAGATCTCAAATTGGAATCAAATAAAATACCAAAATGTCAACAGAAAAAGTCCGTCATGTCATAACAAAAATATGTAAACATGGAGGGATTTTCCAAAAAACAAACG
>OX103977.1:10442028-10519738 GCA_944470395.2 Schistosoma turkestanicum
TCATACTTTCCGGATGCTTGTAGAATACAAGTTCTACTTCCTATCAAGTCTTCTTTTTTTACTTATTATGGGGGGGGGGCTGGGATAATTGGATTTGAGCAGTACGTCGTGTCACCGGATCCTCGCTCTCGTTTTCCGAATAGGTAAACTCATCTCGTTACTCATAGTTTTCTAACAATTTAGTTATCTCTGAGAAATTTTAATCACTCTCAACGATTGCTACTACATAATCTAAATTAAATTTTAACAAAAGAAAGAAAATTGTTGTACATTTCACTTAACAATCACTGCACTGAACAGTAATTTACGTTGTGAATCAATAAAGCTGTAATTTAAACAATGATTTCAACGTAAATTTTTGTACATAATTGATTTTAATTCTTGATCGCTATTCACACAAATCAAAAAATATTAAACCTAATCTACCTCTCTACACTTTTTTTAGTAATCGAGTAAAGTATGTTAATCGTTCCGATACTGTTATATTATAACTGTCATATCAAAATAAATATTAAGCAAAGTTAATTTTTCAGAACGATCCTCTTTCTGTGAAATCATTTTTCATATTTTTGTTATAAAATCGTGGATGCGCACTGCTGAAGAGTCCCATACCAGGACGAAACGGCCGTCGTGCAGTACTTCCAGGTTTTTAATGGTGGTCTAAGATTGATCGATTCATGGTTTCAAAAATGTGTAACTTCACAATCTTCACAACCCCGTAATATAAAATTATTATTAAGTTTTCAAACGTGGTGATGTGATTGTGCTCATATTGTAATTTATTTCCGAATTCTGTGTATATATGATTTCGGATTTTGCTCTATATTATTGTATGATTCATAAATTCGAACGGTATAATTAGAAGTTATCTGTTTGCTGTGTTGTACTCTTCTATTCCGGTTATCGAGTGAACATGCATGTGAGGAACTGCATTTTAAACCAAAAGTTATCTGTTGTTACTACTCTCGGATGTGTCATTGGAAGTAGACAGCTAACTAACATTCGAGATAGATTGAAACAACTGCTCTCCTGTCTTTCGGTTCAATCTTGCGGGCCCCATTAATTTTTTTTTATCATAGACACATGAAAAACATGGAGGAGTGGCTTAGTGACTAAGGGTCTTGTCCACTTTTAACTAATAAATTTCAAAATCGAAAACCCTTGGTTTGAAACATTTATCCCATTGAACTCGAGTAACGGAATATACAATAGTTAAAATACACGATGTTCAAGAGGAATTCACAAGCCTATGAGAAAAATAAGAGTGAGAGAGGAGGTTTTTGGAGATGTCTATCTATTAAAATTGCATTTCAGAAAATGTGACTTCTTTGGTCAATGATTTTCGATTGGCACAACGTGGCCTTTTCAGTTAGCGACTACTGATTGGCCCACCGTATCAACAACAGCAGTGAAAATATAATTTGCGAAAGAAACCTATAGAATATTCTCAGTTCAGACAATAATACTGACTAGTTGAGAAGGGATCAACCGTGGAGTTTCGTTTTCTCGACCTGGATGTTTTGATTGTGGAGTTATCGTTGTTCTACTGAACAACATCATCAGCAAAAACTTCAGAAAAGACTACAACCAAAACATCCAGCTCAGAGAACGAAACTCCATCACAATAGTCCACCTGAACTACAAGTTTTCTCTACCATCTCAAACCAATCAATTATTGTAATCTGCTTTGACCCAGACCTACTATTCAATATTCAAAACTCTATTTTACTAACAGCAGGCTTGAAAATTTCCCAACTAATAATGTTAGTGAATCAGGTAACTAGTGGATTCTTACACTCAATGAATACACTTACATTAAAGCAATTTATCGACTATGATGATACTTATTTACTTTAGGTGAAAATACAGTTAGTATAGATCAGTCAGAATCAAGTAAGCTGCTTCGGTTTATTGCACAAAACTCATCACAAGATAGAACTGGCAGGAAAAAAGCGGGCATACAGTAGAAGCAGAACACATATGGTCACTCCTTTATGCATAGATTTTAAATAACATGTAAATCTATCAGTTCCTGTTTTATTTTGCCTGTGTGGTATTTTACTAAAATATTTCATGTTATTGGATGACCTGAGGAAGTTAACGATCTCCACACATGATATCTTCATATTATTATATCTTATCATAACTGTTCAGCAAACTTATAAACAAAATATTTTTATTTGAATAATTTTGTCTATGAGACCATTTATAGGAATAAATAAATACCATGAATAAATTCGTACTCAAATTAATGAGGTTATTATGCTATATTTTTTGCAAACTTATGATGAAAAAAATCTGACAATATGCCTTGAGCAACCAATAAACATCTCAAAGACCATTCAACTGGTTTCATCCGTTCTGCTACTTCGATTTATGCTCTTTGTTGATTGGCTGGAAACTGGCCTCAAATGATTCGTTTATCTTCAGAAAATTATTCAAGCTAATCTCTGTCTAACATACTTTTTTTCTTACCTAGTAACGTATGGATAAGTTTAAACTCACTTCGACTCCGTGGTAGAAATACAGCATAGGGATAAGTCAATTAAGATCAAGAATGTGACTTGCTCAAGCTTTTACGTGAAATTCAAACGTCACGAATAGAGAGAGAGCAGTAGAAATACGTTTGCGCATTGCTCAGAACGTTTAAAATAACAAAAATAATGTTTTTTTTTTGCCACCATATCATTAGGATATTCATCAAATATCCTAAAGAAATTATTTTGTAGGCCTAATTCTATTGGTCGGTATTTAAGGTCGTCCTAAACTATCAAGTCCACAGTCTTTTGAATGTTGTTTCCTATTGGTTAGTATTCACGGTCGACCTAACGGTATAGATATGCATTATCTGTAAAGTTTTATGCTGCTCTTCTTCTTCTGTACAAAACCTCGATTTTCTTGGTGCTCGTAGAATATACTTTCTACCCTGTATCAAGACTTCTTGATACCGTTAGTGGGGGCTTGGGACGCTCGGATTAGAGTAGCCTGTCGTGTCACTGGATCACTTGTTTTTGCTCTCGTTTACCGACTAAGGTGAACTCGTAATAGTTCAAGTATATCAGTTGACGTTCATAACACACGATAAAAATAATATAATATGCATTAAATGCTTAATTGTTCCTATGTAGATTATGTCTAACGACATACAGTTGACATCCTATCTAAATTCTTAATCTAAGTTCACTACAGTTTACGAACTAATTAATTACGAATCAAAAACTCCCGTACTTGGTTAAGTAACATTTTCATATTTTAGCTGATGTTCATTTGTGATGAGAATCTTAACCCCGCATAACATTGTGAAGACTCCTAAAAATTACAAGGAGATGAACAATGTATATTCACTTGAGAGAATTTCCCTGTCATTGTCTTTTTTATTTACAGAGAGAAATATTGTGATGTGAATGGATTCCATAATTATGTAAAACCTGTTTGCTTGTTTTCTTTTACACAAAGGTGTTTTTTGATTGGCTCAATAACTAACTGCATGAGAATTTATCGAGGTTGTATAAGCTTCTTAGCAAAATTTGGTGGGGATTACAAATACCAACAGACTGTAAAGAAGGATACAAAGGAAGGGTGGTTCTACTCTGAATACCGGGAAAAGACTTCAACAGAGTGTTGATAAACAGAATGAAAGATTCAGTAGACGCCGAACCTCGAAATCAACAGGCTCGATTCCGTAAGTATCGATCGTATGCCGACCAAAATGCGACACTACGAATCATTGTAGAACAATCAATTGAATGAAAATCACCACTATACATCAACTTTATTGACTACGAGTAAGTATTCGATATCGTGGACAGGACAACACTGTGGAAGCTTCTTCGACACTATAATGTACTTGAGAGGATATTTAACATAATACGCAATTCTTAATGATGGACTAAACTACAAAAATGTGCTTGGAGGGAAAGTCACAAAGTCGTTCCAAGTGAAGATCGGTATCAGACAAGTTTGCTTTCTCTCACCATTTCTTTTTTTCTGGTGATCGATCGGATTATAAAGACTTCAACATCTGAGGGGAAGTATGGGAGACAGTGGACAGCTCGGATGCAGATGGACAATCTGGACTTCGCAGATGGAAACCTTTATATAACTGGACAGCATCACTGATAAACAAGGTGGATATGGCGCAGATGTGAAGACACGGATTAGCAAAGCAAGGACAGCATGACTACAACTGAAGTACCGCTGAGAACTAGAGACAGACTTGGAAAAAATGAATAAAAGATTGGAAACAACTGGAAAGCAGAGACCATGATAGAGTTGTTTGAATAATCTTGATTGGCGGCCTATTTCTCCACAAGGGATAGATAATAGGCGTCAGTAAATCTAAGCTCAACCTTATGCTATACACCTACCGATTGTACAATATATACAGAGAACTATTATCAATTCAACATCAACAAAACTTATATGTATATATTCTCATTAAATCATACTTCTTGAATAATATCTTCTAATACTAACCTCTCCGATTACTCCTAATACCTTTACTACCTCTTCTACTATTGGATTTGAATTGACAATTACATCTCTGTGCTGATGTGGTATGGCGACATGAACTGATGTACTTACGTACGAAGTTCTACGTTGCATCTGACTCTGATTAAAAACAAAAATGAAATTGTGTTTTAAAATCATACAAAAAACAAATTAATATATTTATTTATATATCAATAATAGTATATAAATAAAAAAAGGCACTATATATATATATTTATAAAAAATTAACAAAGATTGCAATATAATGTTTGTTAGCAAAGACACAGAGAGAGAGAGAGAGAAAACAACTAATTCAATGTTCAATAAACCATATTCAGTCTTGTTATTATAAAATTTGAAAAAAGAAAAAACACCTTCAGTGTCTACATGCATATTATTAGATATAAATGAACAGAAGAAGATACAAGATAAGACAAGAAACAAAAGTAACTAGAAAAAAAAACAGCAATCACATACACAACAAAAGTCATGGTTATTCAAAAAAAAATTTTGTTTTTTAATTTGAAAGCAAAAAAAAAAATAGTGAGTGATCAGAATGAAGGTCATATTAAAGAAAAAAAAATAGTACAACACTAAGCGTATAGATTAATTGGCACAATATTTATTTACTTCATTAACATGATGACTGACTGCCAAGTATTAGTGAGCATAAACGGGTTTTGTAGGCTCGATTCATTCGTTGTATGTGTATGTGTGTGTGGAGATTGATTTTACTAATCTTGTCGATTGTATTGACCACCAATGTTAAATAGCTGTGTTTGTGTATATATATGTAGAATGAAGTTGAGTAATTAACGGAAAATCAAGAACAGTTAAACTATTCAACGTAATCACACAAAGTGGTTGTAAAAACATTTCTCCTCCCAAAAAATACTTATTTATCGAAGGGAATGGTGAAACAAATGAATAAAGGAATGTGTTTGTTTTCACAACAGAAAGTCAGTCGGTGGTCGTATGCGGAGATGTCAAGAAAACAGCAACAACTAAAAATCAACATTATTATCGGATGATAAATGAAGCAAAAAAAAAAACATGGCAACCGTGTTGAACTCTGTCTGGCATTTGTGTTCGACTGCCCACTTTTCTATCGTTGTTTACATTCATTCTACTCATTTACTACTAACCACTATTTGTTTGTTCAAGTGTTTTGTTTCATCATGCTGATGATGACGACGACACAGTGAATGAACAATACAAATGAGATAATTGCAAAAAATGAACAAGGTAACCAACAACTGTGAAAGAGGAATGTGTCCAAATGAAAAAAAAAGAAATTTAAATTAAAAAATAAAATGTCGTAGCAAGTAAGCAAACAAACAAGCAGGCAACCGAGACACACTTTAATCCAAATGAAATCACAACTCAAGTGTAATAATATCAAACAATCAAAATATAAAAATATCCAATAGAAAAATGAATTTTGTGTGTGTGTGTGTGTATAAAATAAAATTAAGTAGTCCTTACAAATATATCTATAATTATTCTTGTTTTATTAATCAACCTAATTGAATTAATATCTAGTTATTAGTATTATAATTATTATTGGCAAGTTTGCAAGAGAGAAAGATAGAGAGCAAAAATACAACGAAGATTCTCTCTATGCGTTCTCCAAAAACAAAAAACATACAACAAAATAGTATCAAATTGAATCAGAGTAGAGAAGAAGCAGAAAAAAATATCAAATGTAAAAAAGAAAAACTAGCATCGAGAGAATGTTATTTATTGATCGATCAATTGATTGAAAATATTAACCTGTACGCATTGTTCGAGACCACTGTAAAAAAAAAGAGAAGAAATTTTCAAAGAAATTAAAATGTGAGTTAATCACTATTAATTATATATGTATATATGTATAAATATATAACCCCGACTTGGAGCCGCCCCCAAGCCCGGATGATGGGGGAGGGTTCGGCATACGGTTAGCGACCCCAGCCAACTCGCTAAAAAAATACTAACCAGAAATATATATACAATCAGTACAGTCAAATTGAAGTCATGAATCGATCAATGTTAGACCACCATTAGTGTAGGACTCATCAGCGGTGAGGCATACACAACTTCTGCTACTCGCAGGATTTGAACCAAGGACTTTCGGCCTTGCTCATGAACGCTTAACCTCTAGACGACTGAGTCGGTATCCAACGGTGTTAATGTGTAACTTCCATTAATCTTTAGTCTTTTACATGCTCATCCAGTGTGTTCGGTGAGCACTGCTTCACACTCGAACAGAGTTGAACTTCACTGGTTAAGACTTGTCATTTGAACTCGGAGAAACTTCCTCACGGAGCTAGTCACTAGTGAGCATATCAGTAAAGGTTTGAGTTTTCCGACTAATTGACAGTGAAATTCAAAGCTGAAGGTTTTTCCTATTTAAGACTTATCAACTGAACGAATTTACATTTCAAAATTGTTATCTACAGAGAATTCAGTTCTTTTCGTTTCAATGATGGGAAAAAAAACGCTTACAATTGAAATGTATATCTATTGTACAAAACAGTGACTATTTGAACTGAATAGCTCAATGGATAGTGGTTTCGGCATTTGAAGCGAAATCGATTAGGTTCAAGTCTTAAAGTAAATATCAACACTTGTGTGTGTCAGATACATTTAGTTGGAAAGTCCCAAATAGAACGAAACACAAGTCCTCAATTTTAAGGATAGCCGCTTTACAAATTTATTGCTAAAACATATGTGTACAGTGGAAAATATGATAACTATTTAACCCTCTGAACTAACCTAACCCTCAAAGGCCCTGGTATGAACAAGTGCTTTCATATGACTGCATGTATAGCCACTTTCAGGGAAGTTCTACTCACTGTCTTTTAGTGGCGAAGGTTTTGTTTATGAAATTGAGAGGACAAAAGGCGAGTGTTCAGCGCATTAACCGGATTGGTAATAACCTTAGTGTATCCAACTGGGAGAGTTGGAAAACCTTGGTTCCAAACCAGTGGTGCACATGGTTTCCATAACCCATGACGTATGAGCCTGTCGTTGGTGCCCGGCTTTTTGGATTAAACTTTTGAGTCAACGGCTCGAGGAGTTGCCTCCTAAGAAAACCACCTGCTTTGGTTTGGGTGGCTGGACAGTATCTCAGTCCACTCATAAATTCAGTAAGTTGTATGGTACATAAATATTTAAGTATCCCTTTGTACCAATGTTGCTGTGTTTTTAAACAAATAATGACCTAGAAATGTTAAAAATGTTCTAGTTTTTGAACTAATTAACTGCATTGTATCAGAACAATAAAAAAAACTAAGAATTCTTTTTCTAATTACCATACACAACATTTTAATCGATAAACACTGGTAATAGTTATAATAGTAATAAAAGTTCATTGCTTAATAAGTATTTACATATACACTGTGTTTTATGATTGATCGATTCATGATTTTAATGAAACTCAGGTAACCTCTAAAACCCTGTGATGACAATTTTCGTGTACTCACTAGTGACTACCTTTATAAAAGAGATTCGCGGGAGTTTAGTGAGAAGACATGACCAGTGGAGTTCAACCCTGTCGAGTGAGGCGGTTATCCACTGAACACCATGGATGAGGTTACGCAATATCGTGGATTGATTGAAGTTAGACATTAACACTGTTTTATCCCGGCTCCATGGTTTAGAGGTTAAACATTTACGTGCGAGACTGAAGGTCCTGGATTCAATGCTTGCATGCAGAGGTCGGGGATGCGCACCGCTGATGAGTCTCATGCTAGGACAAAACGGCCGTCCAGTGCTTCCATGTTTCTAATGATGGTTTAACAATGATCGATTCATGATTTCAATGAAATTTTACCAGAAACAAATTGTCCCATATATTGATATAGTCAAATTCCATTCACTTCTTCCTGTAGATACTTACGTAAGCATTGCATAGTCTAGAACCAATAGACAAATACAGAAGCTCAAAAGGTTACCATCCTTCACATTATCACAGAAAAAGATGAATTAGAAACAGGAAAAATATAAAAAGGTGGAGAATTAATATCAGCACTGTGGTGATAATCAATGACACTGACGTGCTTTTAGATAAGACACTTGCATCATCTGACTTTTTAGGAGTTGAATTTTTACCAGCAGATTCGCTCGTTGACTTAGAATATGCCAGTGACATTGTTCTACTTGGTAAAGACGCTGACAAAATTCAGTCTTCTCACCGCCTTAAGGAACAATGCAAGCATGTTCGGGATGCGGTTTTCCACCGTCGATATGCAAAACGTTGCCTCAGGATTGGCTTGCATCGGCATCTGAATTAGTGATAGGGAGTGAAGCAGTTGGGTATGTTGACCGCTTCACTGATTTGGGGAGTCTCATCATTGCTGACAGTCTATTGTCTGACGAAGTCTCAGCACATCTGCTAACCGAAGGACGGGTTTACTGTGCAGTAGTTTCATCTTTCCTGCTTTATGGATGCGAAACATAGCCAGTAGGAGTTGAGGATATTCGTAGACTGCTTGTTTTCGACCATAGGTGTCTCCGAAGCATTGCTCGTGTATCCTGATACAACCAAGTAAGCAATGCTGTTGTTAGGAAACGGATCCTAGGTATGGGTGAAACTTCCTCAGTTGAGGTGGTTAGGACATATGTTGCGTTTGCCTAACCACCGACTGCCTTGTCGAGCTATGTTTTGCAATGTAGGAATAGGCTGAAGGAAAGCCAGGAGCTGCAATACCAACATATGGCACAAATCCATGAAATCATTAACAAGTGGACTGAGTCATGTTGGTAGACGTAGACTATCTGGTTTGGGTCCGCGAGATGATAGTAACCGATGGTTAGGGACCTTGAATGACATGGCTCCAAACCGTTTGCAATGGCGTAGGTGCACCCACTTTTTGTCTTCTCCCAAGTTCTAATTTAAACTCCTCATGACCTTCATCCTTCTGGTCTGGATTATACTTCTTGAATAATATCTTCAAACCCTAATCTCTCCGATTACTGTTAATACTTTTACTACCTCTACTATTATGGGACTTGAATCGACAATTGACTCTATGTACTGATGTGGTATGGCAACTTGAACTGATGTACGTACGTACGTACCGAGTTCTACGTTGTAACCGACTAAACCACTATGTCTACTAGTTGATGAAGAGTCAACACCTTCGTCAGTACTTTACAGACCTAACAAAAACACACACAAACAATAAACAAATAAATAATAACATACATATTCATCATTGATGATAAAATTAGGCACCGCCAACACCACCACCTGCACCACCACCACCAGTGATAGTTGTAACATTCATATTAATCACAGTATTAGTTGGATGATCAATATGAGCACGATTAAGTACTTTCAAAAATTCCACTGTTTTAGCACGCATACGCATTTGCATATAAGCTTTGGAACATTTAATATGATAATGTAGATAATTTCTTAATGTTTGTATTAAATCAATAGTAGAATTACGTCCAGATTCAGTAGATAAATGACGTGGAAAAAGCACTGATGGGATTCATTCAGAAAACAATAGATACAAAAGAAAGAAAAAGAGAAATTCAAACAAATGATTATCATCACTATGATAAATGCAGGCAGAAATTATATAATAGATTACTCCACTGAAATTCAACAATCTCCACAACCATGTAATGAAAATTATCATATGCTCACTAGTGACTAGCTTCAAAAGGAAATTCTTGGAGTTCTAGTAAGAAGCCATAACCAGCAGAGTTCATTCGTGTTGGATGTGGAACAGTTACCCACCGAAGACAATAGATGATGGTCACACAATAGTGTGGATTGGTTGGAGTTAGATATTAACAATGTTGGATGGTCTACAGGTTGTGTTTCTGCTCAATATTGATTGTTCGAGGTTCGATTTTCGCACGCGGGGTTGTGGATGAGCACTGCTGATGAGATCAATCCTAGGACCAGACGGCCGTCCAATGTTTCCAGGTTGCCAATGATGGTCTAACACAGAGGATGGATTCATGATTTAAGCATAAAATCGCATTTATTCAGCTAATTAAACAATTACAACTGCACTATGCAAATAGATAGAAAAGAAGTAATTGTGAATTAACCTACCAAAAGTGATATACGCAACTGAATCACTAATAACTGCATCAGTTCCTTCTAATTCTTTTGGTGGAACACGATGTGAATACAATACTTGAGGTGCTCTATCAAGACGTCTTCGTACCTCAGTGAATTCCTGTAATATGTTGGTTGTATATGTATAAAACACACACACACAAAAAATTTTGTAATCAGTTTAGAAAAAAACATTCCAGTAAATAAATTCACAAAATAAGCTCAAAGAAAAAGTTATTTAAGTTTTGGGTATAAACAAATAAATGCTATTTATATAGGTTACATATTGAATTTGTTACATTCTTGGCTTGTAATAGCTTTTAAAATAGTTATTGATTATTGAATCCAGGTCATAATTGCTGGTTTACTCACTTAGTTACTAATAGCTATGATTTGAATAACTATTTTCATTTATTTACACTTGAAAGCATTAAATGGATATGGATACCATTGATAGCGATAGAGATTGATTATATTCAATTTTTTTCTATTTCATTGAATAATCAAACTTAATCTTATCTGTTTCTTTTGAAACTGAAATATTTGGTTGATAGTTATCTGAGACTTGTGTCATAAAATTAATGATTCTCTCTATAAACCCCAAAATAATTTCTATTAATTGATTTCTATCTATACCGACAACGTAGTTGCAATCTTGATGTGATGATTAGGCTTGCCTAGGATTCAACCGAACTATATTGGCTGGAACATATAGTTCTTTAGGTCCTACTATATCAGGCAGGTCGATTGGAGAACGGTAAGACTAAAAGCAGCAACTCAAGGTCTGAGAGTTGAGTAGTTTAAGCACATAAATATGTATTACTTAATACATTTCGGTTGACAATCTTGGTAATGTGATTCAGTTAACGAAATTAGGTGGATGAGGTCTAATTGTCAACTGTATATTGCTATGGTTTTGGTGGATATGGGTATGCCTATTTGCGAACCGACCGTAGTGATAGGGCTTACCAACCGAGATATATTGGCTGGAACATAGGTTCCTATCGGTTTTAGCATGCCGGGCGCGTTGACTGGAGAACGGTAAGACTAAAAGCAGCTACTCAAGGACCGAGGGCAAAGTCGTACTGGTGACTGTAGAGAGGTGTGGCAGCAGTTAGGTGTTTCCCTCGGACAGCCAGCATCTGTGGCAATGTTGCCTTCTCATAAGGAAGGAAGGGGTTAGAAAAGGTCTACCCGAAAAATATTACACCTCATCTTACCCCACGGATTTCCGTCCAAGGCGGTAAGGCCATTTAAAGAGCGGTGCTAACCCTTCAAAATCTTCCAATATAAAGGCCGTACGTGACCGGCCCCAAATAGTTGTCCATCGGGCTCTGTGGTTACGCTTCCAGATCTTTAAGATCAACGCTAATTAGATTTCTTCTTCAGGTTCCTCAAAAAATACCCTTCCATGGTGTGGGCAACCGGGAAGTGACATACTCTTTCATACCAGTAACAGCACTCGAAATCGACTTCGAATCTATCTATTTATTATTAATCTGCTGATGAAATGTTTGTTTTTTGCATTCAAGTTGATACAAAATAAGTAAAACTAATGAAAGTATGAAAAAAATAAAACACTAAACATTAAAACAGAAATCGATACGTACTTGCATAAACACTTTTCCAATTAACAAATCATCTGGATCTTTAAATGTTGTACTAAAAATAACTGTAACTCGGTCAGCTAATGCTTGTACATACCTATTGAAATAAAAAAATGATATCGTAAAGAAGACAAACAATGATTCATAAATCCAAACATTCGAGCATAAATATAACAATTTATACTACAGAATGAGGTGTCTGATCAATGAATTCAAGTTAAACACAGTTAGAGCCAAAGTTTTCTTAGCAAAATAATTTTTAAAAAAGCACTAACTATACTACTTATGCTCTTGGTTAGATGAAAGAGATAAATAGATCAAAGTGAAAAACTTACATTGTTTCATCATCTCTATAGTGTATCACAGCCCGCTTAGAAACTGAGTGCGCACTAGATTGAATTTGATATTGAAAGAATTTCTCAAAAACAGCTGCCATACAATTTCTTTTCAAAAGACCACATTTACGAGCTAATTGATTATGATCCGAAGGTAGTTTCTCTAAATCTATGCATAACGTTACACTCTGATTAGCCTCTGCTGGAGAAAGAAGTAGATCACCATATTCACGAGCCAGTACCTTGATTTGAAAAAAAAGTAATCAAAGTTAAAACAAAGCATACCACTACTATTTGTTGTAAGATGAACAAAATTGAATGGGATTATGTAACCCACAAAGGGCTGCAATAAATGATGATGACGATGATAGAGGTTCGTAAGGTGACTACTACTGATGAATACTTTTTACGTGTCATGGATTACAAGTGTATAGCACAATTTCTCGATATATGTTTGAGTTTCTGCTGATAACTTAAAAATAAAAGCTACTGTATTGTTATAATGAATTTGATAAACGAATCTTGATATTAAAAGTCTTTATATATTAGCCGAAATCATGAAAGTAATGCGAAAACCGATTAGATAGCTAAGCTCATAGTGTACTCGATTTATTTCATTACATAAAATTTTATTTCATCTCCACAGACTGAAGAAATTAGGAAATATGCTAAGTATGCTTAACTACTGTCGGGCGATGTTTGCTGGTATAGAGGTAGATTGGAAGAAACTTAGAGGCGGTCAAGCCAAGATACAACAACAGCCTATGGTGTATTCGACAGTTGGTTAAATTTATGCTGACAGAAATAGATCGCCTGATTCGGAACCGTGCGATAACAGCAATCAACTGCTAGAAACTCAGTCAGAGTCAGTCAGATGCAACGTAGAACTTCGTACGTAAGTACATCAGTTCACGTTGCCATACCACATCAGCAAAGAGATGTAATTTTCAATTCAAATTCAATAGTAGAAGAGGTAGTAAAGGTATTAGAAGTAATCGGAGAGGTTAGGATTAGAAGATATTATTCAAGAAGTGTGATTCAGTGAGAAGAGTTTAGAAAGTCAAAACTAGAGGTGTTGGAGAATCCAGAAGATTAGGATTTGAGAGAACACAAAGAATAAATGCACCTGCACTGCTAGAAAATGAGTAAAAATGGCTCAGAAGTATTTGCGACTAGGCACATACACTCAATCTTGATCTTCTGTTTGATTTGAGTCCCATTGTCCGCCTGCATATACCCTTTCATCTATCTTTTCGAACCCTAATTAAATGCGTAGCCTTTTCCATTTTTATTAGTACTACATGATCCCGGTCTCTTCTGTTGATTTTTTCTTGTCGAGCTTATGCGGTATGTCAACTTCGGCAAACGCAACCCAACTTTCGCTGTTACCCTGAGGCAGTGGTCCAGGATGCTTACTAAAATAACTCAACCAAGTTATATTGGCTAAAACTCATGTTTCTTTAGATCCTACCATGCCAGGCAGATTGTCAGGAGAACGACAAACTAAAAGCAGCAACCTAATATCCTTTCTCTCAGTAGTCCTAATGCTGATGGTGGGAGTGACAGCAGTAAGGTTATTTCCTCAGACAATCAGCATTTGTACCGATACTGATCCTTCACAAAGGCGGAAAATAGATTAGAAAAGGTCGACTTTAAAAAGAATAGTGAAGACTCGGGAAGATTAGGACACATGCAGTTGGCCATTTATCGCTCCTGCCTACGCTCCTACTGATCACAGATAAGAAGAAGTAAAAGATGAATTTTATAGGACGTCTCCCTATCTTCAAAAGCCTAAATGCTCTGATGTTCCGCCTTTTCAAGGTAACAGGTATTAGGAATTTATCTGTTAGCGAAACTGTCGCAGAAAAGGATGGTCCTATTATCCATTCTCAATCCAGGAGATTGGATCGATGGGCAGAACACTTTAGGGATTAGCTCAAGTGGCCTTCAATCACACTTCGGTTGCCAACGATATCCAGTCATCCTGAATGGTAAATCATTATCAGTCCTCCGACTCTTTATGAAGATGAAAAAGCCATAGGAAATCTGAAGAGGGCGAGCAGCAGGGCCTGACAGGCTTACCCCTGAGATTTTCAAGGATGGTCATCTAGTTTTAGCAGCCAGATTGACTGAGATCTTAGGTAGAATCTGTGAAGTAGACGCAATCCCATCTGACTGTTCTCAATCCGTGATTGTCCCAATTTATAAGAAAGGACAAAAGTCCTCTCGTGACAATCATACGGGAATAAGTCTAACTAATATAGTTTCTAAATTCTTAGATTCAATTATACTTAGACGCCTAATTAGAGCTCGTGAAGAGAAAACTAGAGAAAACCAGACTAGTTTCACACGTTCAAATGTCCCACAATAGTAGTATTTCTCGAACTTAATGCGGCATTTGACTCTGTTGATCGTGAGGTTCTGTCTCAGTGTCTGTCATTGAAAGGTGTACCAAAGAAGTACATTAACCTTACAAAAGCTATCTACTCGAACACTGCTGGTCGAGTTAGAACTTATCGGCAAACTGTCATCGGAATTCATTACTTCAAGTGGTGTCCGTCAGGGACATCCCCTTTCACCATTCTTGTTTAATTTTGTCATACACCTGCTTCTAGATGTAACATTATCTTCATAAGACTTTTCAAGAGTAGATCTACTTCCGGGAGATCCTTTGGCTGACTGAATATACCAACGATATAGTTCTACTTGATGAAGACGCTGAAAATGCAGTCCTCCCGACTAAACAATGCAAGCATGTTCGGGATGCGATTCTCCGCGTCAAAATGCAAAATGTTGCTTCAGGATTGGCTTGTATCGGCACCTGGACAAGTGATAAAGAGTGAAGCAGTTGGGTATGTTGACCGCTTCACTTATTTGGGGAGTCTCATCAGTGCTGGTGGACTGGTGACTGACGAAATCTCAGCACGGATACAGAAAGCTCGATTGGCTTTTGCCAACTTGCGTCACCTATGGTGTAGGCAAGATATCCATTTGCTAACCAAAGGACGAGTGTACTGCACAACAGTTGGCTCCGTCCTACTATATGGATGCTAAACATGACCAGTAGGAGTTGAGGATATTCGTAGGTTATTAGTTTTCGATTATCAGTCAGTCAGTCAACAACATAGAACTTCGTACGTACGTACATCAGTTCAAGTTGCTATACCAAATTAGCACAGAGAAGCAATTGTCACTTCAAATGCCATAGTAGAAGTATTAGAATTAATCGCAAAGATTATTGTTCGACGATATTATTCAAGAAATAGAATCTAGTGAAAGAAAGTATTCGATTATAGATATCTTCGAAGCATTGCTTGTGTATCTTAGGATAACCGAGTAAGTAATGCTACCGTTAGGAAACGAGTATTAAGTGAGAATGGCAGTCCAATTGATGAAGTAACGAGACTCCATCAGTCGAGGTGGTTGGGACATGTGTTACGTATGCCCAACCACCGACTGCCTCGTCGAGCTATGTTTTGCAATGTAAGAATAGGTTGGAAGGAAGCTAGGGGCAGCCAGACCAAAACATGGCAGAAATCCATGGAATCACTGACAAGTGAATTGAGTCATGTCGGTAGGTGTCGACTACCTGGTTGGAGTCCGTGAGATGATAGTAACTGATGGTTAGAGACCCTGAGTGATATGGATTAAAACCGTTTGCAATAGCGCAGGTGCATTCACTATTAGTGTTCTCATAGATTCTTATATTCTTAATTTCTCATCACCTCTTTCTTTCTCTAAAGTTATCCCACTGAATTATAATTCTTGAATAATATCTTCGAACCCTAATGTTCTCCATTACTGCTTATACTTCTAATTTCTCTACACCACTATGGGATTTGAACTGATAGTTGCGTCTCTGTGCTAATATGGTATGGTAACATGAGCTTATGCAATTACGTACGAAGTTTTACGTTGTAACTGAATGAGTAATAAATAGTGGTAATTTTAATGAGCGAGTAGGTAGACTGAACTAGACTGAAAGGCGAGTGAGCGTATCTTATGATGCCGTGACTCAGCAAACAGATAATGGCAACCGTTCGCTATAACTATGTTCAGATAACCGTTTATCGCTAGAAAGCATCAACTTTAAGCGTAAGGATAAACATCGTCTTACGTGGCGACCTCCTTAAATCAAATAGGCCACACTGCCATCAGCCATCGTTGGAGAGGCTCGATAAGAGAAGGCCACACAAAATGGAGCACATGTTTAGACTTAGACCATACTCTAATATGAGCAAGGATTTGTTGGTATCTTACCGAACATAAAAAACCATAGCAAGATAACCCCTTGGATCTCAACTCAACGATAAACATTTCAGGAACAACTAAAAAACCAGTTAGTCAACCACGTAAGTGATAATCATCCCAAGGCAGCTTGTTATGACATCCAAAGAGCTGGGGAAATAATAGTGATATCTACTAGTAAATTGAATCAAAGGATTATGAAAAATCAGTTGATTTCAGCGGCATCTATTGTACTGATAAATACTCGGAAACTCACCCCATCTGGCTCTAAGAACGATGAAGAGTGAAGGCAGCTTGAACACGGGCTGATAAAAGCCCTACGCAGTTATTATGAGTAGTAGTGAGTAAAGAAGTTAACAGAGATGGAAAAGGCGGTAGCAATAGTTAACATGGGACAACTGTTCAGACTTATTAAGAAAACGAGTATCAAAAGTCCGGTTGTTAGTGGGACTACCTAGAAAAAAGGCGGGACTATTGTTTCCACTTGATTCAGTTGATTGGACCAATGAGTAGAACACTTCAGGGGACAGTTCAACCGGACTTCAGCAATACCTCAGTTACCCACCATTACCAAGCAATTTAAATGGCGAACTGATGTAAGTCTTCCAACACTTAGTAAAGCTGAAAAGGCTATAGGCAATTTAAAGTTAAGAGAAGCAACAGGCCCTGGTATATTAACTCTCAAGGTTTTTAGGAATGGCGGTTTAGTTTTGGCAATTAGCTTAACTGATATCATAGCTAGAGGCTGGGAACTGAACGAAATCTCATCTGACTGATCTCGATCGCTGATCGTTCCAGTCTGTCAGAAAGGACAAAGATCCTCTGGTTAAAATCACGGAAGAATCGGTTTAACTAATAGTGTCTAAAATATCAGCTTTAATAATATTTCAACGAATAACTAGAGCTCTTGAAGAGCAGACTCGAAGTAACCAGGCCCGTTTCAGACCTGAAAGAGAACGCATCGACCAAATATTTACAATTCAACAGGTTCTAAAAAACAGACATATTTTCCGACATCCAACAATAGTTTTATCCCTTGACCTTAAGGCAAAGTTTGACTTTGCTGATGGTAAGGTTCTGTGGCAGTATCCGTCGTTGAAAGTCATACCAAAGAAGTACAATAACCTTGTACAGACTATTCAAACATTACTGGTCAAGTCAGATTAAAGGGAAATGTCATCAGAATCGATTCATCCAAATGGTAACCGTCTTCTTTCACTGAAATTTTTCATAGATGTTAAAGATGAGCACTTCCGATGTCCAACTTCAGGAGTTGACTTTCTGCTAGGAGATTAGCTTGTTGACTTAGAATACGCAGATGTCATAATTCTGTTTGGTGAGGTTGAAAATATACACAATTTTCTGACCATCTTAAGCAACAATACTAGCGTTAGAGTAGACTGGCAGAATGCTAAGGGCAGTTAAACTAAAACATGGAACCAGTTCATGAAGTCCTAATGATTGAATGTCAATAGGTTGATTGAAGTCCACCTGGTAATCGCAACCAGTGGCTATGGACTTGGAGAAACATAACAGAATACTAGATTTTTATCAGCAGAATTACTTTAGCAACATAGATAATTGTAAAGTGACTGAAACAACCATGCGATAACTACAGTGAAATGGTATACGAACCAGAATAATCTGATTCACTTCGTGGAGTCAGCAGCAAACACATGGAGTGAAAAGAAAAAAAGAAAACTGAAAAATCTAGTCATCTAACAAGTAATGGAATTCACATACTAAGGTAATGTTAGCATTTCAGAAATGCATGGAAGCTAATTATTTAGAACTTATAACCATATAGTGTAAGGTCTAAAAGTTGGACACTAACCTCATTAACTCCATGTTCTTTCAATTCGGAGAAGAATTTGATGTATATACTGACGAGTATCTTTTTCTTGTCATTGTTTGGATTACTTATAGTGTAGACAACACTATCGAAGTCCGCAACGGTGTAGTCAAGTTTATCATATCTAGATCTAAATGTTTTAAAGCTTAGAGTTAATTCTGATTTTACTCGTCTTTTGCCTGTTCAAATCTGGTTATTAGAATTTCTTCTACAGCCCGGTTGCAAACCTCTAAAATAATCATCAGTAGCGACTACTATAATAATCCCGCTGAATTATTAGGTGAAGTTATTAAATGGTTTCAATTGTACTCAGACGCAATTGTAGTCTCGTAGTGACAGACTTCTTCTGAGTCCGTTTCGATACATATCTCGGGCCCATATTATTTCTTGGACTTCTAACATTATCATATGAGCTAGAGAAACCAATGGGTATTTCTTCCTTCAACTATTGTCTCTCAGACCCAATTCTTCTTTATGTGATTTGATTTTGAGTACAAAGAGGTGGAGATGCTCATATTGATTCTTTAAAAGCATTATAAATCAGAATAAGTCAACAATAAATTAATCGAGGAACCTAAAATAAGGATTTTCTATGCCACAATCCCTACGTAGACGTCGTCTGTTTTTGAAGAGTTAGAAAAAGCTATCTCTATACATTGAAATCATTGACTGTGAGTGATATTGAGGTGTGACCTATTATCTGGTCTGTCAGAATTGGTATAAAATAAAGGCAGAAACGTTCCTTTAACTGTAGAGCCTTTGACATCTTTGTGTCCAGTTTTAAAGTCAGTTTTCCACCTAACACCCTCTCACTATCATATGATCATTCTGAGCATATGATAAAAATTCAAACGCAAGCCTAGTCACGATTTTCGGAAATGGGTAGTGGCTTCAGCCTTCTTAGAGGTGTAGCGTCAAATAAGTCCCTAGAACAGTCCTGTAAGTTTTCCATTTTAATTCTGATCTCCTTTTTTTGTACTAGACACACCAATTTAAAGACGCTCAATCACGCTTCAAGGGTGCACCGTGTAACTCATCTCCTAGCATCCACTGGCAAACTCCTCAACATCCCGAACAACATTCAACTATACCATCCTTCCCAACTTCTGGTTGGAGTTGGGTCAGGGTATTCTCGATCTGAAAGTTGTTACAGACAAAAGCGTTGTCCATCTAGGAATATCCGAGAAATCCCTGGACGTCTTAAATTCATCCCTCTACATCCTTCCAGGTCAAACAGGATTAGTTCATTGGTAAGAGTGGCTATCCTAAGAGGCATAAGAAAGTTGACTACTCATAAGCACCCGCAGCAGCAGTTTACGGTCAATTCTGTGACCTTTTTTGCATTAGCTTATATGTCCCTCTTGGAAAACTGACTTGTGTCTTAATAATTGTGTTTTGCTGTTTTAGAGTCAGCCCCCCTAATGTTTAAGGACACTTAGACCAATATTATCGAACCGATTCAACCGATTTAACTTAAAACTACTCGAACTCTCCCTTACCTTTAAAGGATTCTTATTCAATTATTGAACAGTGAATTTAAAAGTCATAGACCTAAGCTAGAATATCTGTTTCAGAAGTTCCGCCATATTACTCGATGGTCTCACAATAAAAACTAGATGAGGTTCAAGAATAAGTACTTAACTAAACGTCAGTTCCAATTATTTATGAAAGTATACATTCTGTGACTTCAGCATCACACAGAATTCTTCAGACGAATCTGATGAGTTGTTCTGGCCTAACTCTTTATTAAAGTCATTCTTCGACCTGATATTGTATGTCTAACTCCTGACAAATGAAGATTCCGACTAACTTTGTATATCTACCCAGACTCAACTGCTGCCTAATTAACACACTATTTACGAGATATTAGAAGTGCTATGATGTGCGGTGCCGAGATCTGAAAGAGATAAATTTCAACCCCAGCTGTAAAACTTGTCTCTTGAGCCAGCAAACGAAGAGCAGAAGAGAAGATTTGCCGAATATTAGATAAATGTGTTTACCTCGTGTTACGGGAGAAATGAAGATATTTGGTTGATTAAAACCTTTATATAAATATCATTAATTTCACTGTTTTTTGGGTATATTTATTTTACTTAACTTATGATCTTGTTTGAATTATTATTTTCGGCAATTTTTGGATTCCTTTTTGTCTTGGTTTGTTCTTTTGCAGTTTTTGCTCCAGGAACCTACAAAATTGAAGGTAATTGTAATTATTATAATTATTGTTGTTAGAACGACATTGGTCGTCTATTTGTAATTCGACGAACGACATTTTGGTCGATTATTTGTGAATTAAAAATAAACTTTGGTACCTAACTTTGGAATTTCGTTTTGTCATAGAATTGGGTTCGTGAATTGCAAATAGATCGACACACAGTACTTAACAAAACGAAGGAGCAAAAATTGGACGTAACACCTTTCTTAACCAATGATATGCTTTCATCCTGTGGGCCGCTTCTGATAGTCGTCCAGCGGTCTTATAATTGATTAGCTTCTGACTGACTGAGTATATTAAGAAGCCTACTACAATATTTTTTGTGGACGAGTATATTTCATGCATACATCTTCGAAGGAAAACAGATTTAGAAGATGAACAGTAGCCGGACTGGTCCCAAAGTCGACCACTGCATGAACTAGATGGGGATAATAAAAAAGAGGGTACCAGTTGCGAATTACTAGTGTCGTGATGACTCCTTCTGAGTTTCACGCCTGACGTTTTAAAGTGATAAATTTGAGCAATGAGTGGTTTGCATGCATGATCGGTGTCGTGTACTAATAGGTCAAAAGAGTGTTCTTATTCAGACCCCATCAATCTTCTGATATCTCAGGTTATAATGAATTCGGCTTCAAGATATTTACTGGGTCACGTTTGTCCCCATTCACAACCTGATCTGGTGGTTATATATTGAATCTAGATTTTCTCAGTTACAAGGATCATGTGGTTAGAAACCTAAACAAAAACATATGTACCTAAGTAGATAAAATAATATCTTCAGTCTGCTATATTCAAAACCATCAGACTAAATGCTTGTTTGATCAACGAAATATCGCTGAACCCTGGCAAATTCGTCTATCAATGTGGAAGAACTCGTACCTTCAAAGGATGATTACTGGACGTTGAATGATCTGCCAAACTTCTGTAACGTCAGGTATGACAAACGCAGACTGGAAAATCGTCAATACTACTTGATTCAAACAGTGGCCGTCATAAGCTGTCCTTCTTTTTCTTTGTTCTGAACACTAAGTCTGTCTGGTAAGATCAAAATCTTCTGGTTGTAACAGATAAGCTGAACAGCACAGCAACTGCCTTCAGGGCAGATAACCGTAGAAAATATAACTTCAACACACGAATAGGTGACTATCATTCGCATTCAACTCTAGCAGAATAATACGTGCACATTTTTACTCTCCAGTGATCGAAAGTGACATTATAAACCTCCAATGTTTGCACTGGGCCAAATTTTGTGGTATATTTAACTATTCACTGTAATTCCTCGACTGACTCAATGTAGCGAATTATTCCTCCACTAAGAAGGAAGACGTAATTCACTTAGATTTGTCCATCTAAAACTTGTGGCTAACTTCTCAAACCAACTCACTATGATTTAAAAAGCTGTAGGACTTCATCCTCCTACAAGCAGGTTTCATAAACGTGTCTCTTAACTTCCAGAAAGAGAGTAAAATATTGTGTAATTTCAAGAACGGCAAAGGTTTCGCACGAACTCCAACTGTTTTCAAAACGGATATTGATATAATTGCCCAAACGACAAGGATCAATTCACTAGATTCAAAAAAGGTAAGTAGTAAAATTTCGCTTACACAACAATTATTATGGCGTGTAACTAATGAAAATTAACAGTTAGATAAACTAAAACTTGTCAGTTTGCGATCAAAATGAGATTTAAGCTGTTAGTGTAGAAATATTTATTGCTCTCACAGTGAACTCTGGATCCAAAAGGTGTAGGTTTACACGCATCTCACCCAATCCAAGTCCAAAAATGATAATTCTGGGAAAGAACGGTTCTATTTTTGATCAAAAAGGGAAATACAGACAATTACCAAAACAATATTACACCCTCGAGTTTCTAATCACAACATTAAAGTTCCGATACTGGAAGAATAAGTGCTTCCAGTTAATTGCAACGAGCTGCTGCTAGAGTATCAAATCCAAAAATGGCTGTAGCCATATTAAGTATTAATTTTAAACAACACATGTATAGTTCAGAAGGAAACATAGAAACTTCAACATAACTACAAGATATAGAAATAATAACAAGATACAAATGATAAAATCACAAAATAGGATCAAATAAAGTACCAAAATATCGAACAGAAAGAGTCAGTCAGATCATAACACAAATATATAAACATGGAGGGATTTTCCAAAAACAAGGCCTTCAAAATAGATTCTACAGTTAGCTCTGAATTTTTATACTGGTATTTGGTTGATTGTGATTCAGTGGAATTAACAACACCGGCTTCATTCTTGGCTATCCGACATCTGCTGAGTAAGGCGAAGGGAAATCCTAAGGGATCCTATTGATTCCCATCTGAAGTTGTACAGCACACTTTTGACAGATCCCATACACCTATCCAGTGCTCGTTAATTTACCAGTGATGCAAAATTTGGTGACGTAGAATGATAAAATCGTCACGCATGTAGTTTTCATGATTCAGTTAACTAGTCAACACTTTCGCTTGTATCAAGCAATTTAACAGTTAATGACAGAGATCATGAAGCACTTTTCTCAGTATTGTATTGTATTACCAGCGACCATATATCCACTTATTTTTCAGACCGTACTTTTAGCACATATATTTGTATCCTCTCTTGCTGTGAGGGTGTTTGAGTTTTCTGTAAACTTCGTGACTGCAAGTTCATAATATTTCTCTCGCCTATACTACAGACTTAGCTGCCCTATACGAAATGTACGCATCTTGTTTGTAGGTTGCAATCGTATCTTTCATTATTTCATTTCGCTGACATTCACCTAGTGAAATTGTGGCGAAAACTTGTAGCTCAGATGGATGAATGTGGCGGAGTTTTGTTCTCTGAGCTGGACTTTGTGCTTGTGGAGCTTTCATTGTTTCAATAAACTATCATTCCTGCATATAGTAATCACCGGAACGGATACAGGAAAACTGGAAACTCAAGTATTTCGGAAGCCAACCCATATAGATCTAATTCTCTCTTACAGTAGCAACAACCCATAAAATCCTTACTAATGATCGAAGTTTACAGTTTAGGCCAGTTTCGTCTGACCAGTGCAATAGAATCCTAGGAATACAATACTGAAATACGATAAAAACGGTACTTCTCTTTCCTACTATCATTAGTAGGTAACACTATGGGACATTTGTTGTAATCTCTTCTTATTTTGTTTCAAATGATTCTCTGAAAATCCCTCCATAACTGATTCTCTTGTTTCTTTGATCAGCATCAGAGTAAATTCTTGTGTGAGAAGGTTTTTCTATTATTTGTGGACAGTATACTATAACATATAGGAAAAAGTTAGATTTTTCTAACCATCTGTTGTTTAACGGGTTTAAAATATTACAGATAGAACCAGATGGTATCTTTTCATTGACTTCAAAGTTTGAATGGTCTTCTAGGACTATTACGAAGTCCGGACTTAACATATATACCCATAGTAACACTTTGAGGGCTACCGATTATTCTTCCGTCTTGGCCTTGACACGACAATTCAATCCAAACTGGCTTTTATTATCTCGCTGATGATATTTTGGTTTCTGTTCGACCGGTCTGGTTTATTATCTGTGTACTCTGCGGACGTTGCCTCAGTGTAGTCATAGCGATACAAATCGGCATGAAATAGATAAAATGCCGTCAGCGGTGGAATCCGCGACGTACGTTCAGTTCTATCAAGGACTGGCCAAATGCATATATATGAACAGAAGTGATGTAATTGAACCTAGTACTGTTCCTCTTTAAATACTAACACTTTATCCATTGAGCTTTCAAGTTTAAATGTCCACTACTATGTGCGGAAGAAATAAATGATTTTTTTTCGTTGTTTAGATGAGCAGATCTGTGTTTTATTCTCAGTGTATATATCAACGTAAAGCTGAAAATTCCCTCAGCTGACATATCTTTAGTACGACGAAACGTTAGTCTTGAATTGCTATGGTGTTTACATTCCATTTATTCATGTCAAGTCGGGATGATATGTACGTACCAACCGATACAAACTACCTGAAACATAATAACTCAGTAAACGAGTTAGTCTAACATAAACCAAAATTGCTTTCGGAAAGTACCAACAAACAAAACCAGGACGGGTTTTAATTGGTGTAGGATTTAATTTTTCCTACGGATGTACTTCTAGAACTGTAAACGCAATATTGGCGGGCACAGAGTTCACGGGAAAGCTAGAGTCAGAAAAAGACCAACTTTGCTTTAAACTTTATCTTTTTCTAAACATAAAAACAATTAGATTAATACAATAATTAAGGAAATT
The DNA here is from genome assembly GCA_944470395.2 of Schistosoma turkestanicum. Taxonomy (NCBI): domain Eukaryota; kingdom Metazoa; phylum Platyhelminthes; class Trematoda; order Strigeidida; family Schistosomatidae; genus Schistosoma; species Schistosoma turkestanicum. Next base: position 10,467,105 of record OX103977.1, read on the forward strand.
ACAGTTATCAAGTGAAACCAGTAAACGTACCGACCAATATAGCTTTTCTTACGGAAATGAATAAAACTATGAGTCACATCAATATAATAAGATAATAATGTCCTTCAATTTTAGTAGATCATTTACAGCAAAGATAGTTTACGGGCACGTCAGACCAGATCACGTGGTGAACTCCTAAACTACAATTTGATTGCTTAGTAATAACATAACTGCAATTATTTATGGAAACAACTAACAATTGGATCTCCTTTGTACTCAAGCATACAACCACTTAGTAGGGCAGGTATCGATGTAAAATGAAACGAAGTTTAAACAATCATTGAAAAGCTATTCGGTAGGTAAAGGAAGATAGCTAAAATAAAATTATAGCGATATTAAATGACTGTAACACAAAACAAACCAAAATATGTAGTGTATCTACACATAATCACATCAAATATGGTAATGTACTATGAGACATCATAACATTTCTGTATAAAGAACCTTGAGGACTAAGGCCTGAGTATAAATGGAATAGTCGATCTAATCTGATGAGCTTGTTTTCGAATCAGTCTCATTTTGCAAGGAGTTGCCAACTCTAGGCCTAATTGTTTTACTTTACCCAGGTTAAGCCTAATCAAATCCTTCGTTAATTCTGTCGACGATTCTAACTGCAGGCTTAAGATTCTCATAAAACTGAAGTTCAAAAGGACAAAGAGTTGTCCAATGAAGGCTTACATTATTCGGGAGTATACCTAAATTGGTTACGAACTGTTATCGTTGTTTTAGCGAGTTGGTTTTTTACGGGATGAGGTGACAGATCTCACGCCTAACACTCTTCTTATATTCGGGCTTGGAACCGGCAGTAGCCCCAGAGGGGCCATGAGGTTCTGGGCCACGAGATGTACCATCACAAAGAAAAAAACTGTTGCTGCTCTTGAGAAATTCAAGAAAGGCCGTACAAGAAAACAGCAATCAACATCGGCTGAACGAAAATATAGAAAACCAAAGCACAAGCTGAATACACAGAGACAACAAGCAAGTGGAGGGGTGCATTAGAGCCGACAAACGAAAATATGTGGTAGATTTAGCAATGATATCGGGGAAGGCTACAAGTGACAACTGTGCGATACAACGAAGAAGCTCGCTGGAAACCATCGTAAACCAGAAAGACTAGTGAAAAGCAAATAAGGCAAAGTAATCAGCAACACTGAAGTGGGTAGAGCACTCTAAGGAACTCTTAAATCGACTATCTCCACGGACCTCATCCAATATTGAAGGAAAGATAAACACTATGGAGGATTCTTCAACACTACGGAGTGCCTGAGAAGATAGTTAACAAAATACGGAATTCTTACGATAGAAAAAAACTGCGAAACCGTGCATAGGGGACAGCTGACAGACTCCTTCGAGGTGAAGACCGGTGTCAGGCAAGGTTGCTTACTCTCACCCTTTCTCTTTCTCCTGGTGATCTACCGGATTATGAAGACGTTAATATCTGAGGGAAAGCACGGTATCTAATGGACAGCTGGGATGCAACTGGACGATTTGAACTTCGCAGATGATCTGGATCTTCTATCTCACACACAACAACAAATGCAAGAGAAGACGACCAGTGTAGCAGCAGGTCTCAACATACATAAAGGGAAAAGCAAGTTTCTAAGATACAACACAACATGCACCGACCAAATCAAACTTGACGGAGAAGCTCTGGAGGATGTAAAAACCTTTACATATCTGATTAACAAATTGGATCTGATGAAGATGTGAAGGTGCGGATCAGCGGAGTGAGGACAGTGTTTCTACAAGTGAAGAACATCCTAAGCTCAAAACAACCATCAACCAACACCAAACTCACAATTTTCACTAGAAATTTCAAGACAGTTCTGCTGTATGGGGCGGAAACTTTGAAAACTGCCAAAGTCATAATCCAGAAGACATAAATTATATTAACAGTTGTCCACACAAAATACTTCAATCCGTTGGCCAGAAACTCAATAGCTGTATCTAATGTAAGCAATAGTTTGTCATTGAGCAACCAAGAAACTGAGAGTACATAAATATAGGAGTGATTTGCTTCAAAATAAAGATTTAGGCAACACATAAACCTGAAAATAAAGGACTGTGAGAAAGTGATTCTAATAACAAATACAGTAAATGTTACTGACTTATGTAAATACTTCAGGATTTTGCGCAACAAATAAACATGCGAGACATCCTTTCAAAAATTATGAAGAATAAAACTGTTTACTGAATATAAGTGAGTAGTATGAATCAATACACAAAAATGAGTTGGAAGACAAAAGAATTAGGACATAATACCCTGCTTCGCTCGCTTATAATATGTAGTAAGGTAATTTTCCTAAAGTTGGTGAAAAACTCTTCATCAAGGATACATCAACCAGAGAGTTGCTATTATTTTCACAGAGCCTATCAAATAAGAAGCTCTGACATCGGGTAATTTATTTGATCCGGTGTTTAATTGTGTAAATTCATATGAGTTTCGGTCAGCAGCGAAATTCCATTATGAGGTATAGAAATAATTTGTAATTATCACAGGCTTACAGTAGATATATACTGACTAAGAAAGTATTACTCATTCATTAACGTATTACTCATTCATTAACAAGTTATTTTCAGGTAAATATTGTGTCAGGATGATTTTGTTTTTAAACTTTGCGTTATAAACATTATTGTAAGTTCCAAGATATTTTCCATAGCTTCTTGAGTACATAATGTAACGTGTACAAGTTACTGATTGATCATACACTGTTGGAATTGACTGATATTATCTTTGACATTTGAATCAATCACCACATATTCTTATACATAATGAAAATAATTCCAGTTAACTTCAAATCACTTTTCTTACTATCGGTTAAGTCTATCACTATTTTTTCTTCATTACTCAAAAACAATAGAAATTATTAACCGTTCGGTACTTACAGAATTCTATCGTACTTTGATGTGTTCTATTTTGACACTTGATAAAGAGATGTTTATGTTAATATAGTCAATCAAATAAAAATGTTAAGGTTTAAATTTTAATGGTGTAGTGTTAGGAAGTAAGAGAATTATTGGTCAACTCCTATTGGTTAATTCCTACTGGTCAATTTTATGGTCGCCCTGGATATCAGTGTCACGCGCTCCAATGTTGTTCCTTGTTGGTTGTCCTGACTATCAATGTCACTTCAAATGTTGCTTCCTATTGACCGTCTTAACTGTCACTGTCACAGATTTCGATGCTATTCGACCAAAATGTATAAATACTCATTCTCTGTAAAGTTTTATGACCACGACCAGGACCAGGACTCGGTCCCGGATCCCTAGTCCGGGATCCTGATTCTCTTCTGGATTCGGACCTCGTACTTCTGGATGCTTGTAGAATACACGTTCTACTTAATATCAAGTCTTCTTATTCTTACTCAATATGGGGGTTGGGATAATCGGATTTGAGTAGCATGTCGTGTCGCCGGATCCTCCATCCTCGCTCTCGTTTTCCGACTAGGTAAACTCGTAATTAAAGTTCAAACATATCAAAATGACGTGTTTACATACAGGCGTAAAATGTACAAATTAGTAAAAGAAAAAATACTTCAGATGATATATTTTAATCAGTGAAATATGTATGAATTTGAACAAAAGAAAAAACCTAGAATATTAATCAATGTAAAGGAGATTGAATATTAACTGATTAATTAATCAATTAAACCACAGATACACACATAAATAATCTAAAGATACTGTATTTAAAATATTTTTTATCTTTAAAAAAAAATTTAATGTTTAACTAATGATGTTATAAGATGCTTATTCAGAAATGAAAATACTTAATATCCTATTTATAAGTAGTGTATATAATTAACTTACAAATCATTTAACTGCCTGTAATATACTTTTACAAACTATTCTCAAATTGAATCTGCCAACTTACTTACTGATCACTCATCATACAGTTAGAATGTATTTTTGATATGCTCGGTCACTTGATATACTTGAATGCTATTACGAGTTCATCTTACTCGGTAAACGAAAGCGAAAACAAATAATACAGTGACACAATAGGCTATTCTGATTTTATCGCCCCCGCGGCCCTGCTAAATATAACAAGAAGTCTTGAGATGGCGTAGAAAGTATATTCTACAAGCACTTAGAAAATACAAGGTTGACCAGCACACAAATCGAGCTTATTTATGCATTTATAAAGTGGAGAAATATAAATAACTGGAATATCTGTTTTTCACATGTGAACTCAACAAACTAGATGAATTTTAAAAACACCAACACTGAGCATTCATTCAATATTTCTTAAATACTTTTTTTAAAATCTTTCTACCAGTTTACATTGATTCTTTAAATCTAGTGAGTCTATTTTGTTCATGAATATCTACACTCACTTGAGCATCACCACAGAAGCGATCGATAAAAGGTGAAATATTCGTTTAGACAGACGTATGCTTCTAGATAAATGGATCATCTAGTATGGATCAGTATGTTCATTAACAAAATCTAAAGTCTATCGATCATTTCCGTATGATAATATTGTGATGGTCGATTTCACTGTGTTCTTTAAGCTTCGTAATCGTCACCAAATAGCACCTGGCGGTTATAAATTAGAAGGCAATTAGGAAGAGTTAAATTCGTTTATTTTTATCACACCACAAGCAGAGAGTGAGTTGACTCACTAGCATTCTCCAATGCGTTTTGTTTCGCTTGTACTCTTTCCTCTGCACGCTTGTCTGCATAAATGATTGCATGAAATAAATTGATCCGAGAAACCGTATTTAGCTTCTGACTACCGCCGTTGTACGAATGCGGTTTGCCTAAGTAATAATATACAGAAGTGAAAAGGAAGATTTATTTCATCATATACTCGATCAGTCGTCCACAATGAAGCCCAGTAGTGATATATTGGCCACCACAATATCTACTGTATATATATCGAATGATGTATAAAAGGAATGGATGTAACTTGGATAGCAGTGAATAAATCCGTTTTATCTAAGTTATATTCGCAACAGGCTGATCACAATTTGGGTACCTGTGTTAAACTTGATTCACTGTAAAGCTGTTGTAGTGCGAACTAATTATAAGTAGTATATGACGAGAGTGTAAACGTAATGTCTGGCAGCAGAAGATAGGGGAAGATCAAGAAAAGAAGAGTTAGAAGAACACAATGGAATTTGTATGAAACGCATGAATAGTGACAATAGATTGATGTTTTGCCACAGGAACAGTCCAGTTCGATATGATGGACTGATAATTTGCAAATTAACGATTTACGATATGGTTTTCCGATTTTACTGAGAAACTCTGTAATTTTCGTTAAACACAAATCGGTTGCCCCACCTGTGTTCTCGTTCACTACATACCTTCTAAAACAGTTATACTAGTAGAATGAAAAACAGTCCTTCATTGTGTTTCTTCAAAAATACATAAATTCTATAAATTACACTCTAAATTTTGAAATAATTTCATGTGAATTAATAGATGATGATCATATCAACCTCTGGTTTTATCAAATTTTTTAATAACTCAAATGAGTTTAACTCTTAACATACTTTATTCTGAATTGTCAATTAACTAACTGTTTTCATCTATCAAATTATGTAAACTATCTTTTTTTACAATTATCTCTTTTGAATAACCTATTTAATTGTAATGTCATTGAAATCACAATGCGATCTATGCCAAACAATCATTGGAAGCCTAGAAGTAATCGACGACCGTGTTGTTTTCCTGTAGTTTAATACTTCTCATTTAGTTCTCATCAACAACAACACCTTAACCAGTAATCGAACCCATTAACTTTATTCTGTCAAATTTTTTCATAGATTCTAATAAACTTTGTTATGATATGTCAATAAGTGACTAGATTACGGGGTTGTGAAGATTGTTAAGTTACATATTTGAAATCATGAATTGATCAGTGTTAGATCACCACTAGAAACTTGGAAGCACCTGATGGCCGTTTCGTCCTGGTATGGGACTCTTCGGGAGTGCGCATATACGATTCCTGCACCTCGCAGGATTCAGACCTAGGACCTTCGGTCTTGCACACGAATGCCTAACCTCTGGACCACTGAGTCGGTACTTAACGGTGTTAATGTCTAACTTCGATCAATTCACGGAGTTGAGCAACCTCATAAATTGTCTTCCGTAGTTACTGTCTATACCCAAACAGGTTGAACTTCACTGATCACGACTTCCCACTAGAACTTGGAGAAGATTCCTCCCAAAGCTAGTCACAGGTAAGTGATACACATAACTTCTTCCTCATCTTCAAGCCCATCAGAGCAGTAAACAACAAACATTAACTGAAAATCATAATCAGATCAAATCAATTATCATGCTACTTACTCAGCTGTTTAAATTGTATTGTTCTTTCCTTCTCTTTACAAGTTAATAAATCCAAACTGTTTTTTTCTTTTTAAAATACTTTAAAATTTAAGTCTTTTTCTGAAAAGTATTCACAGTCGACGATGAAAATATAATCAAATAAATGATTGTTATTGTACAAAAATATAATTGATCTGTTATGTTCTGTCTTTTGTGAACACAGTTCACAATTTCACTTATATTTACGAGACTAAAATGAACTTTTCTTTGAGTGACTAATGATAGAGTACTTACTATTTAAATGTGTTTTAGACTATTTGTTCTAGAACAGTATTTATTTAGGTTGAGAGAATTTATGCCAACTGTTAAATCTTATAGTCTATATCACTGATTGAACTTAGTCAAACAACAAGTAAGAATCAAATTGAATAGAACAGTTGCCTCATTCTATTGTGAAACGTCTTATCTGTTCATACCCACAACGACATTCAGGATTAAACTCAGAGCTTCACAAGCTTTAGACCACAAAGTCGGTATCCAATGGTTTAACATTGCTAACTTCATTATCATCAATCGGTAACTGCGTCACATTCAACATGGATGAAACCCATTAGTCATGCCCATAGTGTACCGCACAAGGATGAAATAGTAGTTCAATGTTTCTTGGCTTTCGATACATGTCTAACCAAGGTCAGGAAGTTAAGTAAGCTATAAAATAGCACCTATTTATTAGTGACTACTAAAATCATTAAAATCAGTAGCATTGTTTCATATTCTTTCATTTCTTCTCAGCATGTGCTGTTGCTTTACTCCGAAAGCTCATTTCTAATACTTTATATGAATGAGTACAATTAGTTTTAGTTTACAAATCTATCATTTAAAGCATTCAGAATATCAGTTATATCGAAAACTAATAAAACACTGTCAGTAGTTTATATATCTATCTATTTACTTACTCATTACATGTGATATTGACCTTTATAATTAATGTGTAACATGGTTTTATCATCACATGGTTCTAATTTTATAAAACATTGAATTGTAATAAAAATTTTTCCAGAAATGATATGAACTAGCTCAATATGAAAAGTATTCATTTTTTTAAAACAAAATGAGTTCTATTTTATATATATAAACGGTAGTCAATGTCAAAGAGAATACACTAAAATAATGTTGACCTTAAGATTACAAATTAGTATTCACTGTAAGTAGGAACCTAATCAAAATCTTCAATATTTTGACAAATAACCTTGTCGAATTCATTCCCAATTATGTATGCTTTACAATGACCATTGTAAACGATTTATTGTTGTAGATGACCTAATGAAGAGGTTCTCGAAAGTGGATAGATGATCCCAGTGATCTTTGAAGCTAACGGTAGTGAGTCCGAGTCCCGAAAGAGACATCAACTTTGGGATGCAGGTACATTCAGTTACAAATAAGTCCCAAATAAGACAAAACGCGCCTTCTGGATTACATTGCTAGCCATTATTTATCTCTGCTAATAGTATTTATAACCTAATGGTAATATTGAGGCAATCAGCACAGAATGTGCTCATTTGCCAAAAAGACTAATCGATATCTGTCCTTAAGATCAATGAGAACATTTAAACAACTATTACAAATGAACAGTATTAAATTTCTTTGGTCCCTTGATGTAGATAAAAATTCTATCCATGGATTTGTAATGCTTCCACTGGTTCAAATGACTTGATATTGAGTACTCTATGTTTTCATGTCAAGTAGTTGGAAGCAGTCAAACTAGAAAATCTTATCACTTTAAATTTTATGCTAGATGTAAGTGATTTGTTATCAAGTAGTGTTAGCAGCCTTAAAGTAACTGATACTTCAGTTGAAATTTAAATACCCGTTATCTGATTTCTTAATCTAGGTCGTTATCACAGAGAGCTATCTAACTTGCAATTGATATCCTTCCGAAAGACGGACATACACAACTATTAAAATCAATTCAGATGATATATACTGTGTGGAAGATAAATCAATATAACATTGGTAACATTGTTTTGTGCAGATCACCATGACTCATGAATTGATTTGAACAATGAGTCATTAGTTAGTCATGTCAATTTTTAGATAGATACTAAATAATGTTGTTAGTTAGATGTGATCATGTTGTGCGAACCTGAAACGAACATGTTGAAAAAATTTCGTTAGGTAGTAGTGAGTGACCTAGTTAAAAATTGATACATCATGTTAACATTAAAAATTGTTTGTCCAATGAAACGACTAATTGAGGTAAGGTTTTTTTTTAAATAATACTTAACTGAATAACAACCACTTGACTACTATAAACTATGTACTACACCATGATGCAAAGGTGAATAGTGTGAAAATACATAAATTTGAACTCATTTAATTTGACATTGTTGTTTAGTTATTTACAAGATTAGATTAGATAGTGAAGATGACAAACTATTGTAGTGAAGGAGAACACAGGTTGGGCAACCGAAATGTATTTAACGAAAATTACAGAGTTACTCAGTAAAATCGGAAAACCATATCGTAAATCGTTAATTTGCAAATTATCAGTCCATCATATCGAACTGGACTGTTCCTGTTGCAAAACATCAATCCAATGTCACTGTTCATGCGTTTCATACAAATTCCATTGTGTTCTAACTCTTCTTTTCTTGATCTTCCCCTTGATCTTCTGCTGCCAGACATTACGTTGACACTCACGTCATATACTACTTATAAGTAGCTCTCACCACACTATAAGTTCGTTGTTAGACCGTCATTAGAAAACATGGTAGCACTAGACGACCGTTGCGTTTTAGTATGTATGGGGACTCCTAAGAAGTAGTGGACATCGATCGAATACAGGACTTACAGTTTGACTTTATGAAATACAATAGTTTTTTTTAGGAACAGTTCAATAAACAATGAATGATATTTAATTCGCCTTGTAAAATCATAGCTACCATTCTGTAGCATCTCATTATTCCTTCATTGATTGTACTTTTGTTTAAATTATTCGACAATGGTAGTATCGACCATAATTTTGTATTTGTAATGATTTGATTATAGTATCGATTATTGTATATTTGATTGTGTATGGATGCTTTACTCGCTCAAATTCGCTTCTTCATTTTGCTTGTACGCTTTCGATTCTCGCATCTGTTTGCATAAATGAATGCATGAAATAAATTCATCCGCGAAACCGTATTTGGTGGTTTCTTACTACCACAGTCGCACAAACGCGGTTAGCCTAAGTACGTGATATACGGAAGTGGATAGAAAGATTGATTTCATAGCAAACTCGATCATTCGTCTACATTGAAGTCCAGTAGTGAGCCGCTAAAATACTGCTAAAGATGAAACATCTATCTAGTGCTTTCTTACTTACTTTATTTCTGGTTAGCGTTTTTTTTGGCAAGTTAGATTTCGACGGAATGGGGTCGCCAACCCCATGTCTAACCCTCCTCCTTTATCCGGGCTTGGGACCGGCAGTAGCCACTAAGGTTCTACTGGAGGAGTTATCTAGTGCTTTCAGATCAATGATATTCTTATTTAGGTTAGTTTGTGATAAAAGAATATCACGGATTCAATAATATTCATAGCCCAGCATGCTAATAAACATGTTTTTACCGATGTATAGCTATTTAGAGAATTACTTGTATTTCTTGACTAATTATTATAGTTACGTGGTTCATGAAGATTTCGTACTATATGTAGATAGATTACATAACCGGATCGTTCTGTTTGAAAATTAACGAGAAATTAGGAAGTATTTTATAAACGTTACATCGTAGTTCGGGATTTTTCTGTATCATGGAGTACAATTCAAGATCTTCTTGATGTATCAGAACAAAAACAGAATTAATGAAGATTCCCAGAACTATTTACTGGATGACTATGACAACGTATATTCATCTTACATAAGTATTGAGTTATGGGACTGCTATATTCCCATATTCCATTCATTGTAAGCTTTCGTATAACTCATTAATTATGACTATTAATATACAACTGGTTAGTCCTAATTTATTGCCAATAAATAAATATTAACAGTTTGGCTTGTTCACAGACACTTTTGATCTGTGTATATTTGGGATTTTTTAACTTTATGGCAAAATATGGATCCAGTATCTTTGTATTCAAACCTATGTGTCTGAAATAAATATAGTAGAAGCTAATTAGTGTTACCTTAGGATTCAAGGGAATTGGATCGAGGAAAGGCTTGTTGACAGGTTGACTTTGCGATCAGTACGTGCAATTGGTCAAGCCCACAATGTAAAGATATCTTTTGGGATAATAGAATTTTGATCGGTGTATATGTGGATCAGTGTCTCAATTCAGAACATTCCTACTAGTTTTCAGTCAACTACACTATCACTTAACAATTGAATTGGGATTCGAAGTTTCATGTGTCATCAGTTTTATTCCATACGCTCATAGTTAATCAAAATGTTCCTGATGCAAAATATCTCTAAATTTATCATTATAGATTATTAATGTATTAAAAAGTATGATATTTGTTTTGTTTTTTCCAATTTGCAGTTATTTCAAAAATACTCTTGAATTTTTACACAATAAATAAAAAAACAAAACTATAATAATACAGTTTGTTTTATTGTCAATGTTATATATACTTTGGCCTGTTAAAACAAAAAATGTTTTATTCATTTGATCTAATTCTAGTTGTGAATAAACAGGTGATATTTCTTCTTAGTATTAAACTAAATAAGAATAAAAGGTGATTTTCAACACAGATTGGCCTAATAATAGATAACAATTCAAAACTATAAAGCATTGTACAATTGTTATGCTCTAGTATGGGACTTTACAGCAATGAGTTGTTTACACAACTGTATATAAGAAGAATCAAGCTTAGGATTTTCAGGTTTATTGACGAATACTTTATCTTTAGATCATTGAGATGAATTTGGTAATTGTTGGGAGCAATACAATTATCACCGATGACACTGGATGATTGTGTCACGTTGTAAACTTGTAAAAGTTCACAATCTGAACACTTAAATTTGAATACATTGGTCTGAACAGCGATTGAACAATCTCTTGATTCTTCAGTTAATGTCGATTGTTACGGTTGTAATTACGAAATGATCTTAACCAGACCACGTATGAAAACCTGGAGACATTGGACGACCATCTCTTCCTAGTGTTTGAATCCTGAGTGGAAGTGACCATTCATTCATTACCCCGTATATGTGAATCGAACTTGAAACTTTCGGCTTCGGGCGCGAACACCTAACCTCTAAACCACAGAGTCGGTATCCAGAAGTGTTATTGTCTTATGGCAGATAACTGTCTCACACCCGACAGACATTGAACTCCAATTCTCACATGAACTCTAGGAATTACATATTGAAGCTAATCACTGATGAGCATATGATCGTTATTATTAGAATAGGGAATTTGTAAAGATTGTAGTATTTTCATAATTCGAATCCTGATCTGACCTTAGCCAGACTACCATTGTAAAGCTGAAAACACCAAACGGCTGTCTTGTCCCAACATGGGACTCCTTGGAAGTAAGCATCCATAATCTCCTTAAATTTCATATACTTATGTCTACTCGGTAAAAAATCTACCCAATAAATTAAACCGATCTCCATGACACATCAAAGAAGATAAATTTATTACGTAAAATGATATGATAAGGAATTTTTTAAGGTATAAATCACCAATGAGTAGATTGAATTGAATTCACTGAACTGTAATCATACATAGAGATGAAAAAATTCTTTCAAAATGCTCTCATTTCTGTTACTAGGGTATTTATATGGTTGAAAAAGCTAATTCTTTTTGAATGCAAACATCAGGTTGTTAATTTTTAGTTGACATGAAATTCACGAAATCATGATTAGTTAAAACTGAATAGTATCACAAATTGTGGTCAGTATTTAATAAGGACTTTTGAAATATCTTCAGTAAAGCTTGTATTTAATTCAAATGTACTTACTTTTAATGTTTAAGTCAACTTGTTTACACGCAAAACTAACTTTGAACTATATTAAAATCTTTTTTTTCGACAAATAACTATTTTTATCGCTTAATAGGAGGACTCCAGAAAGTTGTTGAATTCATGTATAATTCATATTCATGAGTGTGATGTAGTCTGGTTTTGTATGTTTATAAATGAATATATCTGAACTATAATAACGATCCGAAACTGGAGGTCATTAGTCTCATGTTCGGAGTTAGCTAGTATTGGGCCGTGCATCAAGTATAGAGAGTACCATTAATCCCATCCTTGTTGTTATTCAGAGGTTATCTTTTAGAACATAACATTAAGTGACAGTTTAGATCAATCAAACACTGTAAACTGACTCATTAATTCCGAGTAAATACTATATTTCATCTCATTTACCTGATTTCACTTAATAATAAGTGGTGTATAGTCTACAACTATGCCTTTTTACATATTTCTGAAACTATGTGCATTCCTCTTTACAAACCGATAAGAAATCTGCACAATTACCCAGTCTCTTCATGATACCATTATTGTCTTATCGACATATCGATTGTCTATCAGTTATTGCATAACTGTTACATACCATTACCACTTGAGTAATTGTTATTAGTGTTCGATACGATAACGAGATTTTGTCAATGTTCTTACATAATATATTGAAATCAATAATTGCATATTTCAATCCACTTGTTGATTGATTAATTAATAATACCGTCGAATGTGAATGATTTTTCATAGTTTAAAGTATAAACAGTTCTTATCTAGACAACCATTAAAAAACCGTCATAAATTAGATGGATATTGAAAAGTTATTGTGAAACTTCTTAAAAGTACTCATTCATAACCTCATCTCTAACTGATTAAAGTTATATATAGGCACCACTGAACTCTAGATCAGTGGTCTATATATGTGAAGAGCTTACTATGAGTCCTTAAGGTTTTGGATTCGATCTATTATGGTGATAAGATCGTGGATATTAACTGCGAATGAGTCTTACTTACTTACTTAAGCCTGTTACCCCTAATGGAGCATAGGCCGCCCACCAGTTTTCTCCAACCAACTCTGTCCTGGGCTTCCCTCTCCAATTCTGTCCAATGTTTGTTCATTCCTCTCATATCTTTCTCTATTTCTCGGCGTAATGTGTTCCTTGGCCTTCCTCTTTTCCTTTTGCCTTGAGGGTTCCATGTGAGGGATTGTCTTGTGACGCATTTAGGTGCTTTTCTCAGTGTGTGTCCTATCCACTTCCACCGCTTCTTCCTGATTTCCTCCTCCACTGCAATCTGGTTTGTTCTCTCCCACAGTAAGTTGTTGCTGATGGTGTCTGGCCAACGAATACGAAGTATTTTGCGTAGACAGCTGTTAATAAACACTTGTATCTTCTGGATGATGGCTTTGGTAGTTTTCCATGTTTCCGCTCCACACAGTAGAACTGTCTTGACATTTTTATTGAAAATCCTGATTTTGGTTTTGTTTGAAAGTTGTTTGGAGTTCCAGATATTTTTCAATTGTAGAAATGCAGCCCTTGCTTTGCCGATCAACGCCCTTACATCTGCATCGGATCCACCTTGATTGTCGATGATGCTGCCCAGATATGTTAAGGTGTTAACGTCCTCGAAAGCATCTCCATCAAGCGTGATTTGGTTGGTGCATGTTGTGTTGCATCGGATAATTTTGCTCTTTCCTTTATGTATGTTGAGACCTACTGCTGCAGAGGCTGCTGCTACACTGGTCGTCTTCCCTTGCATTTGTTGTTGAGTGTGCGATAGAAGAGCCAGGTCATCTACGAAGTCCAGATCATCCAGCTGCGTCCTAACTGTCCAGTTGATACCGTGCTTCCCTCCAGATGTTGACGTCTTCATAATCCAGTCGATCACCAGGAGAAAGAGAAAGGGTGAGAGTAAGCAACCTTGCCTCATACCGGTCTTCACCTCAAACGCGTTTGTCAGCTGACCTCCGTGCACGATTTTGCAGTTGAATCCATCATTCGTTTCTTTCTCCCAGTCCATGTCGTCCCATTGTCCAGTGCTTCTTTAGCTTCAATCTCATTTTGGCGATCAGCAAGTGGTGATCTGAAGCTATATCAGCTCCTCTCTTGGTTCTCACATCCTCCATGGTCCTTCTGAACTTGTTGTTGATACAGATATGGTCAATTTGGTTTTGAGTAATGTGGTCCGGTGAAATCCATGTGGCTTTGTAAATGCGTTTGTGCGGGAATATTGTGCCACCGATGACCAGTTTGTTGAAAGCACATAGGTTTGCAAATCTGTCACGGTTTTCGTTTCTTTCTCCCAGTCCATGTCGTCCCATGATGTCTTCATATCCAGTGTTGTCCATTCCAACCTTGGCATTCAGATCTCCCATAAGAATCGTCAAATCCTTTGGTGAACATTTCTCGACGATTGACTGCAGCCTTTCGTAGAATTGATCTTTAACGTCGTCATTGTAGTCATTGGTAGGTGCATAACATTGGATGACGTTCATTGTAATGTCCTGTTTCTTTGTTTTGAAGGATGCATTGATGATCCTAGGTCCATGAGATTCCCATCTTATCAGTGCCTTTTGTGCATGTTTGGACAGCATCAGTGCAACTCCTCGTGTATGTGAAGCATTTTCCTCTTCATGACCAGAGTATAACAGCAGTTCCCCTGAAGCAAGTCTCAGTTGTCCTACCTGTGTCCAATGTGTTTCACTGATTCCAAGCACCTCGAGGTTGTATGTTTTCATTTCTGCCGCAACTTGAAATAGTCTTCCAGTTTCCCACAATGTACGAACGTTCCATGTACCTAAAAAAATGGTTGCTCTGGTTGTCAGAAGAGGCATCGGCCCCGTGACTTCCGAGGGAACTCGGCTTTCATCACGAGCCGTCATAATTCTTCTTCCAACTCCCAGGGCAGAGTTAAAATTGTTTGAATTATTATTTCTGGTTAGCGTTTTTCTGGCGAGTGAGATTTCAACGGAATAGGGTCGCCAACCCCAAGTCCAACCCCCCTCCTTTATCCGGGTTCGGGACCGGCAGTAGCCCCTATAGTTCTACTGACGGAGTTGCGAATGAGTCTTACACTAGATTAAAACAGATGTTTGGTGCTTCCTAGTTGTTAAACTAATGTAAGTTTGTTGAATCTCCGCATAACTCCCTCCCTTTATACTTAAGAATTTCTTCAAAACTTTTATCTAACACACAATCATTTGACTGATATCGATTGAGTGCTGTTTGTGCTTTCTGGGTGTTTGTACAATACATTTTCTACGCTATATCAAGACTTCTTGTTAGTTCCTTTGGGTCAACGGATCAGAGTAGCCTACCTGGACGCTGGTTCACTGTCTCGTTCTCGTTTATCGACTAAAGTGAACCCGTAATAGTTTCAAGCATACCTAGTGACACTTTCATTCACAGATACTCATCTCAAATCATTGAAATCTGTCTATCGTAAAAAGCTTACTAGTTCATTGCACCTCAAATCAAATATCCCACTGATTATATCCACTTGTTTAAGTATACATCGATACCAATATAGAAATTATGAATACGTTCTACAGTTTAAACTGTGAACGTTTCAAATTTTTTTTTAAATTAAATAGATTTATTGATTTTCTTTTTAAATTCTCAATGTTAAATTTCATTAGTGATATTTCAACAACAACAACAACAACAACGAAAAAACTACAATTCGCTTGTTTAAATCGTTATCATAATTGAATATAGAGTAAAAAAAATACAACGTATCTCAAATACATACATACACACATACATTCAACACAAGTCACATATTATAAATTGATTTTATTCACATTAGATATCATGTTTTCCTCAAAGAATTTATTTTAAAAAAAAATTATTTCACTTTGTATAAGAATGTGTTTATGATGTATACTTTTATAAATTGTGAATGTAACGTCGTCTAGTATGCTTAGAATACATAACTTTTAAACTAAACAGTATGTTGTAGCAATCTATAAATATTAGACAAACAGTATGCTTGCTCAATACTGCTTGCATGAATTTATGCTGAGTAAATAGATATTAAGTAAATTATGTCAACAAGTTGAACCGAAGAAACATTTTAATTTCAGAAAAAAAAAAAGTTGAATAATGCAGTATTGATAAAAATGAGAAGGATTGAACATTGAGTATCTAGTTCAGAAAGATCTCGTGAAAAGTGATGTATGGAGGAATATTGGAATTAAAGATCGAGGGAAAGATAACCAGTGAATATGTGTGTGCTTTTTCCTGTTTCCGACCATATCTCAAACTACTGGTCTTAGTTCTCATGAGAACTGCAGTCAGATAGTATGTGTCTACCAATATGGCTCAAACAAACAGCCAGTAGTTTCATGGACTACTGTCTTTGATCTGAATTACTTCTATATTAGCTAACAACACTAGTAAACCTAAGAGAGTATAAAAACAGAAAACTCATATTAAGTTCATGGATTTGATTTACATATAAAATCGATACGGTTAGCTTACTGTGACTGACTTTTGGTCATGTCATCTATGATCCTGATTTATGAACTAAGATTATCTCACAGACCTTCATTGACGGAAAATAACAGTCCAAGTCTTTATGAATAAAAGTTATTTCTTGGTACGTCTACACTTACTAAACGATGCCTATTATAATCAACTTACTGAATTAGGATAGTTGACGATAGAATATAGGTAACA
The DNA here is from genome assembly GCA_944470395.2 of Schistosoma turkestanicum. Lineage (NCBI taxonomy): Eukaryota > Metazoa > Platyhelminthes > Trematoda > Strigeidida > Schistosomatidae > Schistosoma > Schistosoma turkestanicum. The sequence goes on from OX103977.1 coordinate 10,484,049, forward strand.
TGTGTATTCTTACTGGCTTAATCGATAAAGTATCACAAATTCATTACTCGACTGTCTAGTTTTACGTGAAACTTTAATCTTGCATGATACACAACTAGTGTTTCAAAGATGTGTGAATTTTCAAAATACTTTCAGTTTTTATGTTATCAGCATAGTAACTCGTGTCCTCAACAATGGATAGCTTCAGGAGGAAATCTCTAGAGTTTGAGTGAGAAGCTATGGTCAGTGTAATTTAATCGAGTCTGATGTGAAGAAGGCACTCACCTAGAACAATGAAAGTTGGTCTCACAACATTGAGGAAGTGATTGAGGTTTGGACTATTCACAATTGGATACCCGCGCAATAGCCTTGAGATAAACCGCCTGTGCATGAGACCGAAGGTCAAGTCCCAGTTGCATGGTCGTGAATGAGCATCATCGAGGAGTCCTATACCAGGATTAAATGTACATACAGTACTTACAGTTGTGATACCAATAAGACTCATATTTAGCAGTGATATGTTCGTTAATTGAAATGCTTGAACGCTATTACGAGTTCACCTTACTCGGTAAACGGGACGAAGCAATGACTCAATGACACGATAGACTATTCTAATCCTTTTGTCCCCGGACCGGCTAACAATATCAAGAAGTCTTGATAAGGCGTAGAAAGTGTATTCTAAAAGCACCCAGAAAATACGAGGTTGACAGGCACACAAATCGAGCTTATTTATACATGATAGAAACGTCCTTGAGAGAGCCACAAAATAGAGTACTAAAATAATCCATCAGCTGTCGAGGATTTTCCGAGTGGGAAATGTAAACTGAAGGTCAACTAAGTGACTTATGCGCGACAACTTAAAAAATCCAAAATCAGAACTCTTTCAAAGTGAATTCCTGGTGATCTAACGACTCCAACAAGTGGTATGAAACATTCGATCATTTCGGTAAGTGATATTCATAATTATTTACTATTTGGAAAATATACATTTGCTTATATAATTAATATGTGTACAGCTATAGTTGGTTTGTAGTTAGCCTCTATGGAAACTTTTTGTTCACTTAATTTTCATGTTAATGGGTAAGAAATATTATATAAAGTTATAAGGGAACTGATCTATCTTTTGGGATTCAATTCTCTATTACCCACATTCATAACTTGAGGATCAACTAAAATAAGAAAAACCATGATTTATATGAAATCAAATCACTCAGATCTTCAGTCACTTTAGTACTTGGACAGCAGAATGCGATCAACAATATACACTAGACAAACATGACACTGGTTACTTCTCAGTGATCAGTCAATCTACACAACAAGAATCTGAATGGTTTATTTTGTTGCAAATTTACAAATGAAATAAAATAACTAATTACACATTTATCTTTTTCATTCAAAAGTTTATTCCTAAACAGATTAGGTTATTTCTACTTAGTTTCCAATATCTGCAACTTATTGTTACCGTTAATATACTTTTAACATCAAGTCGTTTAACTCAAAAGTGATTCTTATCAAGAAATTATTATGTAACTTCAAGGACTACCAACAACTTTGAATTCTGTTCTGATATAAACTTCCATAATAAGACTCTCAAGTTTTTCAATGATCAAATAACTAATTTCAACTGTTCATTGAAAGTCTTTTCATAATTTTAGGAATACTTATAAGTGCAAGTCAACGTACAATTTTTTTTATAGTGTGTCTCATTTCTTAGTCATTATGAAACTGAAAATTCGCCTTCTTTAAATAAGATCTGTTTCATTCTAGGGTGAAACTCCTCAAAGGTGTCTGTCATATCACAACGAAGATTGAAGAGAGAGTAATTTCCGGAACTAAGTTACGTATATAAGCATTCTAGTCACATAATTATGAAGTAACTATATTATCATATATATATATATATATATATATATATATATATATATATATATATATATATATATATATATATATATATATATATATATAGATGAACAATATTTCTCAGATATTTTTTCTTGTCAAAACATAGATTAATGATTAGTAGAGTACTTGAGTTTGATGGATGAGAGAATATATGCATATATTTACAAAATTTAAATGCATTTATAATTCACCAACATTTGATGTGAGAGAATAATGTATCGTGTAGAAGTAACTGCTGGTATCAATTTCCAATAATCAACTAAACACTTTTCATGAATTATGTCCTACATTTCGACATTATGTATTCTAATATCTTAATCGCAGTGCAATGCCGATGATTACAATCAATTGATCATACTTCCTTTAAGAGGGACATTTTACAATAATATACAGCGTACAACAAAAACCAAAAATAGCAACTAACACTCTAAAACAGTCCAACGTCAAGGTGTATCATGTTGACTGACTACTCTGATAATCAGAGCAAGTAGACATATCAATTTCTAGTGAACACATGATATCGCAAAATGGAATGGCAAGAGAAAGACGATTATTCAGCGATTTAAGGCCTTAGTCTACATATCCTTCCATAGATCAGACAGCCAATCATTATATCTGTACTTATGATTTACATACATTGTATTTGAATTCGACAAATCAAACCTTCCTACATTTTTACAGTTACCTCATTTGTATAGCAGTATTTATCTTATCTAATATTGGGTTAGTCGATTATGTAAATGATATATGTTGCATAGAGGATAATCTATTGTACATGGGAATGAAGATGAATCAAAGCAAGTATGCCTATCCGGAACGGGATAAAAATAAGAACTTATTTTTCATAATAAAGTTATGGAAATTGTTCAGTTTCTTTGAAATCATGAATTGATTATTGTTAGACTACCATTAGAAACCAGAGCTCACTGAACAACCCTTTCGTCCTAGTATGGCACTCATCAGCACTGTTCATCCACTATCCCCGCTTTAGGGTTAAGCATTCGCACCTGAGAGAGCGAGCGGGGATCTTGGGCGTGCTCTGCTGATGAGTCCCATCTTGGGACGATAAGAAAATCCACTACTTCCAAGTTTATAGTGATAGTCTAACAATGATCGGTTCGTAACTTCAAACAATTTATTTGTTAGCCATGCTCATCACAATTTCTTGATTATTTTATTTCACATATAACATAAAAAACAGTTAATTAATGTGTAATTACAATCAAGAATTTTCATTATGATACACTTCATGAATCAGTTATTCTCTTTGAGATTGACAAAATGATACTGTAAAAACTAAATGAGTTTCTTCATAGATCAACAAATAATCTTAGGTAACAAAAGTATAAATATTAAAGAATAAAGTATGTTACTTATGAAAATGCATAAAACTAATCACAGATCAAATAGATTTTTTAATTAAACAAAATATAATATACCTGTTAGACGGTACACAGAATTTAACTGACAACAAAAACGGTCATTTTTGTTACACATACTATGGAATATCATTCACCATAAATTTGCTGAGATACGTTGAATTTTTATAGGTTTTTAATAAAAGTTTATTGTGTTTTTTTAGTTCTATTTTTATTTTCAATTAGAGTTATGGAGATTATTGTTTTTAAACACATTTGAAGTGTTCAATCAATCATTGTTAGACCACCATTAGAAACCTGGAAGCACCACAGGACGGCCGTTTCGTTCTGGTATGGAACTCATCAGCAATGCGCATCGGCGACTCCTGTACCTCGCAGGATTCGAACCGGGGACCCTCGGTATAGTGCGCGAACGCCTAACCATTGGACTACTGGGCCGGCACCCATTCTGCACGATCTCACCACATTGTCTTTGGTAGTTACTGACTACACCCGACAGGGTTGAACTCCACGTCTTCACGTCTTCTCAACTAGAACTCCGTGGAATTTCCTCATGAAGCTAGTCACTAGTGAGCACATTTTACAATATTTACAATTAGAGTTATGGAGATTAGTGTTTTTACACATTTATTGTTAACCCTACAAATATTTAAATGTAATTTTTCTTTATTATCGTATATCTCTCTCCGTTATCAGACAGTTTGTGGTGGATCAAACGATATATTATTTCAAAATATTAACAAAGTTATTGAATACAATAAAATGCATAGCGAAATATATCAGTTACATGTTATGAACACAATAAAAATCTATGGACGTTACTTAATGCGGCTGCTTGTAGGTGTTCCGTTGCGTTTGGCACCAAAAAATCCACAATTATAGGAGATTAGTAATCCCACTTGTATATGTTCCGTCGTAGAATAGAATATGAATATGGCTGTAGTCTATAAATGTAGATAATATATGCATTAGAATCCAGAATAACACATTAATGAGCAATGGAGAACACGAAATATGTGTGCATAAAGTGTATTTGTTGGGAGAAGACAGCGTATGTCGTCGTGCTATGTGTGTACAAAACAGAACGGAAAAAGGTGAGTAGTCAACGCTGTTCGTTTTTCAAGTTCACACACACACACACTTTAACAACATGTACAATCATTTTTTTAGTAAATGTACAAGCAGTGACAGAATAAATACAGAATAAATACAAAATAAGTTTGTCATACCTATCTCCACAAGCTTTACTAGTAAGAAACACCAATATCCAACTGTTATGTTTATTTACTGCATTAATAATAAAGACGTCAAGTGTACTTTTTTTTCACCCTCTAATTCCTTATATTCAGCACAAACGAATGCTAGATAAGCAGTCTCAAATAAGTGTGTTATCGCGTTACATAAGTAACATAGCATGTGACAGACAGTGAACCAAAGTTTAAACATCATGCTAGGTAATGTAACGTTGATCATTTCTTATCATTGAACTAAGTTAGTTAACTAATTCAAAATTTCAAATTAGTACGCAATCATATACTCGTATTGATTGAATTAATTAAAACAGAAACCATTCACAAGAAACCATATCAGGAAAAAAAAACAATTTTTTGATGATTACTCATTGTAAAATGTTCAAATATTGAACTCATACAAACACTGGATGTTATTAACTTCTAATGTTGATGAATCAGATTAACGTAATCGCATGTTTATCTTGTCAATTACTTTCACTACTAGATGCTAATGTATTATTCTATGTGCTTACTGAGTCATGAACTAACTTTTTCTTTCATTCTGTTTCCTCTTAGATTCTCTTACATAATTCTCCTAACGATTCCTTGGTACACAGGAAAGCAAACCGATTAAAGACAAGATATTACACACAAATCTATTTACTAAAGTTTAGCTAAGTTTATAACTCTGATTGACTACTGAACATTTTTTACTAAGAAAAAGTTATCAATCTGTTAATCATCACAGTGTCCGGGCCAAGTGTTCACTCAAGTTCAATCAAATTGGTACCCTTCCGTCAATTGCTTTAGGTTTCAGATTTACAACCATTCTCCTCCTAGAGCCCATTATCAATTATAGAACAGACATGGATCGGTAGTTGGCATCGTTTATGGTTAGAACTAAGGCCGTATCTGGTCTCCTTCAAGACTCTAACTTTCACTACTGATCAATGAACACATTCTTAACAAACACTTCCACTGAAGTTTGTCCTGTAGCGATCTAAAATTTCCATCTTTAAATACCGTTATACAAATGCCTCCATCTGTCTCTCTTAACTATTACTTTGGATTCGAAAACTAGTAAAACAGCATTGGCGACATGCATTACAGCTTCCTAATGGACTTTAAGACCGTTGAAAATCAACCATCAATATCAATGAAATCGGTTACTTAGCAAATATGAGTTACATATAAGTAGTAATACCAAACAATCATCAATATTCATAGTAAACCTCCAGTCTCACAGGGAAACCTTCAACTCTACATAGCAATCATCGACTCTTACTATCAATGAAGTTGTTATATGGCCACAAGTTTGAGTGGCTCAAAAGAGGATACACTATCTCTTATTCTTCCTTTTGTACTACACTTAACAGTTCTCTTCAAAAGTAATTAAAATTGATAGAGTTCGTTATTTAGCTGGTGCCAAGTCAGACAATGTATCTTTCCATTTCCAACTTTGCATTAAAAATGTAAGGTTGATTTTCATTGACATCATGAATCGATCAATGTTAGACCACCTATAAGAAACCTGAAAGCACTGGATGGTAGTTTCGTCCTAGTATGGGACTTATTAGCAGAGTATATCTACTATCCAGCAAGGGAGAATCAAGCCAGGATCTGTCGTCTCGCGCATCAAATAAACGGGCACTCAACAGTTCATGATATGAATGAAACTGAACAATCGCCACAATCGTATACTGACGATTATCATTTGCTCATTTGTGACTAGCTTCAGGAAAAAATTCTCGAAATTCCAGTGAGAATTCATGACCACTAAAGTTGATCTCTGTCGGCTATGAGGGAGTTACCCACCGAAAACAACAGATGAGGTCGCTTAATATCGTGGATTGATTGTAGTTAGACATTAACATTGTTAAATACCGACTCAGTATTCTAGAGACTGATCAATCGCGTGCAAGATTAAAGGTCCTAGGTTTTATTCGCGGTGATTAGGTTGTGGATGTATACTTCTACATAACCCAATACTAGAACGAAATGTCCACCAAGTGCTTCCAGGTCTCCAATGGTAGTCAAACATTGATCAAATGATTATTTCAATAAAACTCTACAATTTCTACAACCTCATTATGACAGTTATCAAAAGCGATCATTGCTTGTCATTTGTATGTTTTGAAATGGTTAAAACAGTCAGTCAGTCAGTCAGTCAGTCAGTCAGGTGCAACGTAGAACTTTGTACGTAAGTACATCAGTTCATGTCGCCATATCACATCAGCACAGAGATGTAATTGTCAATTCAAATCCAATAGTAGTAGAGGTAGTAAGGGAATTAGAAGTAATCGGACAGATTAGGATTAGAAGATACTATTCAAGAAGTATGATTCAGTGAGAAAAGTTTAGAAAGTCAAAACTAGAGGTGTTGAAGAATCCAGAAGATTAGGATTTGAGAGAACACAACGAATAAATGCACCGGCGCCATTGCGAACGATTTTGAGCCATGTCATTCAAGGTCTCTAACCATCGATTATTATCATCTCGCGGACCCCAACCAGGTAGTCGACAATTACCGACATGGCTCAGTCCACAAGTCATTGACTAGTGGACTGAGCCACACCTTCCACGTGTGGGCAGCTGGGAAGTGACAACCGCCCTCATACCCGTAACAGCACGCGAGACCAAATTGGTCAAAATCAAATCCCTCCTACACCCCCTAATGTCTCTCTTATCTCTACGACTAACTCTACTCACACTCCCTTTTCTCACTGCACCGCTAATGCAGACGAAGCGAGATCACGAAACGTCATTCCTGGTCTCTTGAAACCCCGTTCTAGACTACATGTTGGAGCTTTTAATGTACGGACATTGTGTCGAATAGGGCAACAGGCATCATTTGCTAGGACTTTAGAAACTCGTGCTATCGATGTATGCTGCGTCTCGAAAACGCGCATACAGGATCCTAGTAAAATCATTAACCTGATTCCACCTTGTCAAAACGAAGAAGCAGCCCGATTCACTCTTCGTGTATCCGGTAGCACTGATTCTGCTTCCAGGGGTCTTGCTGGCGTAGGCATAGCGTTGAGTCGCAGGGCAGAATTATCTCTACTAGACTGGATCCCAGTAGATAGTCGTTTGTGCGCTGTCCGACTAAACGGGACAGTAAGGACTCGTAAGGACTGGGACACTCGCCGTCGCCTCTTCGTCATATCTGCCTATGCCCCCACTGACTGCAGTGCAGACGAGCTGAAAGATGAGTTTTACAGAAAGCTTTCGGACCTCCTCCAAAAAGCTAGGTGCTCTGATATAGTCATAATGGCTGGTGACTTTAATGCTCAAGTAGGTAGACTAGGTGAAAAGGAAAGACATCTAGGTGGATGTTATGGTGTAGCGACTGAGAGAACAGACAATGCCGACCGTCTGTTGCAACTATGCTCAGATAACCGCCTATTCTTAGCGAACACCAACTTTAGGCATAAGGAAAAGCATCTGTTGACCTGGCGACCCCCGAAGTCGTCTCAACGTTGGACTCAACTAGATCACATCGCCATCAGCCACCGATGGAGGGGTTCGATAGAAGACTGTCGCTCGTTCTGGGGCACATGTTTGGATTCAGATCATGCCCTAGTGCGAGCTCGTATTTGTTTGAAGCTTACTGGGCGTAGGAAAGACACCGTAAGGAAGCCTCTTAGGGTTTTACTTAATGATAATCAAACTAAGAAAATATTTCAGGAGCAACTAGAAAGAGAGTTAAGCAACCATGCAAGTGATTCCCATCCAGAAGCAGGCTGGTATGATATCAAAAAGGCTGTGGAAACAGCAGTGATATCTGCTAGTAAGGTAAACCATGAGGCTAGGATGAAGCCGTGGATTTCAGTCGCATCCACCGAACTGATGGATGCTCGAAAACGCATCCCACCTGACTCTGAGCATGATGAAGAGCGTAGTCAGCTTAGGCGCAGACTTATAAAAAGTCTGCGTAACGACCGCGAACAGTGTTGGGTGGCGAAAGCAAAAGCGATGGAAAAGGCAACAGCAATAGGCAACACTTTACAACTTTTCCGCCTTATTAAAGAAACTGGTATTAAGAACCCGAATGTGAGTGAGACTATCTCGGAAAAGGATGGTCTTATTATCCATTCTCAATCCAGGAGACTGGATCGATGGGCAGAACACTTTAGGGATCAGTTCAACTGGCCACGAGCCACTCTTCGGTTACCCACGATCTACAGTCATCCTGAATGGCGAATCGACCTAAGTCCCCCTAGTCATAATGACGTTGAGAAAGCGTTAGGAAATCTGAAACGAGGACGAGCTGCAGGTCCTGATAGACTGACTCCATGAGATATTTAAGGATGGTGGTCCAGTTTTATCTGCTAGGTTGACTGAGATCTTAGGTAGAATCTGGGAACTGGACGTAATCCCATCCGACTGGTCTCAATCCTTGATTGTCCCAATCTATAAGAAAGGACAAAAGTCTTCTTGTGACAATCACAGGGAAATAAGTCTAACTAATATAATATCTAAAATATTGGCCTCAATAATAATCCCGACCGTAGCTGCTACCTTGACGTGGTGGTCGGGCTTGCCTATCATGATGATCCAACCGAGCTATATTGGCTGGAACATGTGTTCCTGCAGGTCCTAGCATGCCAGGCAGGTCGATTGGAGAACGATGAGACTAAAAGCAGCTACCCAAGGTCTGAGGGCGAAGTCGTACTGCTGACTGCAGAGGGGTGTGACAGCAGTGAGGTGTTTCCCTCGGACAACCAGCATCTGCAGCGATGTTGCCTTCTCACGAGGAAGGAAGGGTTAGAAAAGGTCGGCCCTAAAAATGTCACACCTCCCCTAACTCACGGATTTCCGTCTCCTTGGGTAAGGGTGCCCACTAAAGGCCTTTAAGAACGGAGCTAATCCTCTAAATGGTTAAAACAACACATTAAAAATTATTTCTACCTATCCGACATTCATCAGTTTTCATTAAAAACTTTAAAAAGTTTACCACCAACTTTAACCATGCAAACTGTTTATGAAACCTTCGACAAATGTATCAGGTCAGCAGACTAATTCATGGATTTAGTTGTCGAAGAACTGTTTCACTAGAATAAGTATTTATTAGCATTTGATACTTGCTAATCTCTTATTGTTTCTTCTAAATATATATTGAAAAAACGGATTATGTTTGTTACTGGATCAAAGAGATCAATAAAGTTCTGTTCAAGGTTGACATTTAAAAAAAAGCATTAGAACTGGTGTGAGAAAGTCGCGTTAAAAAATGACAAAAGTGAATCTCAAAAATCAACATTTATTGACTTCCTTCTTAGAACAAGAGACAAGTTTCTAAGAATATTAGCCAATTATATGGAAAAACCTTATTGGAATAAAAAACAAAGATCACATAGGGTTCCTACTGTTGGTGATGTTCCATCCCCAGAACTCGCCTGATAAATATCTTTATTTTGGATTTATTTCATGGACCGATCAGTTGACCATGAGATCATATTTTCCACCAGGAAAATCCTTGGCTGTGATTGATTACTGTGTCATTTTAGTGTGCTGATCTTGTGACTGTTCAAAGGACGTCTCTATAGAGTATAAATAAACTCAATTTGAGTGCTTGAATTCATTGTGTGCTTGCTGTGTGTTTGTAGAATACACTTTCTACACTATATCAAGACTTCTTGTTGATTCAGTTTGGTCAAGGGATCAAAGTAGCCTACCTGGATGCTGGTTCATTGTCTCGTTCTCGTTTATCGACTAAGGTCAACCCGTATCAGTTTCAAGCATACCTATAGACGAGCATAACACCTACTAATTAGAGGTAAATACGTGTATTGAAGTTTACTTATTCAAACAAAACTAACCGTCTATTTTAATTTTACCGCTGTTTATTCAAATTTCTAGTGGAATTTTAAAGTTTGAGCTTAAAATAATAATGACAATATCAATATCATTTCTAATCGGAAGAAAAAAAAAGCGACTTTTCAATATTCATTGAAATATTTCACGTTACATTAAACTTTGAAGAATAGATAAAAGCGAATTTCCATCATAATTACTAATTGACATATGTCATAAAATCAAGGTATCAATTTTAAAATTTCCAATATGTATATATATTGTATTCTAGGCATAACATTGAAATATGACAAAATTATTGTAAGAAAAAATCAATATTATATTTTAGATTGACCAATAAGAATTTGAGTAAATCGTTTGAAATTTAGTTCACTTGTATTATAATTATAATAGGTTATTTCAAATGAAATACGCAATGATATTTTAGATAGTAAAAAAAAAAAATTTTTTTACAAATTTTCTAGTTCAAAGCACACACATTCAACACTCAAATATTGATCGTATTCATTTTAATGAATATTACACTAGCAGACTAAACAAGGCATAATATCAACATGGTTTGGCATAACTCACTATGTATTCGGTGTGTTATACATTTCGTTATGCTCTTTAGCACACAGCATATGTTAGGTTCTTTTATCAACGATCATTCATTCCAATAAAAATTAGGAAATAATGAGACTTCAAGAAAACTATTGTAAAACTGTTGTAAGTTAGGAAGGGACTCGTGTTTGATCTATGTAACAACATACTAGTATGTTTACATTTGTCAAACATGTTGTATTTGCAACGCTTCAAGTCAAAAATACGCCAGGAATAGCTAACCGCGTAAATAAAACTTAAAATCCATTTAAATTCAACATAGTTACAAAATAATTACTTGTAAATATGTCTGAAAAAAAAAATTAAGTCAATCAAGAGTCAAATTTCTTTTCTTTTTTTGTTTTAGAATAATTGAAACTTTGTTTACTGAAGCTGAATTAATGATGGCGACATTTCTAATGGTGGTTTAAATAAACAAAATTGAACATTGATTAAGATGTTTACAATTGAGAAATTGTATGAAACATACCTTTTTATATTAATTAATCTTAGAATGAATAACTTCAGCGGATAAATTTGTATATTAAGCAGAAAAAAAAATTATCAACACACATAGATTATGAAACAAAAATAACTTTATCAGTAAACGTAACAAGATATTTTGTACAAAAATAAATTTAATTGATGGTTAGTGTTAGGTAGTGGGGGTTTCAATCGCTACATTGTCTTGTGTACTTTCGGATTATTGTCTACTGTTGATCAAATGAGTCAATGGATTCATTCACATATACATGATAGTTTTCCATTTCTTATTCGCTCTTGTATAAAAGCAATCGTCCATCTAGTAACTAGTCATCTGATGAGTGAGTGAGTATCTAACCTTGTGGTGAGAAATCAATAATAAATGGTACATTTATGCATGACTAATAGTTCTATGCAAAAAATACTCATTAATATGATTAGTTATTTTGAAATCGAATAACAAGTGATCTTGATGGAAGGTCATTTGTTGAGGCTTTTTTTGTTAGTAGAAACACTTTACTATAGAGACTAGCCAATCAAAATCAAGAATGCGGGTTTTTTGGTTTATGCATGCTTCAAATTCAAATATCACGTATAATAACTGGTACAAATAAATTTTTTGAAATTTTAGTGGAACTATTTTATGAAGAAAACATAGTTGCTGACATACAAATACTTATTATTGAACATGTATAACAATAACTGTTTTATTGTACACCTTTTGTTTATCTAGACAAAAAGCCATAACTCAAGCGCCAACCCAATCGTTCTTGTTTATTTCGTCGTCTGGCTGTACACGTGATATCATTTTGATATCACGTGACCTCTAATCAATAACAACCTCCTTTCTGGTTTCGATTGTTTTGGGAGTTTTTACTTGGCTACCACTGCCCAACAGCTAGGAAATGATGAGTCGATCATTGTTAGACCATCATTAGAATCCTGGAAAACACTGAACAGCCATTTTGTCTTAATGTATAGGACTCTATAGGTCATCAACTAATCTTTCCTTTGGTTGTATTTTTTGTCAGATCCTTTAACTCACGCTAACCGATGTACTCCCCTAATATACAAAATACCATGTAATTAAATGTAAGCCGATATATTTATCATTGTTGTTGTTGTCAGTGGTGATAATGACTAGTCAGGATTATTTTGACTTTCACCTACAGTTTATCGGTAAAAGTAAACTGAAATGTTGTGAAGTGAAAGTGCTATCACCTTAACGATCGACCAATATTGTGTGAGAAGGAAATACCAATCAAAATTCCGCTTTCGATACCAATTACCTTGAACCAACTCTAATCTCTTATTGGTTCCATTACCTTGTAGGATTCTTCCCCTCTGCCCTGTCCTTGAGTTCAGAAAGTCAATAATCAGCCTCCCTTTTACTGTTAGATTTATATGCAGTTAGATTAGGCCATATCACACCATAAAATGAGAAGATATGATCATACAGAAGCAAGTAGAGAGTGTCTGTGACTAGAGGAAACAGTAAATTGATAACATAGCAAAAGATTACCAACAGTAAATTGTACAAAGTTAGAGCATTTCTCTAATCTTTCTCTTGATATATCGATTAACAATGACTTCACAAAATCTATTTAGCTTCTCTACAGATCACTATCATATAAATCAGAAAAAAAAACAACGATCTATGAACTTGATCTTCTGAATACAGATTGTCTATAAGGTTGAACTCTTGTAAGGTATTGAAATAGATTTTTAGAGGCGATTGCGTTGTTCTTGGTTGAGCTTATGTATTCAAGCAAGGGTCCAGTGTTAAGCTTTTCATCATTAACATACCACAGCTATTAATAAAACAGAGCTTGTTTTATGTGGAATTTGAAACTTATTCAATTACGTAAAAGTTGTGAGGCTGATTTTGATTGGCTTTTCTCTAATAGTTTTCGGCATATTTTAAAACTAGTGAAATCGTCAGTAATAAACAATAGAGCATTATATACGTATTTAAAATCTGTCATATAGATGACTGGAATTATTTATTTGTACTCTAAAAGTGTATTTATTCTATCGGTTGTTTTTATAGTATCAGATTGATAATGGAAAGTTGGGAGTATTCGTAATGTTTAAACTTCATACTTATCCTAAGATATTAGTTAAGACCAATGTACACAAAAGAAAACGCAAATAACTTGCATTAAAAGAAATTCTAAAGTCAAACTGAGAAACCTTGATCAGGGAAGTCAATCAAATCGGAAGTGAAATCGATCAAGACATTAGGGATCATGTAAGAATGAGAAATCAGATTCAACACGACAACTAATGGATTCTAATCCAGTCAGTCAGCTACAACATAGAACTTCGTGTGTACGTACATCAGTTCAAGTTGCCATACCACATTAGCTCAGCGATCGAATAGTCAATTCAAATCCCATAGTAGTAGAGATAGGAGAAGTATTAGCGAGACTGTTATAATCAGGGATTGAGACAAGTCAGATGGCATTACACCTAGTTCCCAGATTCTACCTAAGGTCTCAGTCAATCTGACTGCTGCACCTGGACCACCATCGTTAAAAACTGCGGCAGTTAACCTGTCAGGATCTGATATTGTAATCCAACATTTTAGAGATATCATACACACAAAAATTTACGAGTATTTTATTAAGACAAATCCTAAATCGAGACAAAACAATGTTATCTATTACTCATTAATTCCAGATGTTTGCGAAAATTATCAATTAATTTACACTAACTTACAAGAACCATCCAAACTTCGTAGATTATTTGCTTAAATGAAAGAATTGAATTAATTCGTAGGAGAGGGGAATAATAGGTTTTTTAAACTACGCTTACCTGCCAATTAAATGTGACTAAGTAAAATAAATTTCAAAAATCAATACTCGGAAATCAATTTTGCTTTTTAAACTGCAAATAATCTTACGTAAAACTGTTGTAATTTATTCGGGGTTTTTCAATATTAAACCTCACTGGTGACTAGCTTTGTGAGGTAATTCTCGAAGTTCTAGTGAAAAAGTTCTGTGTTTAACGCCTGCTTACTGGGTCATTGATACACATTGCTGATAAGTCCCGTACGAAGACAAACCAGCCTCCTAGTGCTTCTAGGTTTTTAATAGTGATCTAACATTGATCGATTCATGATTTCTAAAGAAATCTACTGTAGACAGATTCTTTAGAAGCAGGACTCCATAGCTTTTCAGGATATACTGGTACATTAAAAAAACTAGATAACTAGTGTGCGTTTTCATATCAGAGTTATTGAAATTTATTTGTTGTAAAATAAATCGAATTGATCGATAATTTCAAGTCAGATCAGGAATTACGCAGAGCTTCGTTTTTTAACTTGGAACATAGCATTGTTTATACTTCTCATTCATTGATTAAAAACATGCTGAATTCTTTTGTTTTCTTAACATATTTTGAGTAGAGCTCACACTGGCCAAAAAAATAGAGATTTTAGTTGAAATGACATGAAATCAATATCAGTATAGTAGATTTACTGGAGAATTATCGAATTCTCTGAATAATTGTATTTTAGCAATCTTTCCTGCTTTATGTCATCTTTCTTGATATTAATGATGAATTTTTCGATTTGAATGTTCATTTTTCATGGATTGTAGGGCAGTTGTCACTTCCTGGTAGCCTACACCGTAAAAAGATACTTCTTCTCCATGTTAAGGAAACGGAATAAGAAGTAGTCTTGATAAGCAGAGAGTGTGATATCATGACCTAAGAACTATTGCTTGAGACCGTTTGAATTTAAGTTACTATTTTAGGTTTAACATTTGTCTAAACGATCTGTCTGACATGGTAGAACCCAATGGAAAAGTGGTCTGGTCAGTGTTGCCTTAATAAGTCGTCAAGATTGGTGAACTCGATCACCACCACATCAACATTGCAGCTGAGATAGAAATTTCGCGTTTCATTCTGTAATTCAACAGTGTGGCAAATTGGGCTGAGACACATTCGTTTCAGGAAAAAGTCTGTATGATACTGACTGATTTAACATTTTTAAAATGTGAAAATCTGTTCTTAGCATTTTAATATTCTAAACACTTAAAAATAAACGTCCTAAAAATGACATGAAAGATTAGAATCTTCATAAGTTTTTATTACAGTCGGATAACGACTAACAGTGGGATCTACAAAGCATATTTATTTCCATTTTTAGTTATCCTCAGTTGAACACACCTGCACACTAGTGTTGATGTTCATTCTTTAACTCTTTAAGCACCACTGTGTGAAGTTCTGTGGCACTGTCTGTCAATGAAAGGTGTACCAAAGAAATACATCAACACTATACGGGCTCGCTTCTCGAATACTAATGGTCAAGTCAGAGCTTATGGTGAATTAACATTGGAATCGATTACCTCGAGTGCAGTTCGTCAGGGCTGTCCACTTTCTCCATTCTTATCCAACTTTGTCATCGACATACTTTTAGTGACAGCATTTTCATCGACTGACCTTCATTTACCAGGAGACTCGCTTGTTGACTTAAAATATACCGATGACATAGTTCTGTTTGGTGAAGGCGCTGACAAAATCTGGAGTCTTTTGACCACCTTTAGCAACAATGCCAGCATGTTCGGGATGCGATTGTCCCCCTCGATATGTAAAATGTTGCTTCAGGATTGACTTGCATTGGAAGCTAAACTAGTTTTAGTAAGTGAAGTAGATGAGTGTGTTGACCGCTTCACTTATCTTGGGAGTCTCACCAGTGCTGATGACCTGGTGTCTGGCCTAATCTCAGCACGAATATAGAAGGTTTGACTGGCTTTTACTAACTTGTGTCACTTATGGTGGGGGCGCGACATCCGTCTACTAACCAAGGGACGAGTTTACTGCATAGCAGCTCTCTCGGTCATACTGTACGGATGTGAAACACGGCAAGCGGGACAGAGGATAATCTTAGGTTACACATATTCAGTTATAGGAGTTTTCCGCTGTAGCAGTAAACTGGCAGAAAGCTAAGGGCAGACAAACCAAAATATGGCACCAGTTCATAAAGTCATTGACAATGGGACTGAGCCATGTTAGTAGGTGCAGACTAGCTTGTTGAGGTCAACGAGACGATAGTCACCGATGGTTAGAGACTTTGAATGACACAGCTCAAAATCGTATGCAATGGCGCGGATGCACCTATTATTTACCACCTTTTAAATTCTAATCTTCTAAATCCCTCGTAACTGTTTCCTTCTCTTTAAATTTATTTCAGTGGATCATACTTCTCCAATGATATCTTCGATCCCTTATGTTCTTCATCACTGTTAATGCTGCTAGTACCTCTAATATAATGGGATCTGAATTGAAAATTCCATCTCTTTGTGCTAATGAACTGATGTACGTACTGACCAAGCTTCACGTTGTAACTAACTGACTGACTGACTGACTAACAATCACTTATTCTAATTCTCTTTTTTATTATTACATATTTTTGAAATCACGAGTCGATCAATGTTAGACCACCATTAGAAACTTAGAAGCACCACACGACGGCCGTTTAGTCCTGGTACGTGTCTCATCAGCAGTGCGCATCCAAGACTCCCGCACCCGGCAGGATTTGAACCCAGGACCCTCGGTATTGTGCGCGAACGCCTAACCTCTGGACCACTGAGTCGGTATCTAATGGTGTTAATGTCTAACTACGATCAATTCACGGAGTTGCACAACCTCATACACAGTCTTCAGTAGTTACTGTCTACACCCAAACAGGTTAAACTTCACTGGTCACAACTTCCCACTAGAACTTGGAGAAGATTCCGCACGAAACTAGTCACTAGTGAGCATAGGTAATTTGCATTACGTGGTTATGAAGATTGTTAAGTTCATCGTCACAACCCCGTAATGCATTTTATTTATTCTCATTATAAAAAGAAAAATACCTGAAAACTACTTTCATATAACACTTACAAATTATCATTGGTTAATCTAATCTAAACAAACTACTATGAAGCCAAAACATAAGGAATATTCATTAAAATTCCAACAACAGAAGAAGAAAAGAAATTATAAACAACTAAATACTTTTACAACACCTTGTATCATAATTATCGATTCTAGTTGGTTATTATTATCAATATTAATTAATTAACGCACCTTGTTCTCTTGTACTCAGAAGTTATCCATTATTTACAACATCAACAATACCACCAACAACAAAAACACATCAGCAATAGTAGACAAGATGATTGAATTTGTCAATTTTTTTCACTAGAATAGAATTAAACAAGTAACAAGTAGAATAATAATTATTTTTATCTCTCCCTCTCTCTCTCTCTATTCACAATTTCTTTCAATAAACAATTTTCATTTAGTTTTGATAATAAATATGATCATGATATTTATTGTTTCATCCGAATCAATCAATAAACACAAGTTTATGTAGAAAACATGTTTGAATTAGATTATTAATTATTTATCTGAAAACAATCATGTACATAATAAGTGACAGATGAGTAAATATTGTTAAATTACTCGTAAATTACATTACTTATTCATTTTAGAATTAAAAGCTAGAAAATATTTCGATAACTGTTTTGTCTTAGTTTGATGTAGCTCAGTACTGTGGTTCACTTCACTACGTCATCAGGGAATGAACTCGTCAACTCCACATATCGTGGTAAATAAACTCTTGTCTATGAAAACTTCTGATTTTATATTCAGTGGTAATGGATTACAATTTAGTATGGCGAGTATACAGTGTCACTAGTAACAAGTGTTACATTCTTGGTGGTTTTGAACCTCACCAGTCAGCAGGTTTCCATTGTGTTTATTTGGATACTTTCTTTTTTATCAAATTTCGATAAGAACGTTTATACACATTTGAAATCATCAATCATTGTTAGACCACCATTAGAAACAAGGAAGCACTGGACGGCCGTTTCGTCCTAGTATGGGACTCCTCAGCAGTGCGCATCCACGACTCCTGCTCCTCGCAGGATTCGAACCTGGGACCTTTGGCATTGTAGGCGAACGCCTTACCATCGGACCACTGGGCCGGCATCCAACGGTGTTAATGTCTAACTCTGATTGATCTAGGGATTTTGCGCGACCTCACCCATTTGTCTTTGGTAGCTACTGCCTACACCCGACAGGGTTGAACTCCACTGGTCACGTCTTCTCAACTAGAACTTCGAGAATTTCCTGACGAAGTTAGTCACTAGTGAGGTCGCGCAAAATCCCTAGATCAATCAGAGTTAGACATTAACACCGTTGGATGCCGGCCAAGTGGTCCGATGGTAATGCTGAAGGTCCCGGGCTCGAATCCTGCGAGGTGCAGGAGTCGTGGATGCGCACTGCTGATGAGTCCCATACTAGGACGAAACGGCCGTCGTGCAGTGCTTCCAGGTTTCTAATGGTTGTGGTCTAACAATGATTGATTGATGATTTCAAATGTGTAAGAATGTTTATGTTTATTGAACTTTTCAGTTGACTTATTAAAAATCCCGTCTACAAATCATTGAGAAAATTTTCTAATCCAATAAAATCAATAGGAACCCAACGACACCATATGTCGTCTGTGGTGAAGTTTCATTTTCTGAGCTGAATGTTTTGGTTATGGAGTAATAATCATTGTTCTTTTGAACAACATCATCGGCAATAACCTTAAGTCATAATATATGAAGAAGTTTAAATACTTCACTTCTACCTGAAGTTTGTGTTGAAGAACAATGAAAGCTCTACAACCAAAAATTATTCAACTTAAAGAATGAAACTAACGTCAAAACTAACATATTATACCTAAAAATTAGATAACTTCATCTTGCATTACCGATTTTTAGCAGCAATCGATATCATACATAAACTGACTTTGAATAATAAAGATTAATTATAAAAATTAGGAAGTATAGTTATATAGTTTTATACCATTCCTATTAATTCTTAATAAATTTTAATTGAATATCGATAAATCATACAATAGCATAATGACTATTCTGACCTAAGAGAGTAGTTCAAGAGTTCAACTATATGAGATATTGTGATTATGAACTGTTGACAAGTTTTTATAATTGAAGCGAATAACTAACCATTGAAGTCTCTAGTTGATATCAATTCATTACAATGTCTAGGGTAGGCAATAATAACTAGTCGTGGGTTGTGCAAGATAATGGATTGATTGAAGTTAGACATTATAACAACAATGGATGTTGACTCAGTGGTCTTGAGGTTTTAGATTCGATTCCTGTGTGCGGAGAGATCGCGGATACGCGCTACCACTGAGGATTTATACACCAGGGTTAAAACGACCGTCTAATGCCTCTAGGATTTCAGTAGTGGTTTAAGTAAGATCATTTTCAAAATTTCAACTTTAGGGATTTATAACTTATCTTAGTTAATAACACACAGTAAACTAATCAAGGTAATTTAATGCATTAATCACTTCACTTCAATTCACCATTTTCTAAAATATCTACTGTTATTAAGTATTATCATTTCGTGTAAGTAATATGGGTATTTTTAAAAACTTCCATTTAGCTTGATGATTTTTATTTCACAATGGTGATACAAAATGAGTCAATAATCTGAAATAAAATACACACTTATTTCGCAAAAGATTAAATTGACACCATTTTAAACAAAAGTCTAATTAATTTGTGGTTTTTAATAATGATTTAGTGATTATGAGATAAACATTTTTCACAGTCTGATCATATTTGTTTGCTGAATGCAAATAACTTGTAAAACTAACAATCTACAATCATTTATACTAATCCGGCTCATGTAATGTTCCGGGTAATTTAGTTGTATTTACATTGAAATCATGATTCAGAGGTTAGGCGTTCGCCCACAAGACCGAAGATCGTTGGTTCAAATCCTGCAAGTTGCAGGAGTCGTGGATGCGCACTACCAGTGATGAGTCCCATACCAGGACGAAACGGCCGTCTTCCAGTGCTTCCAAGCTTCTCATGGTAGTCTCGCATCGATCGATTCATGATTTCAATGTGTAAAAACAATGATCTCCATAACTCCAATTGAGGGATTATGTTGTATACATTAATACACTACTTTTCCTCATAAGACGAAAATCTTATTCTGCTGGCTAATGGTTATCATTATCTTTGATATCAGTTTTATTCATAGGGAGTGGTACTGAGTGGTTCAAATCAATAATCCGATATTGTAAGCAACCATAGCTATGCAACGCTTTATCATCATTATGTTCCATATATTGATCGTAATCGCATAAGAGGAGGATATATAATTATGAGAATTAGTTAAGTTCATCAATACGCTGTCGTATTCAATAAATATAATAATATTTAGACTGTAAATACATTTTTTTCAAATCATTGTCAATCTCCTCAAATTTAGTTGTATTTAAACTTAACTTGATTACTAATCCCATGAATTGTTACTCGGGCTTTCACCATAATGTATAAATGTGTAGACCTTCTAACTCCTAGGGCGGAGTTTCAATGGTTTAAATAATTTTTTTGGTTAGCAAGTATGTTTTCTGCGGAACCTCTCCTCCTTTATCCGGGCTTGGTACCATCACTAACCATAGAAGAGCTTTAGGCGGGTAGGTTTACCTGAAACCACTATTCATGGATTCTCATGAAGAAATAAGCAAGTCTATTTGAAAATTAATCACCAGTTTGGACCTGCATCACCACTATTACCTTACCTTACCTTTCACCGCAAATGTAAAAGTTTTTAATTACTGAACTACTGAGTCCTGACAGCCACTTTACATTTTATACGTGGACGTTCTTAATCATCAGTAACAACTGTTACAATGATCTTGTTTTTAATATTCAAAATCGGACTTCAAGATACTCACATTACCATTCTATTCGTCCAACAAGTTAACAATAGTTGTGTCATCCTATTTCAGTATCATGTGTATCTTACTCGAGTGAGAATCCAGAACCTTCATATCTCCTGACCAGTTGTGTTACCTTTTGGAGTATTCAGTGGTACATAACACCAGTCTTTGTCACTTCACATTATTCTACGCCTGCGCTTTAACTACCATCGCCTTGGCATCATAGGGTTGTGTTGAGTTTTATTGAAATCATATATCGATCAATGTTAGACCACTAATAAGCGAACTGGAAGGCCATTTCGTTCTAGTATGAGGCTCATCAGCAGTGTGCATCCACAATCTCCGCTAGTGGGAGTTCAATCCAGAACCTTCGGTCTCACACACGAACGTTTAACCTCTACACTATTTAGCTGATAGCATCCTGTCTGATGTCAATCAATCCACTAAATTCTGCGACCCACCATTTATTGCTTTAAGTGGCTAACTGTTTTACCCCTAAAACAGATCGAACTCCATCGATATTGTTTCACCTTGCAATCCAAATCCATAATTTACTGTAATCCTGTAACATGAGGATGTTTTATCATCAGAGTTAGTTAAGTTCACGAATACTGGATTTTACAATAAAAAAGTGGATGAGTAGTTATCAAACACTACAGTTTAAAAAATCCGAACGATGGGAAAGTGTTGGAATAAAAAAATATTCCATTATGGGGTTTTGGAGATTGTTAAGTTACTCACTGAAATCATAAATCTAATACAATTGATATAGTTTTTGATCAGACAGTATCCAACGTCTATATTCAATGTTGGACAAACTAGGAATTGGCAATTACAGGATAATTTGAATCATTATTGATGATGACGTAAGCATCATACTCAGGAGCTCAGTGAATAACACATTGATGTTCAAATTGAGAGTTACTGGGTTTTTCTCGTACAATGAACACAGAAACATTAAGATATAGTTGGTACATTCATTCAGGTGTCCAGTCCTAAGTAAGCTGAAATTGATTTACTAAATCCTACTGCTACTCATAGTCCATGTATTGTTGATATCTTTTAGAAAAGTAAAGATGATATGCACAAGAGACATTAATTCTTTACACTGACACACACTCAAATGAAATAAAACATGATTTATTGTAGTCAGATATGACTAGATGTACGTCTGTAGATAAGTCTAATGAAATAAATAATGTAATAAGATTTTCTATAACGACCAATCTTCTTCATGAACTAATCGTAGATGATTATATAGAATAGACTGAATATCGCTAGCAGTGGAATCCAAGACGTGTGTTTCGTCCTATTTGGGTATCGTTAACTGGATGCACGTGTGTCTGATTTACACTCTGAGACTCGAACCCAGCACCGTCCGCTCTGAACACCAATGATCTATCCATTTAGCTCGGAGATGCTGCTACATCCAGCAACAGATGAGACCCAAATTGAGTGAAACGTATATTATGAATTCCACTGCTAGTCATAGATTCTATTTTTGTTGAGGACGTTAGATCCCAGAACTCATTAGATAAAGGTCTTAATTTTGGATTTTATTCATAGGCCGGTCAGTTGACCTTGAGATCACATTTCCCACCACGATATCCTTGACTGTGATTGGTTGGTTTCTTTTTCTGGCTCTCCTAAGGACGTTTCTATGATGTATAAATAAACGCGATTTATGTGCTTGAGATCACTGTATTTTCTGGGTGCTTGTAGAATACATTTCCTACGTCATAACAAGACTTCTGCTTCAGTTAGTTGGGGCAACGGATCAGAGTAGCCTATCGTGTCACTGGGTCATCATCGTCTCATTCTCATTTTGTTGACTAAGGTGAACTTGTAATAGTTTCAAGCATATCAATCTGATGAGCATAACAATTTTATGCAAACTTGTGCCATGATGGATAACATATCGAGACAATAATCCATAATCGATATGCCGCCAACAACAACCCGTCATCCAATCATCAGTATGTACTAATAAAAATAAACAATACATAATCATATTAACAATTTATATATATAAATATATATGTCTGCGTTATAAAAAAACGGATCTTCAATAAAAAAACGCTCATAAGAAATTTTTGATAGCTGCATCATAGTTTTCATGTTAAGATTGATAAATTATGAGAAAGCGAGAGAGAGAGAGAGAGAGAGAGAAGGAGGAGGAGATGAGAAATTACACACACACACACAATGATTCAATGCACAACAACAACAAACTTATGATCAATCAATTTCCCAAAGGTTAACAACAAACAAGCACACAGATTAATTAGTTAGTTAGTTAGTTATACACACTTACAATGAGTGGAAAAAAGTTTGCATCTTTTTTTTTGTTGTTGTTGTTGTTGCTGTTTTTTGCTCTTCAACATAAACATGAAATAATACATTTAGACATTGTTTATTGTTGCTGGTGTTGTTCATTCACATAAGTTGGTAATATATAATCATGAATGGAAGAAGTAAAAAAAAATACGCATAAGCCGATTCAGCTGTAGGTAGGTAGGTAGGTATGTGTGTGTATGTGGGTGTATGGGTGTTACATCAATTTTGGAAGCAGTAATCAATGCAAAGAGAAAATTGTAAATATTTATTTATTTATTCATTAGTGTTGAGTTTTGTCATTTCTTCAATTAATTACAACAACAACAACAGCAAAAATAATAATCGAAATATGACATGATTTTTATTTGAATCAAATAGATAGATAGATAGATTTGTATGTATAAATCATGATTGAAGAAAGAAAAAAACAACAACTCTGATTAGATAATCCTATCGGTGTAAAATAATAATAATAATGAGAATGCAGTGACAAATATTCCAACACGACAGACACATGCACGCACGCACGCACGCACTCAGACACGCAGACACACACACACACAGAGACAGTTAATGATTGTAATTCAAAATACGGCATGGAGACGAAACCAAGGCAGCATACAACCACAACCACACACACACACACCTGTCTACATACAAACAAAGAAGGTGATGCGTTACAGTTGTCCATTTGTTCGTTGTATTGAAAAAAAAGCAATAGACAAGGCTATAATAAATGGAATGGGCATTAAAAAATAATGTACAAATGAGTGGTAGTGTAAAAAAAAACAACAAAGTCTAAGGATTAAAATGGAGTAGAACGACGCGCTAGTCAATAGATTACAAATAGTAACTGTAAGAAAGCGTATTCAATGCGGTGCTACTGCTGCCGCTGCTGATAGGCGGACAAACAAACAAACAAACAGACAGACAGACAGACAGAGAGATATAAAAAACTAGCACAAAATGATTAAGTGATGTATGAATTCTTCTTAGCCGATTAGAGAATGAATATATATAATGAGTATAACAACAGAAATAGAAGAGTGAAAAGAAATTTTTGGTTTAAAAGCATTTCAATCGTTAAATAGTGATCGCATCCAAATCAAATAATAATAATAATAATAATAATAATTAATAATTAATAATTCAGCAGCAATGCATTGTATTGATGAGTTGCGAGTGGTAGAATGAGTTTTGTTTAAAAATAACGAGAGAAAGCAAGCCAAACACGCAAACCTACACAGCAGTTTGATGATTTTCATGCGTGATAAAATTAACAGGTGACTTTGATGCAGCGATATTAGTAGTAGCAGTAATAGGAGTAGTAGTGACAGCAGTAGGCAGATTACGATGTAACAAATCAGAATGATTTAGTTTATTATTATTATTATTAATAGGTGTATTATTATTAGTGAAAATGTCAACAGATGATAATTCAGGTGATGCATTGTTTATTGTTGAATGATGATGTATAGGCTTTTTATTTATTGTACGATTTCCTGAGTATTGACCAAGAAATGATGCATCTTCATTAAAATTATCTAAATTTTAAACAAAGAAAAAAATACAAGGCGTGATAATGTAGGCAAAAAAAAGAGAATATTAGTTTCTTCAACTGAATTCAATGATACAAAAAAAAATCAGCCAAAAATCTTGCATGATGAGTTTAGACACAACACACACACACAAATATCAATGTGAACAGTATGATTATTATTATTATTATTATTATTATTATTATTATTATTTTCAATTAGATCTTTATCAGATTTCATTCTCTCATATACAAATATTATTTAAATGGAAATATGCAAAGGTGGATGATAGTGGCTTGCAGTGGAATTCAGACGGTCAGTTTCATCCTCAGAATGGTATCACATCAACTCAGAGTTGATGTTCAAATGTCACCTTATAACCAATTGGCTACTGTGTCCTTGTTCTTCTTGTCTGTTCGCTTACTTTCGCTTCTCCACAAATAAACTTCACTATCCCAATCATCTTAACTGTTCGTATTATTATGTAATCTACAATTCTAATGACTGCTATTCCACGGTTCGGTTTTAATTTTTCCAAATCGTTTGACTGTATTATGTAACATTATAATTTAAGCCTTTTATTTATTTTTAACAAAACCTGTTATTATCACATTAACAATCTGTACATTGTATTCTAGAAATTTTCAATTAGAATTATGGAGATTAGTGTTTTTACACATTTGAAATCATCAATCAATCATTGTTAGACCACCAGTAGAAACTTGGAAGCACTGAACGACGACCGTTTCTCCCTGGTATGGGGCTCATCACTGGTAGTGCGCATCCAGGATTCGAACCCAGGACCTTCGGTATTGTGTGCGAACGCCTAACCATTGGAACACTGGGCCGGCATCCAACGGTGTTAATGTCTAACTAACCTCACCTATATGTCTTTGGTAGTCGTTACTGCCTACACCCGAAAGGGCTGAACTATAGAAATGACCTTAATTGGGGGATGGAAGGGGGGAAGCTGTTTCATATGTTCGCATATGCACACATAAATATCTATTAGAGAGAGATTAAAGTCTGATTAGAATCTAATTGAAAACAACAACAATAACTATTGTATTCTAATGTAAAATCTATACCAAACACCTCAAATCATGCATTATTTTTGTTTATTTGAATAGGGGAAATAAGAAAAAAAATTGTTTTCTCAAATAAATAAACAATTTTGTTAATAAATGAGTTTGGTTAGTTGAGGGCCAGTTGAAAATAAAACAGTAAATATAATTTACAAAAATAAACAAATAAATTATTAAAGTTTATTTTTTATTTTTTTTTTAGGAAAAAGTAGAGAGGGCGAGAGAGAGAGAATGAAACAAAAATACAGTGACTTTTGTTTTGATTAGAATGTACAATGTGTTTATACATGATTTTGGATATGCGCGCATTACTGTTATTATTATTAGCAGTAGTAGTAGTCATTAAGCATGAAAAATAAAATTCCTGTTAGTTGTGTTACCTTTTATTATTATTATAATAGGGTCACACACAAGAATATATAGATTAGATATAGTAGGGATAGAAAACAGAATCTATACAACATATACTTATATCTATACATATATGTATATCAGACTATTTTTTAAAACTGAAATTATGCACGCAATAGTTTTACATATCAATTACCAGTATGTATATGATTATTATTATTATTACTACTATTTTTTATACATAGATAAGTGGATGATCAATGAATGATACGTAGTTATCCCAATTACGATCATCAAATGGATAGAATGACTAAATAGAATGACAGTAAAGTAAGTAAAAGAAAAAGAATAAACAGTGTCATATAAGAATACAAATTTAGGTAGATTTGATAGATAGATAGATAAATAAATAATTAATTAATTAAATAGGTTGTGTCACAACTTGATCAAAATTAGGATGATATTAAAAAACCAAAAAGATTTGAACAGTATTTTAGTTGTTCTGTGGAATATTACTCAACAATAAGTACTTCAGATCTAAACTATGACTTTTAGACCTTGTGGTGAACGCGTAACCGTTAGGACTGGAAGAACGGTATCTTGGAAGGTCATGGATTCGGTCGTAGGTGAGGCCGTGAATGTTTACAAATGAAGAGTCCCATTGTGGTGTGTGCTACTTATATGAACGATATAAGTAGTATGAGAAGGGACGTGAAAGAAGAAGTCTCACGGTCAGAAGAGGAAAACAAAAAGCAAATGGAGCAAAAGCAAGAAGTAAATGGAGTACCAACAGGAAGAAAAGGAAGCAACAACAGGAATGGAAGAAGGATGATGCGTTGGAAGTCACGACTCAAAGATGGTGTGCAAATAGAGTGTTCAATGTAATGTTTTCGTTTTTAATTGACTAAGAGTGTAAATTTGCATAATGCAATCTTCCGCGCCTGCCTTAGTCTTCTCACCATGATAGGGACAGAATATTTATTCCATGACTCTAAGCTCTCACAATAGTTGCTCAAGTATGAACAGTGATAGATGTATAAAAAAAATCGCCTAGTTTAGAACAATGTACAATACATTAAAGGTAATCTGTCATGCATAGGGTCGAAACAGAAATTCCCTATTATTCCTCGAATTACCAGCAATACAACATTATCGACATTATTAGTTTTAATCGTCATTTTCAGTAAAAAAAAAACCCTCCATCTATGCAAGTTTGTATAAAATAACGATAAGCTCTCTAACTTCCTCCTTATACTTGAAAACAAAAGCACAATTTCAACTGCGATTGTCAACATTAATAAAAACTAAACTACGTAAAATTGATAAAAATTCAATCAAATAAACACAGTTTCATGAAAACAAAACAATCTTTCAATTTGTTTGTACCTCACAACTAACGAAATTGGTTGTATCTTTTTTTTGTTCAAAAAAAAATAGTGAGTGATAGTTAAATCAGGCAAATAATCAAGACAAAATGTTGTCGATAAATTGCGTACATAATTTTTTATACATACACATATGCGTCGTACACATAAAAAATATTGTCCTATGATCTAGCAAAATTGCCAAGATAAAAACTGACACTTCAGTGATTTGAGGTGAATGACTACTAAAGGAGATAATGGTAGGAAGTGATCACAGTAGAGTAGAGTAGAGTAGAGTTAAATTAATTAAGCCAGTCAACGAGTGTAGTTTGTTTTTTGATATTTAGAATGAAACGACAATCATTGTCAAGGTAATGACCTCAACAACAAAAATATCTATTTGTTTTATGTTGACTGACTAAAAACAATCAAATGATAACGTAAGAAAAAAAATTAAAGAATGTAAAGGATAGTGTGTTATATGAAGAGATTTGAAATATGATGCATGCCAAAACCTTCAAATTGACTAACTTCAGCAAAGAAGATAAGAATGGAAGGAGTCTATTTGGCTAGTAAATAATATACATAAATACTTATTTATACAAATATATATATATATATATATTTTTTTTTTTTGAAACCATGATCGATTAATGTTAGACCACTATTAGAAACTTGGAAGCACTGCATGACGGCCTTTTCATCCCGGTATAGGACTCATCAGCAGTGCGCATTCACGACTCTTGCACCCCGCAGGACTCAAACCTAGAACCATAGGTCTTGTGCGCGAACGCTTAACCTCTGGACCACTGAGCCGGTATCTAACGGTGTTAATGCCTAACTTGTGGTCTAAGATAGATCGATTCATGGTTTCAAAATGTGTAACCTAACAATCTCCACAACTGCGTAATGCGATTACGTGTGCTCACTAAAGACTAGCTTCGTGAGGAATCTTCTCCGAGTTCTAGTGGGAAGTCATGACCAGTGAAGTTCAACCTGTTCGGGTGTAGACATTAACTATCGAAGACAGTCTATGAGGTTGCGCAAGACAGTAAATTGATCGAAGTTAGACATTAACACCGTCAGATACCGGCTCAGTGGTCCAGAGGTTAAGCGTTTGCGCACAAGGCCGAAGGTCCTGGGTTCGAATCCTGCGGGGTTTAGGAGTCGTGGATGTGTAACTGAACAATCTTCACAATCGAGGAAATGAAATATACATATGCATCCCTCTACCCAAGATAATGCATCCATTTGTTGACAAGTGATATACATTTGACTGTTTGAAAATTTCTGATACTTATCAAATGACCTTGTCGTTCGGGTCTCTCTCTCTATGTGTAAGATTGATTAGGCTTAATCATTATGAGGACAACACAAAATTGAAACAAATCCAAGAATTCTTATGCAACATTCTATAATAAATATGACATTTACAAGCCTATTGAATCGCTACGACGGATAGAATTACAGATAAATGAAAAAAAAATATGTTTCTCATTAGAAAAGAAAAAATAGAGACAATGCTAAACAGATGTAAATGTCAACATAGGAGTCAAATAAATTTACCATTAGATAGAAGTAATGTGATATTTTTGTGATAACATTCCAACATTTTGTGACTATACTTAGTATGAACCACTGCGTGTAAATAAACAAATAATCGAATTCAATTAGCACAAAATTAAAATAGTACAGAGGAACAGGAACACAACTGAATATTAAAATACAAAACAAAATATATCTGATTATGATAATCTTATTGTATTTCAGTCAGGATAGTGCCAAAAACAGTTCTTAAAAAAGGCAAGTAGCTCAAACTTTTCATACAACTCTAATCCCTACTATGCTCAATAAAAAAGGAGGAAACTCTGACGATTCATTCAAACTGAAAAGCCTATTCGTTAGCCGAGGAAAGATGAATGTGGCCCAGAGGTTAGGGTGACCGACTTTTAGACTTCAGGTGATAGGTTTGAAACCTGTTTCTGTATAGGTAGTAGTATCAACTAGCCCCTCACTAACACTATCGTTCGAAGCTTGCATAGACTAATCAATGTCTGGTAAAGGATTCTTCGGAAAAATTAATCAACCACGTATATTTTAACTTTTATCTTATAGGCTATCAGTGTTGAAAGAAAATTTCACTGAAATGATTAATAGAACCTGTGTAACTGATGAGATGAAATAGTTCAATATTATATATTGCCATCCTTGTGCTAATTACGATACGACATGGAATCGGTGAACGAAATGTAGACCGGTGACCCAATAACAGGACAGTTACGCTTTTATGTGAGGCTCAGGCCAGCTAACTAGAGTAAGAAGCTCAACGTCATCAGGAAGATTGTATAATCCACAAGCAACCCCGATAGAAGGAACTAAGAAACATTCAATTCAAGTGTAATTTATATAGTGAAGAAAGGCGTCCTTAGAACAGTTGCAAAATAACACACTAAAAAAAAGAAAGTCAACGAATGAGGTCCAGGAACCTTTCGAAAGGATGTCACGAACTGAAGGTAATAAAGGGCGCATTCGGCGCGAAAATAAGACATTCGAATTTCTAATAATAAATTACGAAATTAACAGGTTTACCGAGCGATTTCTGGGGTTCTAGGATCTGTTAAGATAGCCAATCGAGAAGAAAGCCATGCACATTGTGGATTGATGAACTTATCGATTAAATGCTTAAATATTTCAAGGGCAGTCAATCGATGAACTATTGGATTTAATATTCAAATATTTAAACGACAATATCGATTATATGTATAATTGTATAAATACGCATGTTTGA
The DNA here is from genome assembly GCA_944470395.2 of Schistosoma turkestanicum. Classification (NCBI taxonomy): domain Eukaryota; kingdom Metazoa; phylum Platyhelminthes; class Trematoda; order Strigeidida; family Schistosomatidae; genus Schistosoma; species Schistosoma turkestanicum. The sequence continues at coordinate 10,514,634 of OX103977.1, forward strand.
TTGTATATTTTTGATTCTGTTAATAAGTGTTCTCCAACGTCTTCCGTCTTTTTATTTTTGACGGTGGGAGTCTAACGTTTCGAGGGTCATTAATACAGTGGTTTGGCGTTACATCAAGCAGAAAACATAAAAGTGGCGACGGAGTGTTCAACCCACAATGCCAATTACCCTTGAACAGATAGAATCTTTACTGGAACGTCAAGGAAAACGATATGAACAGTTCCAGGAACGTATGTTGGAGTTGTTTATGAAACAAATGAATTTGAATCACAGAGGTCTTACCGACGACTCATATAATCCACATGCAGACTCGATAGTTAATTCCATTCATGAATTTCATTTTGATGGCCTTGCTGGTGTGACTTTCGAGTCTTGGTTCAAGAAGTATGAGGATTTGTTCAAGGTCGACCTCAACAATCTTGATGACGCCACCAAAGTTAGAATCCTCTTGAGAGAGCTCGGCACAATCGAACACGAACGTTATAGTAACTTCATCCTCCCAAAGAACCCACGAGATTTCTCTTTTGACGCTACAATTGAAACGCTGTCGCAAATCTTCTCTGAACAGTCATCTCTCTTTAATATTCGTTATCGATGCCTCAAAATAACCAAGTCAAATGAAGATGATTGGGTAAAGCACGCCGGCTTAGTAAATCGTGAATGCGAACGATTTAAATTATCATCAATGACGGAAGATCAGTTTAAGTGCCTTGTGTTTGTGTGCAGCTTACAATCTCCCGAAGATGCTGATATAAGAACCAGAATCTTAAGTAAAATTGAGCAGTGCCCAAACATCTCGCTTCAAGAAATAACTGCAGAGTGCCAGAGATTAGTAAATTTGAAGCATGATACCTCCATGGTCGAAAACAATGGCCGCGCATCATACGTGCATGCCGTTAGTGAAAAGAAAAATTCCGGCTCACAAAAGCATCACAAAAGCACAGACAACCAGCCCTCATCTCCATGCTGGTCATGTGGAGGTTGGCACTACAAGAAGTTTTGTCCATACAAAGATTATGTTTGCACTAAATGTCACAAAAAGGGTCACAAAGAATCTCGATGTAGAAAAAAAACTCGCAGACATTACTCCGCGAAATTTGATTCCAAGAAATACAGTTCTGGTAAGCCAATAAACCGAGTATTGGTGTCTCATAACCAGACAAGAATTCACCAAAGAAGAAAGTATGTGACTTTGGATATGAATTCACACCGTATCCGTCTTCAACTTGACACAGCATCTGATATCACCCTTATCAGTCCAAAAACTTGGGAGAAAATTGGAAAACCTACAGTTCACCAAACGAAGCAACTAGCACACAGCGCATCTGGTGGTAAGTTAAATATTGTTGGAAAAATATTGTGCACTGTTTCAAAAAATGAGGCCACAACGAGTGCAACTGTATACTTAACTAAAAACCCAGACCTCGATTTATTGGGGTTGGATCTCATAGATGCATTAAAATTAACAGACCACTCTATCAACAACATCTGCAGCCGAGTTAGAATCAATAACCCTTTAGAGTCAAATCTGAGAAATGCCATTATAAAAAGGCATCATGAAGTACTTTCGGAAGCGTTAGGCGAATGTACCAAAGCCAATACCTGAAGATCTTTTCGCTAAGCTAAATGGAGGCAAGGTGTTTGCAAAACTGGATTTATCGGAAGCTTATTTACAGATTCCTGTCGCTGATGAAAGTAAAGATCTGCTTACTATTAATACACATAAGGGCCTATTCAGATATAATCGGTTACCTTTTGGAGTCAAAACCGCGCCCTCCATATTTCAACAGGTGATGGATACTATGCTACATGATCTCCCTGGCGTTGCAGCTTACCTGGATGACATAATAATTATGGGCGTTGATATAATAGACTTAGAAAAGAAGCTCGACCAGGTGCTATCAAGAATAGCTGAATATGGATTCCGGCTTCGTGTGGAAAAATGTGACTTTTTCATGCAGAGTGTACGCTACCTCGGTTTTATTATCGATAAAGACGGGAGAAAACCAGACCCAGAAAACACTCAAGCTTTGAAAGAAATGCCGAGACCGACAGATGTTTCCACACTTCGATCCTTTCTGGGGCTCGTTAGTCATTATGGAGCTTTTATCCCTGACCTTCATCGTCTACGCGCCCCATTAAACAGTCTTTTAGCAAAGAACGTAAAGTGGTGTTGGTCCAATAGTTGTCAAATTGCTTTCGAGAAGATTAAAAAACTGCTACTCTCGGATCTGTCGCTGACACACTATGACCCATCCCTCCCCATTGTAGTAGCGTCAGATGCTTCAAGCTACGGCATTGGAGCAAGCATTTCGCATATCATGCCTGATGGGTCAGAGAAGGCAATCTCGCATGCAGCAAGGTCCTTAACTACAACAGAACGTAAGTATAGTCAGATTGAGAAAGAAGCTTTGTCAATTATTTTTGCCGTAAGAAAATTTCACAAGATGATATTTGGACGCAGCTTCACACTCTTAACTGACCACAAACCGCTGCTAGCCATATTTGGGTCAAAGAAAGGGATCCCAGTCTATACGGCGAACAGATTGCAACGATGGGTAACCACATTATTGGGCTACGACTTCAAAATTAAGTACCAACCTACTACTTCTTTCGGACAAGCTGACGCTTTGTCTAGACTCATTGGTTCTCAAGCGAATCAGGAAGAAGATATCTTGGTGGCTGCGATTGAGTCAGAAGTACATCGAGTGTTGAAAGACGCAGTAGATGGTCTACCAGTTACATTCAAAGCTATTAAAGAGGCTACAATAAATGACAAAATACTACAAGAAGTCAAAGGTTATATCCTCTCAAAGTGGCCGAATCGTCGTCTACAAGGAGAACTGCAACAATATTTCCGCCGGCGCGATTCACTCACTATTATCGACTCATGCATTATGTTTGGTGACCGAATTATCATTCCAAAATTATTGCGACACAAAACCCTCAAGCAATTTCACAGTGGTCACCCTGGAATAAACAAGATGAAATCGTTGGCGCGCAGCTACGCCTACTGGCCCTCGAAGGATAATGATATAGAAACCAAATGCCGAAACTGCCTTTCATGCATACAAGCCGCAAAAAACCCTTCGAAATGCGAGCCTCAACAATGGCAGAAACCTACTGGACCTTGGGAGAGAATTCATGCAGGTTTCGCTGGCCCAATCCAAGGTAAAATGTTTCTAATTATTGTAGATGCGTATACAAAATGGCCAGAAATATACAGCATGCCGAATTGTACAGCCTCAGAAACTATTCAGAAGCTTTCTACCTTATTTAGTTGTTTCGGAGTGCCAGAAACATTGGTAACTGATAATGGATCACAATTTGTTGCCGACTCATTCACGCGATTCTGCAGTTCAAACGGCATAACGCATCTACGGTCCCCACCTTACCACCCCCAATCCAATGGACAAGCTGAACGCTTCGTGGACACCTTCAAAAGAGCCTTACTGAAAGGGGGAGACGAGGGGCCAACTAGCCAAGTAATCACGAGATTTTTAACGGCTTACAGAAGCACTCCGAACCCTATGGTCCCAGAGGGGAAGTCTCCAGCCGAAGCAATGTTTGGAAGACGTATTCGGACTATTTTTAACGCGATGTTGCCCCCTAAAAGAGCGAATAAATATAGGCCAAATCAAAATATTCGCAGCTTCAACGTGGGCGATAAAGTGTTCCTAAAAACATATCGTGGTAAAAATCAATGGGAACCAGGAACAGTCGTCCAAAGACTAGGAAGAGTTTTGTATCGAATCATAGGAGCTTTCGGAAGCTGTGTTAGACACACGAACCAACTGCGAAGGGACGAAAGAATGGCACGCTCGGGTGATAATCGCGTGAATCTACCCCTGGAGTTGATCACAAAACCGACAACTACACATTTGTCCCGGAATGCCGAAGAAAAGGGAAGGTTGGGGACATTAACTCGAGAAACTATAACCAGAATGGAACGCCGACGCAAACCAGTCGTAAGACTACAAGAAAAAAATCTTATTCTGGGGAGGTGTTGGGATAGCCAATCGAGAAGAAAGCCATGCACATTGTGGATTGATGAACTTATCGATTAAATGCTTAAATATTTCAAGAGCAGTCAATCGATGAACTATTGGATTTAATATTCAAATATTTAAACGACAATATCGATTATATGTATAATTGTATAAATACGCATGTTTGATTGTATATTTTTGATTCTGTTAATAAGTGTTCTCCGACGTCCCCATTCCGTCAAAAACTAACTTGCCAAAAAAACGCTAACCAGAAAAAATAATTCAAACCATTTTAACTCTGCCCTGGGAGTTGGAAGAAGAATTATGACGTCTCGTGATGAAAGCCGAGTTCCCTCGGAAGTCACGGGGCGATGCCTCTTCTGACAATCAGAGCAACCATTTTTTTAGGTACATGGAACGTTCGTACATTGTGGGAGACTGGAAGACTATTTCAAGTTGCGGCAGAAATGAAAAGATACAACCTCGAGGTGCTGGCATCAGTGAAACACATTGGACACAAGTAGGACGACTGAGACTAGCTTCAGGGGAACTCCTGTTATACTCTGGTCATGAAGAGGAAAACGCTTCACATACACAAGGAGTTGCACTGATGCTGTCCAAACATGCACAAAAGGCACTGATAGGATGGGAATCTCATGGCCCAGGATCATTAAAGCATCCTTCAAAACAAAGAAAGAGGACATAACAATGAACGTCATCCAATGTTATGCACCTACCAATGACTACTGTGACGACGTTAAAGATCAATTCTACGAAAGGCTGCAGTCAATCGTCGAGAAATGTTCACCAAAACGATTTGAAGATTCGTATGGAAGACCTGAATGCCAAGGTTGGAATGGACAACACTGGATATGAAGACATCATGGGACGACATGGACTTGGAGAAAGAAACGAAAATGGTGAGAGATTTGCATACCTATGTGTCTTCAACAAACTGGTCATCGGTGGCACAATATTCCCGCACAAACGCATCACAAAGCCACATGGATTTCACCGGACCACACTACTCAAAACCAAATTGACCATATCTGTATCAACAAAAAGTTCAGAAGGACATGGAATGTGAGAACCAAGAGAGGAGCTGATATAGCTTCA
>OX103977.1:10519851-10619936 GCA_944470395.2 Schistosoma turkestanicum
TGGATTAGCTGAGTTAAAACAAGTCAAAATCGCTTATTGGAAGATAGTCATACAATGGAAAAATAGTTTTGATATGTTAAATTAATCTTTGTATGTTGAATTACTACTCAACTTACATACAGAAACACTTATTTATGAATAAATTTGTTCGTTAGGAAATGAAATCATTTCTTAGCCAATCAGATGCACCTATCTGTTACGAGATTTGATTAGCACAATATGGTCATTTCATTTGGTAACTTTTAATTGGTCCACTATATCAGTTTATATATGAGGAGGAGGGCTAGTATTGTGTATTAAGGTTATAACCTTGTAAGGTTTAAGTCCCTAACTGACGTGATTTATGATACAATGAATCTACTCCTGCCAATCTTGTTTATATATGTTGACCTTCAACTGACTTACCGAATGTAATATAAGCCACATTTTCACCTACAGCAGCATCTGTTCCAATTAATTCACTAGGAGGTACTGACTGAGAATATAGAACTTGAGGTGCTCGATCAAAACGTCGTCGAACTTCAGTTAATTCCTAAAAGTGAAATGAAAATAAGACAATGGATGAATTTTTTGACATTTACATAAAACAAAGTGATGATAGGTTATAACAGCAGACTGAATTTTAAATTACTGCTATAACTAAACCCTGTACAAAATAAAGTTATTATCGTTTAAAAATTGAAATTAATTTCGATAATAAATTTACATCAGTTGGAATATCAGTAGTCAGTTATAAACAAATCAGAGCCCGGTACAAATGTGCGCTAGCATCAGTTGTCATCAACTACATGAACATAACAAGATGTAGTTCAAGTGAATGGCTAAGGAGTCTAAATAATCTAAGTAGCAAGGTTTATGAGAAAGACTACAGCTTGAGAGCATAGTTCGAAAATGCAGAATGAAAAAGTGTCTGTGAAAGAATAATAGGACTCAAGTTATAGAGTAGGTAGAAGAGTGAATACACTTACACTATTGTGACCGATTCTGAGTTATATCAATCAATATCTCTAAATACTGACTGCAGTCACCGCAAAGACGTCAACCAGTCTATATCAATCTACATACATTAAACCAATAGTCAAAAACTTGATGAATTGAGGTGGATGGTGGTTGAGCATACGTAACATACGTATCAACCGCCTCAGCTGATGAAGATTCAAAACTGGAGAGTGTTGAATAGCTAATTTATTTTAATTCAATTCGAGAAGTAGTTTAGATTATCTTATTGTTGACTGAAATTCAATCAGTTTTGATTGGCGTACATACATTATGTCTGGATTGACACAATACATCCATTTATGATAGAAGTCGACACACTATAGATGGACACCAACTGTGAGGTGTAGGTACATTCAGACGACAAGTCCCAAATACGAAAAAAAGTGTGTCTTGCATTCCATTGCTAGCTACATTCCATTTATTCTGTACCCTAGTGTCGGAGACCGACTATCCCATATAAAATCGAATATAGAATCTTCAAGTTTTAAATTGAATAGGAGACATTTATTCAGATTAGTTAGTCAACATTAGATAGCCATATCGAGCGAAACAGATATCAGACACCAGTAGTATTGAGTGGTATTCAGTTGAATAGCAGTAATAATAAACACTGGATTATAACCCTGTAGTCCTAAGACAATACAATTATCGATGGAGTTACTGTTCATGTTTCAGGATTTTTGAAAAATCCTAAACTAAGAAATAAAAAAGCCAGTACAGTCAACGCCCCACTTCATTCTGAATGGTTCCTCCAGATGAAGTCATCTTTTTAAAAAAAGTTGGAACTGAAGCTTGAACGTATACCTTACTGACGAGAACCAATTGGGTTCAATTACCGCTTTACCAACGTATATATATATATATATATATATATATATATATATATATAATCACCGACCACTTTTTCGGACAGTGTTGTAAGTAGTATGTAAGTTAGAAGAAAGCTCGAAAAGGCTAGGCCAAAATGGAGCATTAGTTCACAAAGTGAATGTTCGAGGCGGACTTTCTGGTTGAAGGTGTTACGCTCGTCTCTAGGTATGCTTAAACTATTACGAGTTCACCTTAGTCGAATAACGCGAACAAAACAATGAACCAGAGTCCAGGTAGGCTACTGTGATCCCTTGACCAAATTGTATCAGCGAGAAGTCTTGATATAGCGTAGGAATTGTATTCTACAAACACCCAGCCAGCACACAATGAATGCAAGCACTCAAATTGCGTTTATTTATACGCCATAATGACGTCTTTGGGAGAGTCACAGAAATAGCACACTAAAATGACACAGTAACCAATCACCGCCAAGGATTTTCCTGGTGGGAAATGTGATCTCAAGGTCGAATGATCGGTCCATGAAATAAAACCAAAATAAAGATATTTATCAAGCGAGTTCTGGGGATTTAACATCCCCAACAGAGGGGTAAGTGATCGATAGTTGGAGACAGATGTATCTACTACTGGTCTTTCTCTACTTTTCGAGTCTCATTATTCTTTTCACACGCACTCACACACAGTCTATAATTCTGTATTTTATCTCAACTATATTCTTTGAATGTTTACTACTTCCTTATATATCCTTAAAACTATATTATTTAGACTTTATTACTATTTATCCTAACTTTATCTTGTTGTGTTGATTGTTACAGGACAACTTAGCTCAACATACATATATGTTCTATGTTGATTATTGACTCATTGAGCCTTCCCATCAATATTGTACGTCATCCAATAATCTCACAATGCATGGAAATACATGTTTTTGAAATATTGATTTATGTGGATAATTAATTAAAACTTATTGTGGTATCATTCATGTAATTGAAAACAACTATAATAATGATAATAATATAAATTGGTATACACACATATGTGAAATATCACTAATACACATGTCTGTTTGCACTTAATGTGTGATTGTTTTCAATTATTGAAAGACCCATGAACCCATGATAGGTTATTAATCAATTATCAATGATAACATTAAATTAATTTATTAAACGTTTACAAAGACACACACACACACGAAAAAAACCTTCGGTTCCTCGAAAGAAACATGACAATACAAGGATGTGTATCGTATAGACAGATGTACACAAACAAGTAAGTGTATATCTAGCTATGTAGATAAGCGTATAACATTGAACTATTTTCAATATATGGGTAAAGTGAGTAATGTACCACACATGACTAATACTTATTAATTTGTTATCTAGTGAACTATTAACAATCATGTATACACAAATGAATGATTGACTAAAATGAAATGTAATTATTAAACTTTTGATATATATATATATATATATATATATATAGAGAGAGAGAGAGAGAGAGAAAATACATTTGGTGAATGATTGAAACGTTTATTATCTATGAATAGATTACATGATTATTAAGAGGGTGGATAAACGGTGCAGTGCTGAGGAGTCTCCATAATACTAAGATGAAAATAGTTGTTCAGCGCTTGATGATTTTTGATGCTTGTCTAAGGCACTAGTTCATAATGTAGATTACAAAAAGAGAAAACAGAATGCATAGATTTTTTTAATCCTCCCTGTCTTGACTGTGTAGCTGCTACATTTCCATGGTGTGCATTTATCGATTAAATGATTTAACGTTACTATTTTTATAAATTCTACAGTTAAATATGACGTAATTGAGATGACTAGGATACAACTTTGGGTATGCATATGTATTGCATCTATATCGATAAGCAATATAAACTAGTAGTATAGGTGATATAGTGAGCCAATCAAAGGCGGTGAAACGAGGTCACTAGATGACAATTAACACGGATGAATATCATTGGCCAAAGAATAGATTCATTTTCTAAGGGGAAAGTATGTGTATATATAAATGAGTATTTATATATATATGGTTCGGTAGCCAAATAAACTTTAGTTCCGATCTCGACTTGTCGGTCGAATAGCTAGTTTGGGGGGTTAGCACTTATCGCGTTCAGATCAGACGGACACCGCCCATCATAACAATGGGTATTTAGGTTGGAGAGAGGGATACAACAAGTGACCAAATAAAATTATGTTAACTATTCATTAACTAAATGATTAAGAAATTGAATCATATAAGATGTTACGTAAATTTTTAGTCGTAATCTACGGATCAAAACCTAAAACGATAGAGTACAGTCGATTAAAATCATGCGAAAGTATTCACTTTTTATTTTAATCTTTAATTTTTCAACTTGTTAAATTTTCATTTGGCAATTACTTAGAACAATGGCCTGTAACTTTATATGTTTTTTATAACGAGTCAATAGTATACAGCTAATGTTATCCAAAAATGTTACCAAACTACGTTGGATCAAGTTCCAGGACCAAACTAATTATATGATGTACAATGAATCATGTGGTTCAGTAACATTGTAGTGAAGGAGAACACAGGTGGGGCAACCGGATTGTATTTAACGAAAATTACAGAGTTACTCAGTAAAATCGGAAAACCATATCGTAAATAGTTAATTTGCAAAATATCAATCCATCATATCGAACTGGACTGTTCCTGTTGCAAAACGTCAATCCATTGTCACTGTTCGTGCGTTTCATACAAATTCCATTGTGTTCTAACTCATCCTTTCTTGATCTTCCCCGATCTTCTGCTGCCAGACATTACGTTGACACTCACGTCATATACTACTTATAAGTAGCTCGCACCACAACATGATACATGAATTACTCAAGATTACGCAAATAATCCCTTGAACTAAATTCTTACCAAAAATCTGAATCAATTAAATCAACTACAGACCAATGGGATTTAGACAATACTTTATCTCTACAAAAACATATCATCCTAGTGTTATAAAGAAGGAAATATAAACGTAAGAGACAGTATTAACAAATGGTACACGTTGAATAAACTTGGATCTAAGTTTTTTTGTCACTTGACATGTCAGAAAGACGTGACTATAATACATACTATGAGGCTGAAACGTTACCATTGAGCTATAATTCGGGTGACAGCTTACTATCATGAAAAAGAGCAAGACTGAAAATATATTCACAGATTAATTTTATCGTTAGGTACCAGGGTAAAAATACTAATTGCAGTAAACGATCCAATATGCATCACGCGATTTTAATGCTCACGGGTTGCGCATTTCAAATAAAAAGCCGGGCCTAAATATACAAGGCAGAGAATGTGATCAAATACATAAATATAATCAGCAGATAGAAATTTACTAAGAAGCTGATGTGTCTTGTCGAAGTCATCTATGTGATTGGTGAATGAGTGCACACAGATTGATTGATTCTGCTACATATTGCATAACACACTATGTTGTATGTAAAACTGTCATTTAGTTTTTAATCAACACACAATTCAATTCAAAGAGTATGTATGCAGTTCTAAATAAAAACAAACAAACAAACTAACTAACTAATAATGATACACAGTATTGATCGATTTCATTGAAAATTATAAATATTTATCAATGTATCATTCAATGTATAAGGTTGTGAACAATATTAGATTGTGTCAATTTGATTTTAATGGTTGGTTGTTAACTCTACTGGAATGAGATATTCAGATGCAAGTGATTAGTGCAATGAAGTGAAAGTCACTTTACAACAACAACAACTAATACCACTACTAATGTGGTGTGAGCTACTTATAAGTAGTATATGACGTGAGTGTCAACGTAATGTCTGGCAGCAGGAAATGGGGGAAGATCAAGAAAGGAAGAGTTCGAAAACAATGGAATTTGTATGAAACGCACAAATAGTGACAATGGATTGATGTTTTGCAATAGGAACAGTCCAGTTCGATATGATGAACTGATATTTTGCAAATTAACGATTAACGATATGGTTTTCCGATTTTACTGAGTAACTCTGTAATTTCGCTTAATACAATTCGGTTGCCCCACCTGTGTTCTCGTTCACTACACTACTACCTAACAGCTGGTTTGCTATTGTACACTATTAGATCCAAACGAAGATTAAAGTGAAGAGTAACTTACAAAACCAATTTTACGGATTATGATTATTATTATTATAACTGGTTTTATTATTGAATTATAAAAGTGACTAGATTATCAGATTTAGATTAGATTCCTATTTATTATAAGCTTTCTATGAATCCATTAACTAGTATCATACGATTTATCATTTCGATTTTATTGTTAGTTTATTATTTACAGTCTCCTCTATTTTTGGTTCATTCCTGTAACATATTTAGTTTCCACGTGATAGTGTGATATGGTTTTGGGGTTTTGTATGTACATAAATGAGAATGTCTAAAATATAATAAGCATCTTGACTTTGGACTGATGATCAATAGTCTTGTGCTTTTCGTCTGTGTTCGGAGCTAGTTAGTATCGGGTCAGTTCTTTCGTCCTTGTTATGTATTGGTTATTCAAAAGTTGTCTATACGTACTGGTCAGGGTATGGGACACAACAATACACAAACCATTTCATTGATTAGTGCCTGTATATAAAACTCGAAAACGGAGAAAGCTGAAAAAGCGACTTTTTGAATAAACACCTGCATTGCGCATTTAAACATGCTAATTACATTACACTACAGTACTTCATGATCTTTTATTTATGGTAAAGTTTGCAATTCATTTCATAAATAAGAGAAGAGATGGAATCATGGATGAGTCACTATTGAACTTTCACTCATTGGGGTTGTACATACTTGCCACTCTTTGATCTGGATGAAATTGGATAGTATCACTAAATGTGTTATGCTCGTCAGTTGATATGCTTGAAACTATTACGAATCCACCCTAGTCGGTAAACGAGAGCGAAGACAAATGATCCAGTGACACGATAGGCTACTCTAATCCGAGCGTCCCAAGGCCCCACTAAGTAGAGGAAGAAGTCTTGATATGGCGTAGAAAGTGTATTCTACAAGCACCCAGAAAATCGAGGTTCAAAGCACACAAATCGAGTATATCTATGCATAATAGAAACGTCCTTGGGAGAGCCCCAATAATAGCGTACTAAAATAACATATCAATCAATGACAGTCAAGGATTTTTCGAGTGGGAAATGTAACCTCAAGGTCAACTGGGGCAGCCCATGAATAAAATCCAAAATCAAGGCCGTTATCCAAGTGGTCAGTCAGTCAGTCAGATGCAACGTAGAACTTTGTACATAAGTACATCAGTTCATGTTGCCATACCACATCAGCACAGAGAAGTAATCGTCAATTCAAATCCAATAGTAGAAGAGGTAGTAAGGGAATTAGAAATAATCGGAGAGGTTAGGATTAGAAGATACTATTCAAGAAGTATGATTCAGTGAGATAAGTTTAGAGAGTCGAAACTAGAGGGGTTGATGAGTCCAGAAGATTAGGATTTGAGAGAACACAGAGAATAAATGCACCGGCGCCATTGCGAACGATTTTGAGCCATGTCATTCAAGGTCTCTAACCATCGATTATTATCATCTTGCGGACCCCAACCAGGTAGTCGACAATTACCAACATGGCTCAGTCCACTAGTCAATGACTTCATGGATTTCTGCCATGTTTTCGTTTGGCCGCCCCTAACTTTCTTCCAACCTATTCCTACACTACAAAACAAGGCTCGACGAGGCAGCCGGTGGTTGGGCATACGCAACACATGTCCCAACCACCTCAACTGGTGAAGTTTCAATACTTCATCGATTGATCTGCCATTCTTACCTAGCAACCGATTCCTAATAACAGCGTTGCTCACTCGGGTGTCCCACGATATACGAGCAATGCTTCGAAGACACCTATGATCGAAAACCATTAACCTACGAATATCTTCTACTCTCACTGGCCATGTTTCACAGCCATAAAGTAAGACGGAGCGAACTACTGCGCAGTACACTCGTCCTTTAGTCAGCAAACGGATATCTCGCCTACGCCATAAGTGACGCAGGTTGGCAAAAGCCAATCGAGCCTTCTGTATCCGTGCTGAGATTTCGTCAGTCACCAGGCCATCGGCACTGATGAGACTCCCCAGATAAGTGAAGCGGTCTACACGTTCGACTACTTCACTCCCTATCACTAGTTCAGGTGCCGATGCAACCCAGTCTTGAAGCAACATTTTGCATTTCGAGGGGGAAAACCGCATCCCGAACATGCTTGCATTGTTGCTTAGGGTAGTCAGAAGACTCTGCATTTTGTCAGCGTCTTCACCAAGTAGGACAATGTCATCGGCATATTCTAAGTCAATAAGCGAGCCACCTGGTAGAAGGTCTACTCCTGAAAATCCAGACGAGGATAATGTTATGTCTAGGAGCATGTCTATGATAAAATTAAACAAGAATGGAGAAAGTGGACATCCCTGACGGACACCACTTGATGTAGAGAATTCCGGTGACAGTTCGCCATAAGCTCTCACTCGACCAGTGGTGTTCGAGTAAAGAGCTTGTATGAGTTTAATGTACTTCTGTGGTACACCTTTCAATGACAGACACTCCCACAGAACCTCACGATCCACAGAGTCAAATGCCGCCTTAATGTCTAGGAAAACAACTACTGTAGGACGCCTAAATGTGTGTCTATGTTCCAGGACCTGTCTGAGCGTGAAAATGTGGTCTATACAACCACGTCCAGGTCGAAAACCAGCCTGGTTTTCTCGAGTCTGCTCTTCACGAGCTTTCGTTAAGCGTCGAAGTATTATTGAGGCCAGTATTTTAGATACTATATTAGTTAGACTTATTCCCCTGTGATTGTCACAAGAAGACTTTTGTCCTTTCTTATAGATTGGGACAATCAGTGATTCAGACCAGTCGGATGGGATTACGTCCAGTTCCCAGATTCTACCTAAGATCTCAGTCAACCTAGCTGCTAAAACTGGACCACCATCCTTAAATATCTCAGGGATCAGTCTATCAGGACCTGCAGCTCGTCCTCGTTTCAGATTTCCTAACGCTTTCTCAACGTCATTAAGACTAGGGGGACTTACGTCGATTTGCCATTCAGGATGACTGGAGATCGTGGGTAACCGAAGAGTGGCTCGTGGCCAGTTGAACTGATCCCTAAAGTGTTCTGCCCATCGATCCAGTCTCCTGGATTGAGAATGGATAATAAGACCATCCTTTTCCGAGATAGTCTCACTCACATTCGGGTTCTTAATACCAGTTTCCTTGATAAGTCGGAAAAGTTGTCTAGTGTTGCCGATCGCCGCTGCCTTTTCTATCGCTTTTGCTTTTGCCACCCACCACTGTTCGCGGTCGTTACGCAGACTTTTTATAAGTCTGCGCCTAAGCTGACTACGCTCTTCATCATGCTCAGAGTCAGGTGGGATGCGTTTTCGAGCATCCATCAGTTCGGTGGATGCGACTGAAATCCACGGCTTCATCCTAGCCTCATGGTTTACCTTACTAGCAGATATCACTGCTGTTTCCACAGCTTTTTTGATATCATACCAACCTGTTTCTGGATAGGAATCGCTTGCATGGTTGCTTAACTCTCTTTCTAGTTGCTCCTGAAATATTTTCTTGGTTTGATTATCATTAAGTAAAACCCTAAGAGGCTTCCTTACGGTGTCTTTCCTACGTCCAGTAAGCCTTAAACAGATACGAGCTCGCACTAGAGCATGATCTGAATCCAAACATGTGCTCCAGAACGAGCGACAGTCTTCTATCGAACCCCTCCATCGGTGGCTGATGGCGATGTGATCTAGTTGAGTCCAACGTTGAGATGACTTTGGAGGTCGCCAGGTCAACAGATGCTTTTCCTTATGCCTAAAGTTGGTGTTCGCTAAGAATAGGCGGTTATCTGAGCATAGTTGCAACAGACGGTCGCCATTGTCTGTTCTCTCAGTCGCTACACCATAACATCCACCAAGATGTCTTTCCTTTTCACCTAGTCTACCTACTTGAGCATTAAAGTCACCAGCCATTATAACTATATCAGAGCGCTTAACTTTTTGGAGGAGGTCCGAAAGCTTTCTGTAAAACTCATCTTTAACCTCGTCTGCACTGCAGTCAGTGGGGGCATAGGCAGATATGACGAAGAGGCAACGGCGAGTGTCCCTATCCTTACGAGTCCTTACTGTCCCGTTTAGTCGGACAGCGCACAAACGACTATCTACTGGGATCCAGTCAAGGAGAGATAATTCTGCCCTAGGACTCAACGCTATGCCTACGCCAGCAAGACCCCTGGAAGCAGCATCAGGGCTACCGGATACACGAAGAGTAAATCGAGCTGCTTCTTTATTTTGACAAGGTGAAATCAGGTTAATAATTTTACTAGGATCCTGTATGCGCGTTTCCGAGACGCAGCATACATCGATGGCACGAGATTCTAAAGTCCTAGCTAATGATGCCTGTTGCCCTATTTGACACAATGTCCGTACATTAAAAGCTCCAATATGTAGTCTAGAACGGGGTTTCAAGAGACCAGGAACGACGTTTCGTGATCTCGCTTCGTCTGCATTAGCGGTGCAGTGAGAAAAGGGAGTGTGAGTACAGTTAGTCGTAGAGATAAGAGAGACATTAGGGGGTGTAGGAAGGATTTGATTTTGAACAATTTGGCCTCGCATGCTGGTACGGGTATGAGGGCGGTTGTCACTTCCCGGCTGCCCACACCGTGGAAGGTTGTTTCTTGAGGGACCTGAAAAGGAAGATGGATTAGTGTTGGTGCGTGACCGCAGAGTCCAAGGGACAACTGCTTCAGGCCGGTCACGCACGGCCTTTTTATGAGAGGTATTTAGAGGATTAGCTCCGTTCTTAAAGGCCCAGTGGGCACCCTTACCCAGGGAGACGGAAATCCGTGAGTTAGGGGAGGTGTGACATTTTTAGGGCCGACCTTTTCTAACCCTTCCTTCCTTGTGAGAAGGCAGCATCGCTGCAGATGCTGGTTGTCCGAGGGAAACACCTTACTGCTGTCACACCCCTCTGCAGTCAGCAGTACGACTTCGCCCTCAGACCTTGGGTAGCTGCTTTTAGTCACATCGTTCTCCAATCGACCAGCCTGGCATGGTAGGACCTGCAGGAACATATGTTCCAGCCAGTATAGCTCGGTTGGGTCATCACGATAGGCAAGCCCGACCACCACGTCAAGGTAGCAGCTTCGGTCGGGGTTATCCAAGTGGGGGATCTAACGTCCCCAACAAAATGTTAACTGCTCACATACACAATAAAGTATACAAGAATCTTTACCAAACCTTCAGCTAGAATCAATCAAACGTACCAATTTGGAATTTTGAAACAATTGGTGTGTATGTGGTGTGCTTATTATCATTAGTTTGGTGACGGTTGGTATCCAACGTGTTCTTAGGCTTGGTAATTATCTCGTCCAGACAATCGTTACTAAATAGCGTCTGATGGTTTACAAATCAGAAGATGAACTCGAAGTGTTGAATACGTTTATTTTGGCGCACCACAATTATATCCGCAGACTACAAACACTAAAAGATAAACTAGTCATGCGAGCGCCGGAAAGCGAGCAAGCAAGCGAGCAAATGGACGAAGCGAAGGGGAGAAGGTTTAGTGAGCCAACTCCGAGAGATAAAGCATGACTAAGAATTTATAGTCAGACGAAAATAGGACAGACATGTAGTAAGCGAAATAGGCATGTACATACATGAATGAAAGCGACGAATGAGTGACAAGGTCAAAAGACAAGTGGGACAAGTCACGTGAGCTAGACATTGAATGACTCACTACATGTAAACTTAAATCCAACCTCTGGAAAACCCACAGCTATAATGCTTGATTTTCAAGCACAGATTTACATTCTCTATGAATACTTAGATATTATCTTGTCAGTAGTCAGGTACTTAGTTAATAGAGTTTTATTGAAGGGAATAATGGATACTTATACTATTCTGGATTGTGTTTGTATGATCGCATCCGGTTTCCGAATCGCTTAGCACATTTGTATAAATATGGAACAATGTATTTGACGAAAAAAAATGTATCCATGATCATGATAAGTAACTGTTAGTAGCTCATATTTTTTCTGGAAAAAGATATATTGTCATATTAAAAGGTGTGTGTGAGAGAGAGAGACAGAAAAATCAGTACACAAATTAAAAATGATGATCATCTGATCTCATGTTTGTGCATGATCAGATGTGATGCAACGTCAATCAATCGATTGAATTATTTTATACGACATACATAGAATCAGACATAATGATAATAATCATAAAAAAACATTGATATTTACCTGTAAAAATACTTTGGCAATAATTAAATCATCGGCATGTTTGAAGACAGTGCTGAATATGACAGTCACACGATCGGCAAGGGCACTGATGTAACTACAAACAATATCAAAGATTAATAATCAATTTGATTAAGTGTAAATGGGAATTTTATAGAAAATCGTTAACATTTTCATCAACTGATTCTAGTTAGACCATCATCAACGAAGACCAGTAAACACTGGAAAGCTGTTTTATGCTACTATGAGGCTCCTTAACAGTATGCGTCAACACAGGAACGTGATAGCAGGTTAAACCTAGGACCTATTGTGTATTTGCATTGCAAAGCAGTCTCATGGTAGGGAAGAAATAACTATCCAATGCTTCCTGGTTTATGGAGGTGGTTTATAACTTGGACCAGTCCTTAATCTGATCTATGGAAAAATGAAACACTTTAACGAGTATGAATATAGAGAGTAGGTACAATCTAGTTTTTACTGGATAAATGACGCACGAAACCACATTTGTAAAACACAATTTATTTACACAAATCATTATGTACGTGTGAGAGATTTAGTACACGTGAAATCCAGTAATATTTATCTCTCAGTATTGCTAATTGGAATTAGGTATAGGTTTATGATACTTTGGAATTAAGGAACAATTGAGCTAATCCAATAAAAACAATTCGATTGTGCAAATCAATAACGGCAGCTAGCACATAGGACATTTCGACAAAAATAGCTGTTCACACAAGAAAAAGATGATGCTTTGGAAGGACATCTTGAAGTAGTGCAACTCAGTTTGACAGAAAATCAGATTTGACAAGACTATAATTTATTAGACGGACCAATCAGATATTCAAGATGACAAGACTTGGGTTTTGGCACGAAATGCATTTATTATGCACAGAATTAAATAGCATTTTATCAATATAGCTGACATTGGGTTCGTGATGAAAACCCTTTCGTTAGTACATTCACTTTTAAGTCAGAATCGCAGTTCTTGTTTCTCACAATAATCTATCATCCTCTTTATTAGAGTCTAGTAAGTGAGCAAGCTTTCTCAGGATCACTTTGGTGTTGCTCCAAAGGTCATTCAAAAATTACAGTCTTACCACAGATTCTTAATGGAAGGATGTTGTTACGTCACAACGATAGAAGCGAAGATTAGTTTGTTGAAATTCAGACATCAGAATCAAACCTTGTCGGAACGGAAAATCGATAATTTAGACTTTTAAATAGCTTTCTATTTTTTTTAAATATTATCAACGTCTAATGAAGATCAGAATTTAAGAAAAAAAAACAATAAGATTTCTTAAGAGTTAATTAACCTAACACATTGACTCATATCATGATTGATTTATGAGATGTGACATACACAATTGTGACAAACACAATTCTGAATAGTAACAGAATGAAACTGAAAGAATCTTAGTTATTGATTTTATGCTTGCTTTAATATCAAATGTGACCTACTTACTAAATACAACTGTAATAAATGAAGATGTTAAGAAAAGATGGAATAAATGATGAATTTAGTGAAGACATAGTTTATTAGCAAATTGTGTACACTTTATCTTTAGACTTTAATTTGTAAAACAAACGGATTATTGGCGGTCTTTTAGTTTTTGAAAGATTCAGATGCGTTACTCCTTCTCTTCAGTAGTAACTTTTGGGCGACACTTCACTGTATAAGCCAAGTTGCGAGTGGCATACACTACACAACTACTATATGTACTCTGCTTTATGCTATATTGATTTTAATTTCTTAGACTAAATAACACTTACTTTACCAGTGTGACTAAACTTAAATAAGTGTTATAACTGGATTCAATCCAGTCATTATATTGTTTGAGATTTAGTTGGTTCATAATCTATTAAACTATTGTTTCATATGCCTTATTAGCTATTGAGTGACAGCAAATAATACATTCTCTATAACAGTTTATTAAAAAAATCTCAAACTTTTATATACCCCCACCACTAATGAGTATCGCTTAATGATAGAATGCATTAATAACAAGTGAGCTTACACTAATAAAATGAATGACAACCAACAACAACAACAACTGTATAGTCTAACATCTATTAGTTCCCTTTAATTTTCACTAACCCAGCATAACAGTAGGATAGTCAGCTGACAGACATACTTTCGATGATTATTATTATTATGATTATTATTCAGTCAATCAGTCAGTCAGTCGATTATAGTTAACAAATGAGCATTTGATTATTATCTATGCAGTGAAAAAGTCTACAAGATTAAATGCATGAATTATACACTCACATAGATGAGAAATTATGACTTGACTATAAATGACACAAAACTGAATCAGTCAGTCAGTCAGTTAGATGCAACGTAGAACTTCGTACGTAAGTACATCAGTTCATGTCGCCATACCACATCAGCACAGAGATGTAACTGTCCATTCAAATCCAATAGTAGAAGAGGTAGTAAAGGTATCAGAAGTAATCGGAGAGGTTAGGATTAGAAGATATTATTCAAAAAGTATGATTTAATGAGAAAAGTTTAGAAAGTCAAAACTAGAGTTGTTGAAGAACCCAGAAGATTAGGATTCGAGAGAACACAAAGCATAAATCCACCGGCGCCAATGCGAACGATTTTGAGCCATGTCATTCAAGGTCTCTAGCCATCGATTATTATCATCTCGCGGACCCCAACCAGGCAGTCATTCAGGTATAATGCATAAACAGTAGTATTTTATAAAAGGGTTGAATGAAAGCTTACAATTAGGACAAATATAACAATACATATCATTTAAGTTGAATGTACAATGGAAAAATATACATGAATAATTCATTGTAGTAGTATAATTTTAAAAGTTCCATCCAATCTAATTATTTGTAGATATCTCATATATAAGTAAGAGTTGTTTTCAAATAACAGAAATGTGATAGATAGTTAGATAGATGGAAAGGAAGAAAAATAGGTAGATAGATGGATATATCATGCCTGATTCTGTTTAGTTTAAAATGGAACACAAAAAAACGTAAAAATCAATAAATTCAAAGTTATTACATGAAGAATGAAAATGTTACCTGATCTCCTAATCAAAATTCCCATGATCCTATTGCTGCTAGTCAGTATGGTAGTGGTGGTATAGGAGAAAAACAGTCAAGAAAAAAAAATTTACACCGAGAAAAGATTTATGCGTGTTAATTACCATTTCATATACGATCAAGTGTCAGTTTGCACTTGAATGCGTTAACACTTAGAGAGAGATATGTGAAAAACACAGAGGGAATAATGCATACATTTGTTTATTTCAATTACATAAAACCTAATATAACAAGGCATAAAAATGATATGAATTATACAATAATATTTTTATATCAGCTAGGATACTACTTTCTACGAGCCCAAACTGGTATTTTTAGGTCATTCCCCTGGGTCTTCGATCGAAAGAGCAGTGGATTAACATCAGATGTCGTCAGAGAGTATCTCATAACCGAAATAGATCCACATATTATTCGTTTTCACAGGATTCTAGAGATTATTTACATCCTTAGTTCAGAATCACGGTTTTTGCAATGTCTCTGGGTGGATTCTGTGTATCCATCAACCCAATATAGGCATCAAACGTTCGCTTTTCATTCTCACACTTTCATAAACAACATGTTCATTGTGAGAAGATAGAAAGTAGTACAACGCTGGCACAAACTATAAATATAAAACCATACGATAGCATTTCGAAAGAGTGAGAAATATTTTCCCACTCTTGGTTGTATCAGGTCATTCATTGCGAGGCAATCACATATGCTAGATTAAACAAAACCTTCAACATACAAGAGTAGGTAGGATGAATAGTGTAGCACTTTTTTTATTGTATATTAATTAATAGCTCTTAATTTAAAGTAGAGATAGATACCTTCGAAGATTCTTTTACGATTTCAAACAACCACAACATATATATATATATATATATATATATATATATATATATATGTCTTGAATACATACTACTTATTACACATGAATAGTAAAAGAAATATTATACAAAAAATTCACATCAAATACAATATTATTGTGAATACAAACAAATCGATTGTTAAAATATGAACACACACAGATTAAAAGAAAGTTATTGTGGTGGTTATAACTCGTTTATCAAATACAGTTTTATAGACATTCAATTTGTAGAAATGTATGTTTTGTGTAAATGAGACCTTATATTTTACCATTGCCTAGAGTGCAAGAAAAAACTATAACCACCTCAATTTATCGATTGAAAGCTGAGTACTTAAGTTGCTAAATAGCATAGCTTTAAAATGCCTTCCAAAGCTTATATGAACTCAGTCACTGATATAACAGTTTGAAGAGAATGACAATTTTTACGGAGGAACACATATTTCAGTAGTAGACATCATGGTAAATTTCCAAGATCAATTAAATCTAATGATGAAGTTGTAATTTAATGATAAATTCAAATTATAAACAAAATGAAACAAGTATATTCTCCTTACTTTCTTTATAATTAAATCTGTGTACACTGACTAATCTTAGAATAATGCTTCAGAATAAAACGAATATTTTATTGAGATCATGAAGGGATCTAAGTTAGACCACTGTTGAAATCCTGGAAGAACTTGACGGACATTTGTTCATAGTATGGGAATTTTTAGCAGTACACATCAATGACGTCGTAAGAAGGAATCAGATCAAGAACCTATGGTTTCATGAGCGAACGCCTAACCTTAAACAGTATTGATCAAATTTTAATTATTTCTAGTATTATGCGGTTTTTTTCAGATTAGCAAGTGTGAGAACTACAGAGGCATCACTCTACTCTCAGTACCAGGAAAAGTTTTCAACACAATGTTGTTTAACCGAATGAAATATTTCAGTAGACGCCCAACTTCGAAATCAACAGGCTAGATTCTGAAAGGACCGATCTTGTACTGACCAAATTGCGATATTACGGATCATTGTGGAACGTTCAATTAAATGGTATTCACTACTATACATCAATTTTAGTGACTATAAGAAAGTATTTGACAGTGGATAGAGTGACATTATGAAGGCTTCTTTGATATGAAGGTGTACTTGAGAAGGTAATCAATATCATACGGAATTCTTACAATGGACTACACTTCATAACCTTGTATGAAGGACAGATCATAGAATCATTCCAAGTGAAGGCCGATGTCAACTGAATTATGAAGACATCAACATGTGAGGGAAAGCACAGAATACACTGGACAGCTCGGATGCAGATCGATGATCTAGACCTTCTATCCCACTCACAACAACAAATGCAAGAGACAGCCAGTGTAGCAGCAGTCGAACTAATAAATAGCAGAAAAGAATAAACAGTAATTGGGTAGAACTGGAAAGACCCAGGACAAAATAGGTTGGAAAATACTGGTGGGAGACTTATGCTCCATTAGAGGTAACAGGTGTAAGTAAGTATTATGTAATAAGCAACCGGTATTGCATTCACTATTCTAACATATAACGTATTTGATCAAGGTTATATTATGATTGAGGTAATTTAAGGTTTCATAACTCAATTTTTTATTTATACCAACCAGTTTAATGATTATTTAAAACTAGCTAATGCACAGAAAACTCACCGATAGCTAAAGTTCACAATAAATTGCATTTCTCAGTTTACATCACGGACTGATCTTAGTTAAATCACCATCGAAAATTAGAGGAAGTTAAACAGCTTCCCCAGAGTAATATGAGGTTCCTCCTTAGTGATGCGCATCCATGAACCAACAGAGAGTCGATCCGATTATCTTTATTTCTCATGATGAGCGTTGGACATTCAATTTACTAAGTTGACATCCAGTGGTTTATATCTCTAACTTCAATCAATCCGTGATATTTTATATCAACAAGTGACTGTTTTGGTTGAAATCTACCAGTATTTGAGGTAGTTAAACACCAAATGGTATTGGAAGATGATTACGAATTGATTGAAGTTAGAGATGTAAATCATAGTGTTCTAAAGATTAAGCGTTCACCACAGATTTTAAAATCCAGCATTGAAACCTCTATAGGATTTTTGGATGAGTATAGCTAAGAGGCTGCATACTAGGATAACACAACTTCTCAGCATTTCTTGATTTTTAACGATGGTTTAACAAAGAACATTATGTGATGTAAACCATAAAAATTCAATACTGATGAATAGATTTTATGAAACATTAGTGAAGGTGAAAATTCAATGGATTCATCCCGGTAGCAGATTAAGTATCAATCATTCTCACATCTGATCATTAGATTTAGCACAGGATCAATCACAAACCAATAATCGATTATTTATCGATATTATCAAAACACTTAATCATGTAATTAACACGTCGTGATCGGTCAAACAGCAACAACAACACCAAACAATGAGGGAAAACGTTAGAAAATCAATAGGTAAAACGTTATTTGATGTAATGCTAAACACAAACGCAACACTTCAAAACGAGGAAACGTGCAAGTATGAAGGGATCGGTTAATGAAATGTAAAATTAATTAATTAATTAATTCAGCAAAGATCACAATTACATGATTATTTTTATAATGATGGTTAAATGAGCAGAAACAAAGAGAATTTGATATAACAGGGAAATGGATAGAAATTCTTACTTGGTATTGATCTAATTAACGTGGAAATGTAAACTAGGGGGGAGAAAGAAAAAGAAGTAGAGAAATTCTAATACTACATTCGAAATTCACCATTTTTAAGAGTACTAGAAATCTAGTTTTGGGGCAAAATGTTTGTCTGTCTATCACATAATGAGTATAGTGGATAGTTGTTAGCTTTCGGTTGCTTCACAGTTGTGAAATATGAGTTTTCAAGGTTTAGTACATGTGTGAAGTTGTCAGTACCTGACCTCTATTAGTTCGAAACAAACGAGTGGTGAAACTATAAGTAGCCACCTCTTATTGTACCCAAATGGTTGAAAGAAAAGAAAATTCGGAAATATAGTTAGTAGGAACAAAATTAAACTGTTATTTCCATTTATGAAAGTTAAATCTTCAATAAACTTGAATTGGTGATAAAGCTAACTTATCGTGATAATTGACATCCTACAAGATGTTTTTAGAGTTACCGAGTTTTATTTTTGCGGATGCTGGTTGATGAAATTAAAAAGCTTTTATTGATATGCTGAACAACATTTCTTGTGTCTAATTATTACTGACTGTTCATTTGAACCATATTCGTAGATGAAAACTGGTTGGGATCTGTCAGAAGATAACCACCATCAACAGTGGCTGACAACTATGGACGTGTTATAATGCTGCTACGTAGTCCAACCGACGTCCGAATTCTAATATTCAAATAAGACCCAAATATTATTCCTAAATCTCCTATATATCAGAACGCAACACCGTTAGATAAAGTTGTTTAATGGGTCGATTACAGTAGAGAAGAAGGCAGGAAGGAACAGAATACAAAGCTTTACAAATACTGCGTATTTATGCATTTAGGTCGAATAGCAAAAAGTATCGAAGTCTGTGACATTGACAGTTAAGACGACCAATAGGAAAGAACATTTGAAATGACATTGACAGTCCGGACGACCAATAAGAAACAACATTGGGGCACGTGACATTGATATCTAGGACGACCATAAAATTAACCAATAGGAATTGACCAATAATTCTCTTAGGATATTGAATGAATAACCTAACAGGACGATATGGTTCAAAACCCAATACATTAGTATGTATGTTTTCCTATTGATTTTGAATTGCAGTATTACTTCATACATACTTTCATTATGTTGTTTTTTTAAGATTATATTCTCAATGCTTAGGTTTTTCTCATTATTATTCCTAATATATTATTTGAATAACTGTATTATTTATTTTGTTTTACTATTGTGATATATGACAACTTGGGTTAACACACACACACTCACACACATTATATTATGTCCAAATAAAGATCTTGAACTAGTAGTGATCATTAGTTTTGTGTTTTTTTTTGTCTACATTTAGTCCTAGTTAGTATCGTCAGTTCTCTCGTTCCAGTTGCGTATTGGTTATTCAAAGGTCGTCTATACGTACTAGTTTATACAGAGGACATAACATACATCGAACTCTATATTGAATGTGACTGACTTGATTTTTTTGAAATAAGCGTTGATTATTTTGTCTAGGTCAACAATGAGCTAACTCTAGCTAGTTTAGTTCACTTGTGAATTGACTGTTCACAGAGAAACAAAATCATTCACAAACACACAAAAAGATCACAAATCACTAAACAAAACAACTGATCCTCACAGAATTAAAAAAAAAACAAAATACAATCAAAATGATGTCACTTAATTAAGACCTATTGGAACACTATAACAACAACAACAACACCAACAACAAATATTCACTGTTTGAATGAATCAATTTGAATTATATATAAGGCGACAATAACTAATTCAATTGAAAATCATTGTTTGTAAGTAATAGAAAGCAAAGACAAGACATTTGTATAGTTTGCAAAATAAAAACCGATCTATTTGACAAAAATAGCATTATTGAAAGAAACAAAGAATAGAAAACACAACACAACACAAGCAAACAAACAAACAAATAAAATATATTGATCAATAAATGTTCTTCATTTGTTAGTTAAACAATTTATTAATTAATGAATTGAACAATTTGAAATGATTGTAAGCAATACATTGTAAAATATACATATGTACCTATTGATCCATTAAAAACTAAATAAGTATTACTTTCCAAGAATTTGATCGAACAAATTATTTTTTTTACTAGTTGTTTTCGTTTTAAAGAAGTTAATCAACCAATCAATCAATAAGCTACATTAGTTCAAATTGCTATATCACAATTAAATACACAATGATGATGGAATTAACAGTTCATATCCTTTAGTGGTAGAGGTGTGGTGTGTGCTACTTATACGAACGATATAAGTAGTATAAGAAGGGACGTGAAAGAAGAAGTCTCACGGTCAGAAGAGGAAAACGGAAAGCAAATGAAGTACCAACAGGAAGGAAAGGAAGCAACAACAGGAATGGAAGAAGGATGGAACGTTGGAAGTCACGACTCAAAGATGGTGTGCAAATAGAGTATTCAATGTAATGTTTTCGTTTTTAACTGACTCAGAGTGTAAATTTACATAATACAATCTTCCGCGCCTGCCTCAGCCTTCTCAGAGGCAATAGAAGTAAGTAGCGGTAATGGAGAAGATTAGAGTTTGAAGAGATTATATAAGAAGTCTATAAACCAGTAAGATAAATTTAAAAAAATAGAGAGAGAGAGAGGTGATTAGGAATAAAGAAGATTCGAGTTCGAGAGAACACAAAGAATGGATGGGCATACGTAACAACACATAACCCAACCACCTGAACTGATGATTTCTCTAATCACATTCTGAAATACAAAAATAATATGCTTATATCCCAGTACTAAACTCTTATTACAGTGTAATATTGTGAAAGGTAGTCGATAGAAAACCCTAAACCTAGGTTTCATAATTAGTTGGCACTCATCATTAGTAGGGCGTGCCTAATATATTCACGGAACAAATACTTCCTGTAAGATTACAACTTACATTTCAACTTGGATCAAGATGGGAAAAGGAGTAAGAGAAACATGGCATTGGTTAGAAACCTAAGTACTTGTGAAATAATCAGTAATATATCGCTTTCAAGCGATAAAAGAAATTGAGACACCATGAACTTTATGTTAATTATTCAGTTAGTATAATTTGTTGTTAGATAAAACAGTTTTATAATGTTGATATTTTTAATGTGAAATCAAAACAAACATTATTGAAAATTGAACTGAATGAGGATTAATGGAATAAATTGTTATTGAATAGAAAAGAAAAAGTGAAACAATATAATGGATCATCATTTAAATAAACACGCTCCTATAACTTACAACAATTTGACTAGGAATATATAAGAAATAGAAAATACAACATCATATAATTATTGAAAAATTAAAGTGTCTATCATCATTAATGTATTCGCATACATGATGGAAGAGTTTTTTTAAGAATAAATTCTATTAAATTTGAACGATATAACTGTTTCTTATGATTATAAGCTAAGATAGATGGTGTGGCTAGCAGTGTAATGCAGGACTCGTCAGATGGATTTCATTTATTGCAAAAATTTAAACAAAAATGCTAACTTCATATAATCAGAATATCTAAATCGATTTAGAGAGAAACTATACATACCATACTGTGGTGTGAGCTATTTATAAGTAGTATATGACGTGAGTGTCAACGTAATGTCTGGCAGCAGAAGATGGGGGAAGATCAAGAAAGGAAGAGTTAGAAGAACACAATGGAATTTGTATGAAACGCATGAACAGTGTCATTGGATTGATGTTTTGCAACAGGAACAGTCCAGTTTGATAGGATGAACTGATCTTTTGCAAATGAACAATTTACGATATGGTTTTCCGATTTTACTGAGTAACTTTGTAATTTTCGTTAAATACAATCCGGTTGCCCCAGCTGTGTTCTCGTTTACTACAATACTACTATGATAAACTACAAATAGTTTAATAGTGGTACTCGAAAAATAAATAAGACAGTAGATGCACACATACACACATGCTATCTTTTGATGAAATATGAAAGTGAAACGGTCAAAGTTGGTCGACATGAAAATCCGATTGACTTAGGTTTCATACCAGATGGTACTTATTAGTCAGTAAGGTGTATGTCATTTTGACAGAGCTGATGCTGCCCCTCCGGTAGAATTCGAAAACATGTGTTTGAATGGTATCTAAAATTAATTTTCTCCCTACTTCATCTAGACTGAATTAGCCTTAATGAATATCACCTCAATACAACAGTTGATGCACTACTTCAATATCAACAACTTGTTTCAACTCAATAATGTGTGTATTCAGCAGCTTACATGGAAGATAGTAGTAGTGATAGAGTGATTTTAACAAACAAACAAACAAAAAAAACCTCAGACAATTTGTAATTTATACAACCCCAGAAAAAAGAAAACAACATAATTGAACAAAACATTTGAGTAAAGGACAACTTCTACAGGTTTTTCAAGACTTATTTATATTATCTCTGTCGAGAATCAATCGCGTAACTCCTGTTGATTACTTCTCATCGAATCATGTTCAACTCGTGATATTCTTCAATGGTGATTATTATTTTTTAACAGTTATGCTTGTATGAATGTTTCCAATTTTAAAATTAATACGATGTTAACAGGTAATGCAGCTTGAGAGAATAGTTATTTAGTATTCAGTGATTTCAGTCATATGCAACGTGGAACTTGACATATATATATAATTTGCATCGGTTCAAGTTGTCATTATCATGCTAGTACAACGAGATAAAATTATCAAGATAAATTCTGCATCAATATTGATTCATGCTGACCATCTTGTCTGATTTGGTTAAAAAGAGAGAGAGAGATCAACCAGCAACAAAAAATAAACGAAATCCTCATTTAAACGTTACTTATATTTTAAACAAAGTACCATCTCTAGTTTGATCAGCAAGTACACAATTGTTTATGTTTATTGCATCAATCTTTTTCTCATATATAAACACACATGAAGTGCTTGGAAGATCATGCATTAAAAAAATGTCTTCGATCTAATTTTTTTGTTTGTTTATAATGTCAATGGAGATTGATGATTAAATAAGGCGCAATAAGTTCAACATTAAGTGCTTAATGACACACAAACAAACAAACAAAAAAAAGCTTCCAGGAAATTCATGAAATCTTAAGGGTTATTTATGAAAGGGATTATTTTATAATACATACAAATAATCCACAGATAGTTTTATTACAAATGCAAAAAAGCAACAACAACTGTTTAACTAGTGTTTAGAATAGGGACTGAAAAGTGTAAATGTAAACATATTGGGAACTTTTTAAACAAGACTCATATAGTGAATGAGAAACATGAAGAAGGAGAAACCAACATTCAGATTTGTAGTTCATATTTTAACCCTAAGAATAATTTGTCACATATAACTTAGGCAAAACATGAAAATGTGGATGCATTAGACAGACATTTCGCCCTATTGTGGGACTCACACAAATTGAAGTTACAACCCAGGACTTTCAGTCTTGCGCTTCTAGACCACTGTTGAGCTTGTAAGCAATTCGTTTGATAATTTGATAATAAACTCGATATTATGGATGTTGTTAGTCACATGGAAATGAGACAGAGTGCGACGATGTTAAATGAGGGAGAAACACTACAATCTTTGTAAAACAACAATGTGATGGCATGAAAGTCACTAGTCTAAGTCCTGTTTTCTCATTTTATAATTTCGATTCCCGTTTTTTGCATATCAAAAGTTAGCTATGAAACAGACAGATATCATCAATATAGAGCCTGGCACAGATGTGCTTGACCCAAGTTACAATACCTGATTAGCATCAGAAGATGAAAATAACAGAAGAGATGGTGGAGTGTGACATTTTTCGGGTCAACTTTTTCCAACCCCTTCCTTCTGTTAAGAAAAGGCAACATTGCTTCAGGTGTTGGTTGTCAAATGGAAACACCTTACAGCTGTTACACTCCTCCATAACCAGCAGTATGACTTTTCCCTCAAACTCTGAGTTGATGCTTTTAGTATTAGCATCCTTCAGCCGACTTGCCTAATATAGTAGAACCTAAAGGAAAAAGTGTTACAACTGATGTGGCTCGATTGGATCATAACAGTATGCAAGCCCGACCACCACATCAAGGTCGCGGATACGGTCGGGTTGGGAGAAGCGTATGCAGTCCTACGCTGTTGTTACTGGTATCCGGATATCATGTACTTTTCCTAGATGAGGAGGTCAACCAGCCTTAGTCCTCCATCGTTACGGAAAAGGGAATCACTCACTTCACTCGACTCACCATCGGAGTGTCAGCAGAGACACGTTGGACGCCGTTAAGACTGGCGCTGAACTCTTACGTCTTCTTCTAGGTGAAGGGTCAGGGACTTAACGTTTTCCCTCCACGAACCAAAAATTTGTTTCACCTAATGACCGTTGCGGTCCTCTTATTGGCTGCCTAACATTTCTGTATTTTCTAAGGTTGTATATAAACTATCCGAACAGTAGTTACTTCACGTTTTTGCCTTTTACAGTGGCATTAAATGCTCTCTTTTAGAAGGTTAATTTCCTTTTTTTGCTATTGTGTGAGTTAACATGACTACGATTAAAGAGATGTAATGGGGGTAGCGGTAGAATAGATTAGTTGCAAATATATTTTGGATAACTCTATTCAAGTTTCAGTCTACTAGGTGGAACTCGTTAGTAGTGCTAAAAGTCAGTAGCGACGGAAGGAAAAACGATTCGCCTTTAAGTGGAACACTAAATAAGCTTCCTAACTTCTTATTTAAAAGACTTCGATAAACAGAAATGAAATTATTCGCACTGAGGATATTTAAGTTTGTGGAAATCTATGTCACTGATCAAAACTATGACTTACAACGAGTTGGTTGGTTGACAACACTGGTATTAAGCTACAACTCTATATACAGAACAAAAGTATTAAAGCAATTTTATTAATTAAGCGTATAAACTAAAATTTCAATTGTATATTGGTTAGTAGTTACATTTTGTCAAAATTCCAACTTGAAGAGGTTCACACAGATACTAACACGATATAAGAGGCATTGAAAATTGGTACTGTCAGAGTAACATAAGTAACCTGAATTTTTCAGATTAAAGTCTGCTCAGTTATAGTAATTGTTTATTGAAGACGGTAATAAATGTAACCCTATGGTCAGGCACAGGTGTTTATGTGTTCGGTTCTAACTACATTTTTTATACGTGATTACATCAAGTTGTTGAAAACCTATAATATAATAGATGAAATTTGAGTACTGTGATAGCCGAATCCCTGTTCTATGTAAAATATCTTGATCGATCAACGATTTTTATGCATACAATTATTTTAAGTTCGTTATTGTTTTGAAAATGTACACCACAAAATCTACTTACTGATCGAGATAAGTAGATATTCGATGTGTCTATATTATCTTAATACTTTCTATAAGAAAACATTAAGCCTTGAATCTTTGCAAGACGAACCAGAACTAATTAAATCTGCATCCTATTGATTCGAACACTTGATTATCAATAAGCAAGATGAATTTGAAACCACTCTATTTACTTTTATTTGAATAGGTTAGTAGTATAATTGGGATTTATATGGTAGATAATTTAAATTTCTGACAATTGATTGTCATATTATTTTCGAAAATAGATACAAGTCTTACTAAGTCCTAACATAATATGATTGTGTAACATGAGAAAAAGTTAACCAGTAAATACCTAAAGCTTACAGTGTTTCATTTGGTCGATAATGTATAACAGCTTTTTTACAACCAACAGCTTCTTCACCCATTGAAGCATGAAATTCAAAAAATTTCTCAAAAACAGCAGCAAAACAATTTCTTTTCAATAATGCAGCTTTTTGTGCTATGGAAGTATAATTTTCTGGTAAATGTTCAAGATCATATAATAATGAGACACTGCAACCATCTTCAGGTTTATTTAATAAATACTGGCCATATTCTCTTTGCAATACCTAATGATTTTTTTTTTTATAATAAAGCAATGAATGAACAAACCTCATTTGCTCCATGCTCTTGTAATTCTTGAAAAAAGTTTAATGTTATACTGACGATAATTTTTGATCGATCATTTGGAGCACTTCTTAAATGATAAATAGCACCATCAAAATCAGCTATTGTTTGGTTGAATTTTTCAAATTTTAAACTATACGTGATGATTAGAATAATTGGTAAGTCAAGAAAATATATTTCCTACCCATTTTTTGCATTCTCAAATCGATATAGAAGAATTTCTTCAACAGCTCTATTGAATATTTCCAAAAATATCATTATTCATCTGTATTCCAAGATGATATTTAGTGGTATTTTTGGTTTGCTGGATTAAAAGTATAGCATGTCAATGATTGGTATCAACATATATGAACGATGTTTACAATCAAATTTCTTGTCATGAATAAAAATAAAAATTAGTCAGTGTAAAGTTAAAAAAAAAAGACTTTCATTTACAATTTTATTAAACAGTTAATAGTGTGCTACTACTACCTTGAAGATATGTAAAAACAGCAGTGAAAACATTACCTCAATAAAACAATTGCCATTGTATAAATCTACCCTACTCAAGTGTTATTTTCCCTACTGAAATAAGTCAGAAGTTAGCAAACAACAATTAGGGATCCTTCAAAAGATTATTTTTTGAGTTTCAGCAGAGCAGGTTTTTCAACTTGGTTATTTGGTTTCTTTAGATGCTTACGTTTTCCATTGGGTTGTAAAGTAATTCCTCAGAGATTGCGTCGTTTAATTAGGAATGAATGACATGATTTTGCATACTTTTCAGTCTTAGGTTCATTGTAGAGTTGCATGGATCCGTCAATAATAGATTGAGTAGTTTAAGCACATAAATATGTATTACTTAAGACGTCTTGGTTGGTAGTCATGGTAATGTGATTCAGTCAACTAGATTAGGTAATCTTTGCACGTGGATGAGGACTTATTGTCAACTATATATTGTTATGGTTTTGGTGGATATGGGTATGGCTACTTGCGAACCGACGGTAGCTGCTACCTTATTGTGGTGGTCAGGCTTACCTATCGTGATGATCCAACCGAGCTATATTGTCTGGAACACATCTTCTTGTAGGTTCTACCACGCCAGGCAGGTCGATTGGAAAAAGGTGAGACCAAAAGCAGCAACTCAAGGTCTGAGGGTGAAGTTGTACTGCTGACTGTAGAGAGGTGTAATAAAAGTAAGATTTTTGCTACGGACAACCAGCGTTTGCAGCGATGCTGCTTTCTCACAAGGAAGGGGCTGACAACAGATAAAAGGAAGGGGTTACAAACGTTCGACCCTAAAAATGACACACCTCAACTCACGTATTTCCGTCTCCAGAGGTTAGGCCATTTGAAGAGCGGAGCTAATACGTTACTAACTTCTCATAAAAATGCCGTGAGTAACCAGCCTCAAGCAGTTGTCCCTTGGGTTTTGCGGTCACGCTCCCAGGTCGCTCAGACCAGGGTTAATCCGGTACTAGGAATCTAGATATTAGCGAGACTATCTCGGAAAAGGATGGTCGCATCACACATTCTGAACACTAACAAAATTCAGTCTTTTGAATGCCTTACGCAACAATGCTAGTATGTTGGGGAAGCGGTTCTCCCCGCCGGAATTCAAAACGTTACTTCAAGATTGGCTTTCGTCGGCACCTGAACTAGTGACAGTCAGTCAGTGAGTCAGTCAGTCAGATGCAACGTAGAACTTTGTACATAAGTACATCAGTTCATGTTGCCATACCACATCAGCACAGAGAAGTAATCGTCAATTCAAATCCAATAGTAGAAGAGGTAGTAAGGGAATTAGAAGTAATCGGAGAGGTTAGGATTAGAAGATACTATTCAAGAAGTATGATTCAGTGAGAAAAGTTTAGAGAGTCAAAACTAGAGGGGTTGAAGAATCCAGAAGATTAGGATTTGAGAGAACACAAAGAATAAATACACCGGCGCCATTGCGAACGATTTTGAGCCATGTCATTCAACGTCTCTAACCATCGATTATTATCATCTCGCGGACCCCAACCAGGTAGTCGACAATTACCGACATGGTTCAGTCCACTAGTCAATGACTTCATGGATTTCTGCCATGTTTTGGTTTGGCCGCCCCTAACTTTCTTCCAACCTACTCCTACACTACAAAACAAAAATCGTCGAGGCAGTCGGTGGTTCGGCATACGCAACACGTGTCCCAACCACCTCAACTGATGAAGTTTCACCACTTTATCTATTGATCTGCCATCCTTACCTAGTACTCGTTTCCTAACGACAGCATTGCTCACTCGGTTGTCCCACGGTATACGAGCAATGCTTCGAAGACACCTATGGTCGAAAACCAGTAACCTACGAATCTCTTCTACTCTCACTGGCCATGTTTCACAGCCATATAGGAGAACGGAGCGAACTGCTGCACAGTACACTCGTCCTTTGGTTAGCGAACGGATATCACGCCTACGCCATAAGTGACGCAACATGGAAAAAGCCAGTCGAACATGCTTGCATTGTTGCTTAGGGTAGTCAGAAGACTCTGCATTTTGTCAGCATCTTCACCAAGTACGACAATGTCATCGGTATATTCTAAGTCAAGAAGCGAGCCACCTGGTAGAAGGTCTACTCCTGAAAATCCAGACGAGGATAATGTTATGTCTAGGAGCATGTCTATGATAAAATTAAACAAGAATGGAGAAAGTGGACATCCCTGACGGACACCACTTGATGTGGTGATAGGAAGTGAAGCAGTTGAGCGTGTTGACCGCTTCACTTATCTTGGGAGTCTCATCGGTGCTGATGGACTATTGGCTGACGAAATCTCAGCACGGATACAGAAGGCTTCATTGACTTTTGCCAACTTGCATCACTTATGAAGTAGGCGAGGTATCCATCTGCTAACCAAAGGACAGGTTTACTGTGCAACAGTTCGCTCCGTCCTACTTTATGGCTGTGAAACATGGCCAGTAAGAGTAGAGGGTCTCCGTAGGCTATTAGTATTTGATCATCGGTGTCTTCGATGCACTGCTCGTATATCCTGGGACCGCCGAGTAAGGAATGCAGTTGTTAGGAAATGAGTACTAGGTAGGGATGGAGGATTCGTTGATGAAGTGGTGAATCTTCATCAGTTGAGGTGGTTGGGACATGTGTCATGTATGCCCAATCACCGACTGCATCGACGAGCGATGTTTTGTGGTTTAGTAGTACGTTAGAAGAAAGCTGGGAGCGGCTAAACCAAAACATGGCCAAATCGATGGAGTCACTGACAACTGGACTGAGCCATGTTGGCAGTTGCAGACTACTTGGTTGGGGTCCACGAGACGATAGTAACCGATGGTAAGAAACCTTGAATGACATGGCTCAAAACCGTTTGCGATGGAGCAGATGCATCCATTTTTTGTCTTCTTCCATATTCTAATCTAAACTCCCCATGACATTCATCTTTCTTGTTTCAAATCTACTTCATTGGATTATAATTCTCGAATAATATCTTCACATCCTAATCTCCGATTACTGCTCATAATTCTGCTGTCTCTACCACTTGAGGATTTGAATTGATAATTGCATTTGTGCCACCGTGATATGGCAACTTGGACTGATGTTCCTACGTACGAAGTTCTACGCTGTAGCTGACCGACTGACTGAGTGAGTGACTTTTCGAACCAAAAGAATTCACTACACAGGAAAGTCGTATCAGCATCATTCACATTACTGTAAATGTAAGGACTGAAGCATATTATTCGGCTTCCTACTTTTATCAGGTCTGGCTACGAAATAATAATATAACGAAACTCGCAAAAACCAAGTCAAACAAAATTAGGAAAATAGAGGAAAACTTTGAGGAAATACAGGCGACATCGGCTAGGAACATTTGATATGAAAGTAAGTGACACTGTAACTACATGTAATAATTTTTGCTTAACTTGGGCAATATTGAGATTTTCAATGATTGTCTCACGAGAGACAATACACCTGTCTATTTACACTTACATGGTTGCCAAGTGGTCTACACTAAACGGTCTCATTTTCGCCCAAATTAACGTGGTCTACTTTTAGCCTAAATAGACTGTGACAGGTGAGAAACTAGGTGTAGATTGCACTTCCTCAAATTCTCCCACATTTCATCGTTCTTGTTTAGTTGTAACAATACAAAAACTAAATTAATTGAGGGTTATCTGTTAATTATTTCCTGACAATTAGTGCAGCTAAGTCACAGGAAGAAACAAAACTAAAAAGGTCGAGACAAGAAAATAAACAAGCTGAACAAAGTACATTGAATACACATAAAACTATCTCGGACAATCTAGTCTTTTAGTTACCTTATATTAAATAAAACAACCACGACCAAGGCCTATGGCCTTCAAGACAAATTTGCGCCCTTCGCGATCTGACAACATCCAACAAAAACTCAATTTTCTTGAAATTTTCCTGAATATGATTATGGGAGAGTAGGATACTTTATATGAAGGTCTCCTCTGTTTTTCCTCTTTATGAAAGGCTTGAATGCTTCTCAGTTTCATCAAATTGTTTGAAGATAAACTAATAGGTATCTGTAGAATACCCGAAACACCTACACTCGTAAATAAACCTAAAGGAAGAAGCATAATTAAAGGGAGACGGTAGTGCCACATCTATGATGGAAGACGGTCACGATAAAGCTCAGCTATTCTCGGACTACTTTGAAGATGCATATACCACAGAGGTGCCTCTTTTTCCAATTCATATAAACTGCTTCATGCACCCTCTCGGGAATATCGCCATTATGAAATCCAATTTTCTTGGTCTTTTAAATGAGCCTGATTCAGATAAACCCGTGGAATCCGATGATACGCACTCTAGATTACTTAAGGAAGCAGCAAATTTCATTGCAAATCCCTGATAAGTGCAGTTATTAATTGTTTAGGAAAATCATTCGTAAGAAGTTTTTCAAGTTCCTGGACGAAAGTTCGACTTTTTATGAGAAGCTGCACTGCTTAACACAGATGATCCATGTCTCAGAAACCTTTTTGCAACCCGTTAAAATTAGTGTGTTCCTACAGATCAAAAGCTAACAATTGACGTAGGTTTTATTAAATTTAACCTTTAACCATGTCACTGCTAAGACATTTTGACTCGGTATGCAGCATGCTTTTGAATCAAACTTGAGTACTGCGTGCAAGCAACCATCCCATACTTAAAAAAGACAGTAAGGTGTTGTAAAAGTTTCAAAGAACCGTAATTAAGTTGATACCCGCAGACCTAAAGCTGCCATATGGAGAAAGATTGGTTAAATGAAACTTAATTACTGTCATATGGAAGGGCCAAAGGTGACCTAATGACAGTTTTGAAGAGATGGCTGATAAACTTGAATCCAACATGCATTTACTTTCATTTCCTTACAAAACAGAGTTCACTTCGAAGCTAACTATGTAGATGCAAGATCTAAAATCTTTCTTGATTCAGCATAGAATGTGCTTAAAACTGTTTATTTCTGAAATCGGAAGTCCTCACAACGTACCACATCACCGAGATAATAGAATTTCCAGGAGCGACCGATAGGAAACAACAATGGCTAAAAATTTCTCGAAAACATAGATTAGACGAATTCTTTGCCCTATTGCCATGTTTTGTATTAAATCTTTAGTTAGAACTTCTGTAACCATGTCATATGTCAATCAGTATCCGACTTTGGCTAATTTTACTTCATCATTGTAATTGGTGTAACCATTATCAGTACAATTGCTTGTTGCCAAGCAGTTGACAGTTAAGTAGAACAGACTTCCTTCCTTTTAGGAGAATGAGGTACGTCTTATTTCTTTGTTTAGTATCCCTACAGTTTGTCTTTGTTTGCCTATCTACTCCTAAGTACATTAAGCATACTGCCTCATTACACTGACGGATGAATATTTGAAACATAATAGTAACAATTTATTCCCAAATAACAACATGTCACAAGAGGCATGCCAATTTACAGGCCAGATCAAAATGTTACACTCGCTAACATATATTCTGTAAAACGTTGTTCAGTTACTTAAGTATTCCATATGATACATTGGATTGATATAGATGACTAAAATTTTCCACATTAAATTAGAGATAATTTTTTAGACTCTGCAATGTATGACTCGAATAATTGTCGCGAGTTGCGACTGTTGCGTTATGACGAACAGCTAATCGCAGTGAACCAATGCAAAGTAAAGCCAGGTCTGCATATAACAATAATTGATGAGGTAAATGTTCAATTTACAGGCTTCTGAGTAAAGTAACCAAGTCTTCGGCAAATATCCAAACTAATACGGACGGATTAGAATAAGGTGCTGAAAAAGAGAAATGAAGAGAAAGGGGTGAGGAGCAGAACAGAAAGTATTCTTGTTTAAGGCTGAACAATGACTCAGTAAATATTTTTTGGATAAAACGAAGGTATGATTACTCAGACATTTTTATATTGGAACACTAACCGTACACCTGCACTTATGTAGATTAATGAAGACGATTCAGTAGTCAGATAATGAATGGGCGATTAATCGTATGAATAGAGGAAATTCAGAAGAACCAAATTGTTAGCACAAATGTAGAATTACAGAATATAATAATGAGGCACAGTGATGTGATGCTTTTATGATATTTTATATATTCTGTTTCTTTTCAACTCTGTAGCTCAAGAAGTCATGAGTGAGCTCTTTTTCAGTATAATTGTTCAAATCTGCTTGTGATAGAATTTCTTGGTAGGAAGTTAAAACCTGTACAAGGTTACGAACATGAGTCGTAGATGAGGTTAATAAGGAAAAGTAACATCACTAACACCGATTTGTTTCATCCTGCTATATCGTAAGGAGCCGTATTCAAACAAATGTCCTGCCCCACAGACATGAATGGTGGTCAGATATTCCACCCTCCCTCCCTTTGTGATGTTGGGCTTTCTTACGTTTAATGGTAGATTTTAAACAATGTGTTTTAGTCTTCACTCTGCTTTTTGTACATCTTGTCGGAATACACTTTCTTTACTAGCTCCACGTTACAAGCAAACCATACAAGTTTGGCTTCTGTATATCGGACTAAATATCCACGTAGCATATCACACTGCTTTCAAGTAAACTAATGGTATAAATTGTAAGATAAGAGCAAAGTTAATAGGTAGTTTGGAGACAGGAAAAATAGGCGGCTGAAGGAAAAACAGAAGAGAAACAGTGTTAAAAATCATGAGTAAGGCGATAAATAGGTAAGAAAGCAAGATGTTTGGATGTTAATGAATTGGGGAAATAAAAACTTATTAAACTTGTAGAATCCTTTTTGAATGTTTTGTTTTTTGGAAAATCCCTCCATGTTTACATATTTTTGTTATGACATGACGGACTTTTTCTGTTGACATTTTGGTATTTTATTTGGTTCCAATTTGAGATTTTATCATTGTATATTGTTATTGTTTCTATATTTTGCACTTATATTGAAGTTTTTATGTTTGCTTCTGAACTGTATGTATGTTGTTTAAAATTAATATAGCCACAGCCATATTTGGATTGATGCTGTGGCGGTTGGATCTAACAGCCCTTACTCCCTTTAATTCGGATACTCCTGAGAGTAATTGGGACTTGGAAAGTGCATCAAATTCAGGTATTGAATTGTATTTCCATTTTTTAATATAATATTGACCGTTTTCTCCTAGAATTATTGTGTTTTTGACATTGGGTTGGGAGATAGCGCGTTCGAATCGCACTTACTGGAACAAATTGAACTGCTACGGTAGAAAATCCATTTACAAACTGGTAATACGTGAACAAGAAGGAACTCACAATGATACAGGAAGTTTGAGTTCCTTTTTATTGACAATAGTTGAGCAACATCTACAGTGTTTTCTATTTACTTGTCTACTAGAAATAAAAACTAAAACTACTGCGAAGATAAGAAAATAATGACTGGAATTTCAATTGTAGGAAAATTCCAAATGTCGCGGGTAGCAACTCGTATCTTGTCCATCATATTCATGTTTGAAAAGATAAGTCAGCAATAATCAAGTGAGGGCCTTACACACATTCTGAAGAGTGCAAGCTTAGCCTCATTTGTCGACAAGTTCTTATTTATAAACCCAAATAGCCGTCTGGATTTAGAGATAATAGTTGAGGCATGCTTCAGGCTTCTAGAGTAACGAATACCCAGATCACGATATGAGTGATCTGGTGATATGAGTGTCTGGACCCCAAAGTTTTGTAAGGGGAGCGGCATTTCAAGGTGATGCTTACTAACATGCATGATGCCACATTTGTTGTGACTAAAGGTAGCTGCCATGTTTCGGCCCAGCTGAATAGGTATCAAGGTCACTCTAAATCATGGTTTTATTTTCATCCGGATCTCTAGATGATTTCAGCACAGTGCAAATTAGACTCGTCTGATTCTTCGTCATCCAATTTTAGTGGTTCTGGTGCCATAACAGATAAAAATACAATTCAACCTCTAAATATTCCGGTGTAGATTCAATTCTGAAACTATTCCATGCTAGTTGTGTCCATTCTTCATCTGTTCATTACTACAGTATATATCAGACGAGTGTCATTAATAGTTATTCATAAGGAGTCGCATCTGATTTCCGATTGAAAATGCTTTTCCTCGGTTAGGGAGTTCAAGGTAACATGTTTAACAGTCAGTAAGTAGATCATGAGTGACTTTGGAGCAGATAGGGACTGCGAAATCGTGAATTGGTGTCACTATACGCACAACTGCAAGTTATTCCAACGGTATTGAACAGGTTAAGACGGTTTATAGTATTGCTGTTGCTTAGTCATGTAGTAGGTAAATCAAAAGCCCTGTCAAATCAGTGAATTTTGATTCGAAGTGAATAATTCTGTCACATTTCCGTTCGACATCTTCGACAGGTCTGAGAGATTTGTAGATTCTGCGTTCACGATCGGTTTTTAATGAACTTGCTCATGTTTCTGGACTTGTAAATCTAACTCAAAGTGGTTGATCTGATCTGAATAATCTTTTGTTGAAGTCGAACCACTATATATCACTGCTACTCAGCCACTTAAGGAATGTGTAAAATTTTTCGACAAAATAGTGTTTTAAGGAAAACAATGAGGGATGGACATAGTACGACTGTAGCTATGTGACGGTTTCAAGCCAATGCCATATTTTTCCGTGGATGGCTTCCTCGATTTCAGATTTTCACCTACCAAGCAACGTCTGTCGACCAGCCTTCCGATAAATCCGACTTAAGCGATCTTCCATTCAGCCTTCAGTATAATGATGGTTACACTTCACTGACGAACTTAAGCTATCTGTAGACTGTTGTTAGATGATGGGAAAGATAAAGTGATAACAGGATAAAAGGAAAATAAATTCTGTCCTTCGATGTAAAAAAGTGTTTTAGTTTAAATTTAGTTAGCAAGAGCTTAATCCCAAATCATCCATAGGTGAAATTAAACAATATGGTAGCTCAATGATTATTTTAATGAAGTGCTGAGAAATTTACGAATAGGAAGGAACCTGCTCAGTAATGGGTTTATGGTTAACCTAAAACGAGTCATTGAAATAGACAATGCTACGCTGTAATAATACTGTACGGAAGCTTCCCTAAGACAAACGTTTTCGCCCAGATTATGTATGAGCAAATACAGAAATGAACATAAATAATGCAGTTGAGGGGTTATGCAACCACCTGCCGGACAATTAACCGTACTAAAAGAACAAAATGTAAAGGTGATGTAATCAGCCCTTATATACTAGGTCGTC
Source organism: Schistosoma turkestanicum (assembly GCA_944470395.2). Lineage (NCBI taxonomy): Eukaryota > Metazoa > Platyhelminthes > Trematoda > Strigeidida > Schistosomatidae > Schistosoma > Schistosoma turkestanicum. Next base: position 10,556,184 of record OX103977.1, read on the forward strand.
ACAAAGATGTTAAACCGATGTTGGAAATAGAGGGCTTGATAAGATATTATCTAAAGGTTGTCGCTCGACAAGTTCTCACTCGTGAAGCTGATATAAACGGGTGTAATAGGAGGTTAACTTGAAAAGTGACTTAAGAGATAACTTGTGTCTAAATATTTGGCGAGAATATATTCTAACGGCTTGTCTCCAGCTAGTCAAAATAAGCCATTTTTAGGTATTCTGAACTGCTAGGAATTAGAATGAAACCATGTTCTACTCATAATCTAACAGGATTTTGACATAGATCGGACTGAATTCTTGATACAAGCTTTGATTTGGTTAACAACCAAATCAAGAAGACCATATGTAATTCTTCCGAGGCTAACAAAGGAAACCAGGCTTTTTGTTGCCGAACCTTTTGGTGGGTGTTTCAACATATCGTTAACCTAAGGGAGGTTATTATACGACTGGAGAAATTTCTCACTAATCTTTGTCTCCCAACAGGTATTCGAAAGTGTTCTGAAAGACGATTTCCTAAAGGTTAGAGTTGTATAGCCTCATAAAATTGATCAGAAATCAGTTTTCATTCTTCTGCTTTGTAATCTTAGGAGGATCTGGTTATCTAATGTTGTCAATTGAAACACTAAGATAGCGCCAATGTGGAAATGCTGAGAAACACGGTTTTACCTTTGGGTGTTGGTAAGCCTACATTGTACTTGCTATATTCTTCATATTTTAACTTGCATGGTTTTAAAGCTTTTTTGTAACTGTGCTCAAGATTTGGAATGAGTATTTCAACGAGTATCCAATCAAAGTATTAGCTTTTCACTGATTAATGTGGTACTTTAATGTTTATTTAGTTTGAAATAATCAAGCTTCTTGCCATGTTTCTAAAAATCATAAAGTTGTTTTTAAATTTTCGGCGATGAGCATCACTACTGTGATATTTTTTAGAAAAACTCCCACTTTAGCCTTAGAATGCAAGTGCTTGGAAGTTTGATTTATGCACATCAATAAATTCATTCAGTGTAATTCGCCATAGTGTTGTATTAAAATCGTTAAGCGGCCGATCACAGACTATTTGATTGCTTTTGGACCGCCTATCAGTTGTAAGATGTAGCGGTAGTAAATGCATCACCATACCTAATTAAAGGAGGTTATGTCCGGACTTGTAGTTGTAATTTTAGGGACGCGTTTGATATTGTATTTATACCGTATACGAATTAAAAGGTTGGGGTATGATAAATAAGGTGATGTTACTAAGGATTTCTTAAGATGGTTGATATTGCTTCTGACAAGTTTTGATCATATTTTGCATCATTGTTTTATTGTGATATTAACTTGTCCCAACGCACTACTTTATTTCTAAAAATTTAACAACCAATATCTTCATTCAGTTGTTTTTACTAAGCAATGCACTTAATATGGTTCTACAAATTTTACAGATTAATGTTTATCACTTAACTGATCTGCTTTCAGTTTCATGTCACTACTAGTATCTCGATAGTTAAGCATTCACGTTTGCAAAGTTTAACTTCCAGTTGAATCCATGTTTTATAAACTTAGCTCTTGCCATAATTTTGTTGATAAAGAACACACAAGATGAAAGAAACTCGATCATGTTAGCATCTATACTTCAACCCTGTCTCTAGTTAGTTAAAGTATTTAGTGCAAGAAACCAATATGTATTCATAGTTGAGTAGGCCGTCAATGTCGTACAACTAATTACTGATGTGAACAAAATCTATGAAAAAAAGAACAACACGGATTTAAACTTCTTTATTGTTGTTTACTGATTAACAGATTGTTTTTTTCTGAATGTCAGTCGGTCAGCAACGGCGTGGAACTTCGCACATACGTACATCAGTTCATGTTGCCGTGCCACGTTAGCACATAGACGCGGTTATCGTAGTAATAAAAGTATGGGCGGCAACTGGAAAGACTACGGTCCGAAAAAATTATTCGAGAATCATAATCCAATGAAGTAGATTTGAAACAAGAAAGATGAATGTCATGGGGAGTTTAGATTAGAATATGGAAGAAGACAAAAAATGGATGCATCTGCTCCATCGCAAACGGTTTTGAGCCATGTCATTCAAGGTTTCTTACCATCGGTTACTATCGTCTCGTGGACCCCAACCAAGTAGTCTGCAACTGCCAACATGGCTCAGTCCAGTTGTCAGTGACTCCATCGATTTGGCCATGTTTTGGTTTAGCCGCTCCCAGCTTTCTTCTAACGTACTACTAAACCACAAAACATCGCTCGTCGATGCAGTCGGTGATTGGGCATACATGACACATGTCCCAACCACCTCAACTGATGAAGATTCACCACTTCATCAACGAATCCTCCATCCCTACCTAGTACTCATTTCCTAACAACTGCATTCCTTACTCGGCGGTCCCAGGATATACGAGCAGTGCATCGAAGACACCGATGATCAAATACTAATAGCCTACGGAGACCCTCTACTCTTACTGGCCATGTTTCACAGCCATAAAGTAGGACGGAGCGAACTGTTGCACAGTAAACCTGTCCTTTGGTTAGCAGATGGATACCTCGCCTACTTCATAAGTGATGCAAGTTGGCAAAAGTCAATGAAGCCTTCTGTATCCGTGCTGAGATTTCGTCAGCCAATAGTCCATCAGCACCGATGAGACTCCCAAGATAAGTGAAGCGGTCAACACGCTCAACTGCTTCACTTCCTATCACTAGTTCAAGTGCCGACGAAAGCCAATCTTGAAGTAACGTTTTGAATTCCGGCGGAGAGAACCGCATCCCCAACATACTAGCATTGTTGCGTAAGGCATTCAAAAGACTCTGCATTTTGTCAGCGTCTTCATCAAGTAGAACTATGTTATCGGCATATTCTAAGTCAATAAGCGATCTCCTGGTAGAATGTCCACCCCTGTAAAGTCAGACGAAGATAATGTTATCTCTTAAAGCATGTTTATGACAAAGTTAAACAAGAATACAGAGAGTGGACATCCATGACGGACACCACTTGATGTAAAGAATTCTGATGACAGTTCGCCATAATCTCTAACTGAACCAGTAGTGTTCGAGTAGAGAGCTTGTATAAGGTTAATGTACTTTTATGGTATACCTTTTAATAACAGACACTGCCACAGAACCTCACGATCAACAGTTGAATGCCGCTTTGTGGTCGAGAAATACTACTATTGTGGGACGTCTGAACATGTGTCTTTGTTCTAGGACCTGTCGTAGTGTGAATATCTGGTATATAAATCCACGTCCAGGTCGGAAACCGGCCTGGTTTTCTCTAGTCTGCTCTTCACGAGTTCTAGTTATGCGTTTGAGTATTATTAAGGCCGATATTTTCGATAATATATTAGTTGAACTGATTCCTCTGCGATTATCACAAGAGGACTTCTACCCTTTTTTGTCGACTGTGACAGTCGGCGATTTAGACCAGTCAGATGGGATTAAGTTCAGTTCCCAGATTCTACTTAAGATTTTAGTCAATCTAGCTGCTAAACCTGGACAACCATCCTTAAAAATCTCTGGGGTCATTCTATCAGCCCCTGCTGCTCTCTCTCGCTTCAGATTTCCTATAGCTTTTTCGAGTTCATCGAGTCAGAGTACTTCCGTCGAATCGTCATTCAGGTTGACTGGAGATCGTGGGTAACCAAGATGTGGCTAAAAGCCAGTTGAATTGATCCTTACAGTATTTCGCCCATCGATCCAATCTCCTGGGTTGAGAATGAATGATGTGACCATCCTTTTCCCATATAGTCTCGCTAATAGTTGGATTCCTAGTACAAGTTTCCTTGATAAGACGGGACAGTTGTCCAGTGTTACATATCATTTCTGCCTTTTACAGCTCTCTTGCTTTCTATACTCACTACTGGTGCTTTTAGTCTCTGAAGTCAACCCGTCAACTGTTGCTTACTATCACTTCCAGTTGGCTGAAGTTTTCCCAACTTCACTAATGGTCGGAAACGCTTATGGTGTCATTTTTCTATTGTACTATTTCATACCAAAAGTTTGTTTCACTCTCAATATCTTATTAATTACAGGGAGGAATTCCGTGTTTGTTAAATTCCTTTCTACTGCTAACCCAACCAGCACTACTCAGACCACCAAGGTTAGTTTTCGAGTTTTACTTATGCTTTCATAATTTAGACCACTTATGGACCACTATCTGATGAAGATCGAATATTCACTAATTTATACGGTCGACATGATTGGCGTCTTAAAGGTGCCATGCAACGTGTAAGATCATTATTATCAAACCTCTTTTGATATAAATTATTTCGATTACAGGGTCACTGGTATAAAACCAAAGAAATTATCCTAAAAGGTAGTGACTGGATTATTGAAGAAATCAAAAAATCTGGTTTACGTGGTCGTGGTGGTGCTGGTTTTCCTTCTGGCATGAAATGGAGTTTTATGAATAAACCAAGTGATGGAAGGTATGATATGGTGGATTATTGACTTAATCAAAAAACAGTAAAACTACCAAAATTTTTTCCGCTTAACTAAATTTTCCATTTTATTTCGGAGTTTTGTTTGTTTTAATCTATCTTACTAGTTTTCAATTAGAGTCATGAAGATTATTGTTTCTACACATTTGAAATCACCAATCAATCATTGTTAGACCACCATCAGAAACCTGGAAGCACTGGACGGCCGTTTCGTCCTGGCATGGGACTCATCAGCAGTGCGCATCCACGACTCTTGCACCTCGCAGGATGCGCACTGCTGATGAGTCCCATGCCAGGACGAAACGTCCGTTCAGTGCTTCCAGGTATCTTACTAGTGTATGCATTAGATGAGAAGATACAAGAATTAGTTGTTAAAGACGTTAATTAAAATGGTTGAGAACCGGTATCATTGGCGTAGGTACATTCACTGTTTGTTTGCTCCTGAATCCTTTCATGTTCCTATAAAAAGAGTAGAATGATAATAAAAAACTTTATATTTTATACAGAATGAAACAGGCCATCATTATGTAGATAATCATCAGTTCCCTAGCCGGAATGTATAATTCAAACTGAATGAAAGCAACTTATTTTGTTGACAAAGAGAATCATCCTATACTACAACTATTTGCTCTTCCTAGATGCTATTAAGATGAAATCGTCAGTAAATGGTTTAACTGATACCAGTAAAACCAAAGAAACAGTTGATATTGTTATTTGAGTCAATTATTTTCTTTTCTAAAATCTGATAGTACAATGAGAAGATCGGCTCAACCTGAAAAGCATGATGTACTTATGTTGTACATTTTACTCGCCACATACATATACTTGCGATAGACCACTGGGTTAAACCTAAAACAACTTTTAAAGCTTTGTATAAAAGTTATCAAAGTGCTCATCCTTAAGTTTTGTGGAAGTTTCAGCGTTTAGAAATCACAATCATTTTTTTTAATGTGAGCAAAAGAGTTTTTTATAGTCTTGAATATCTGCTCTGGGAATCGAAACTCTGATGCGATTTGAACCAGTGTTACGTAATATCATTTTGTAAAATTACCACTCAGCTATTTGAGTTGTAATTAACGTCCTGAAGAGCAGGTATCTACTCAGAGTACTGGGATTTAATTAATTTTACATTTATATGGTTTCTATTACTGGTTAACGCTTATTAATCCAGTTGCATGGTTAGACATTGCCTCAGTCAGTCAGTCAGATACAACGTAGAACTTCGTACGTAAGTACATCAGTTCATGTCGCCATACCACATCAGCACAGAGATGTGGTTGTCAATTCAAATCCAATAGTAGAAGAGATAGTAAGGGTATTAGAATTAATCGGAGAGGTTAGGATTAGAAGATATTATTCAAAAAGTATGATTTAATGAGAAAAGTTTAGAAAGTCAAAAGTAGAGGGGTTTAAGAATTCAGAAGATTAGGATTTGAGAGAACACAAAGAATAAATACACCGGCGCCATTGCGAACGATTTTGAGCCATGTCATTCAAGGTCTCTAGCCATCGCGGACTCCAACCAGGTAGTCGACAATTACCGACATGGCTAAGTGCACTTGTCAATGACTTCATGGATTTGTACCATGTTTTGGTTTGGCCGCCCCTAACTTTCTTCCAACCTACTCCAACACTACAAAACAAAGCTCGATGAGGCAGTCGGTGGTTGGGCATACGCAGTACATGTCCTAACCACCTCAACTGATGAAGTTTCATTACTTCATCTATTGATCTGCCATTCTTACCTAGCACCCGATTCCTAATAACAGCGTTGCTCACTCGGGTGTCCCACGATATACGAGCAATGCTTCGAAGACACCTATGATCGAAAACCAGTAACCTACGAATATCTTCTACCCTCACTGGCCATGTTTCACAGCTATAAAGTAAGACGGAGCGAACCACTGCGCAGTACACTCGTCCTTTAGTCAGCAAACGGATATCTCGCCTTCGCCATAATTGACGCAGGTTGGCAAAAGCCAATCGAGCCTTCTGTATCCGTGCTGAGATTTCATCAGTCACCAGGCCATCGGCACTGATGAGACTCTAGTTCAGGAGACATTGCCTACAATATGTTTACATGTTAGATATTCAGATCCAACTGTTATTGTATTTCAGTTGTTATCAGTCATTTGATTTTGAATGCATTTTCCCTCGTATTGATGATTTTACGATTTATTTTTTGTTCAGTGACAGTCGCTTAGCTTGATAAAGTTCTGTAATTAATTTTTCTGGTTAGCGTTTTTTTGGCAAGTGAGATTTTAACGGAATGGGGTCGCCAACCCCATGTCCAACCCTCCTCCTTTATCCGGGCTTGGGACCGGCAGTAGCCCCTAAGGTTCTACTGGCGGAGTTTCTGTAATTAACAATAGTCGAATTAATGTGTAACTAACTATAAATCCTAATCTTCTTGGGTCCTTATTAACAGCAAGATTTTTCTTGTGGATTGACTGGGGGCTAAACAAGAATAGAGCTGTTGTATTACAGTATCACAGTTATTGTTAAAGTTATCTCTACATATCCGGTAATTCTTCTTACATTACTTTGACTGGTTTCGAATCATTTATTATTCTTATTGTTATTATTATTACTACCTAGACCTAAATATTTGGTAGTTAACGCCGATGAAGGTGAACCTGGTACATGCAAAGATAGAGAAATTATGCGTCATGATCCGCATACACTGATCGAAGGTTGTCTTATAGCTGGAAGAGCAATGGGTGCCAATGCAGCTTACATTTATATTCGTGGTGAATTTTATAATGAAGCGTCGAATATGCAATTAGCTATCAAAGAGGTGAATCATTATTATTTCCATTTCAATTTATTAGTGGTTCTGTTCCATTTATCTTTAAAGTTAAATGTGTGTGTGTGTGTTTGTATGGGGAGCCTGTCAAAGTATACTTAAAAGAGATGTGTTTGTAATCAGTGAGTAGTTGATTAATGTAGAAAATGTAATCAGGTAAATTGGAATATATCCATCAAGTTACAAAATTATTCATCAAAGGAATTTTTCTCGACGAGTTTATCGTAAAAGCTATATATATATCAACAATTATTGGTACAATGGAGCATCAATATGATTTATGCTCTATTCAAGTAAGTTAATTCGTGCGTGGGCTGGATTGCAGCTCGGATGTCCTAAGCGAAGCAGGTTTTCTCAGAAGATCACTCTTCAAGCCTTTGATTTAAAGATCTGATCCACAAGACAGTGGAGAAACGTTCATGGATGCGGTCCTGTGGTAGCAAGTGACCGCAAATAGGTTCATACGCCATTTGTTCCCTCAGGATTCTGCAGCCTATGTACACCATTGGTTTGGAGCTAGGGTTGTTCAACTCTTTCAGGTGCATCCTCGGTTCCGACGGATTCGGTTTAAGCTCTGGTAAGACACGGGCTTTCTGTCCTCTGAATTTCGTTATTAACAGCCCCTACACGAGAAGGCAGTGAGTAGGACTTCTGTTGTACGGGATACATACGCATTTCTATATAAGAGGATTTCGAGAGGAAGATATCACTCTCTCAACTGTCAGCCGTACCAGGTCATGCTACATTTGGTAATGTCTGTGCAAGGAGTTTACGGAAATTGTTCATTTTTATAGCGTAAACTTCAAACTGATCTTAGATAATCATTGAAAATCAGGAAATGTTCGCTGCAAAGTTTGAAGGTTTTGGGTTCAATCTCTGATGAGGTGATGAATGTGCACTGTTGAAAAGTTCCGTTTTAGGGTGAAACAGCTATACAATATTTCCTGGCTTTCAGTGGTTGTATAACTAATGTTAGTTTGTGATACAAATTATACAACTTAATGTTTGGGTTTTTATTGCTAGTGTGCGATAATTAGCGAGTTCTTAGTCTTATTTTCTCATTAATTTCACACTTTGGTAAACCTTTGGTATATATATATATCTTCTACACAGGCTTATGAAGCTGGTCTACTTGGTAAAAATGCATGTGGCACTGGGTTTGATTTCGATGTTTATATGCATCGTGGAGCTGGAGCATATATATGCGGTGAGGAAACCGCACTAATTGAATCTATTGAAGGAAAACAGGTATAGTGTTCGGTTATTTTTTTATAATAAGTCATTTTGTAATAGTCTTATTATATGTACCACTTTCTGTGTCTACTACTCGTCACTTGATATGCTTGAAACTATTACGAGTTCACCTTAGTCGATAAACGAGAACGAGACAATAAATCAGTCACATGATGGGCTACTCTGATCCGTTGTCCCAACTAACTGAAGAAAAAGTCTTGATATGGCGTAGAAAGTGTATTCTACAAGCACCCAGAGAATACAATGATCTGAAGCACACAAATCGCTTTTATTTATACATCATAGAAACGTCCTTGGGAGGGTCACGAAAATAGCGTATTAAAATAACACATCAACCAATCACAGCCAAGGATTTTCCTGGTGGGAAATATGATCTCCAGGTCAACTGATCAACCCATGAATAAAATCCAAAATTAAGGCCTTTATCAAGTGAGTTTTTGGGATCTAACGTCCCCAACAGCTGAATACTAACTTACTTGTGCTTGGCACCGAGAACCATGAATCTGACAGTGCACAATGAAAACATCAAGTCTGTTAGTTTGCATTTCTTTCACCCTTAAAATAAGTCAAAACGATGTATACACCATTTTCTATATGATTTGTTTACGGTCAAATTTGTATAAATGGAACTGAGTAGTATTTAGCATGAATTAGTCAATAACTTACTATGTGAATACATGTTTACTATGTCACACTATTATGCATTTATAACCGACAGATATAATTGACTGACTAAGTTCTATAGTTACCCCTTTTCAAACGATCGGAACCAAATCAATTTGATATGTCGTTCTCACTCCAATTGATTGAGTCAATGCGTACCATAATTAGACTTCTGCTAACCTTAATCTTGTTTTCACCGCTTCTTCTATCTTTTTATTATTATTATTATTATCTGCCTTCACCCAGTGTACTACCAGTTTGATATATCGACATATCTTTTCAGAAATTGAAATCGGGGGTTCAGCGATGTGCGTACGTACAACTCGAACATCCATAGAATCCAAGACATTTATCTCTCATGACTGAGTACGATACCCTTAAATCACAAAGTCAGAATCCCCATGATCTACTTTTTTTGAGTTCAATACATTTTCCATTTATCCATTTAACACCATCAGTGACATAGGGAGTGTATTACACCATTGACATTGTTGAACTCTACCATCAGTTGCCACATATCACTTATAATTTTGTTTCAAATGAATTGACTTTTATCTTCATCGATGATTTTGTTAAAGTCTGCGCAATTTTTCTCTCTTTAAAATATGATTACATGTGTTCAGCAATTTAATTTGGTGTTGCGATTTTCTGAAATTCTTGTTTCTTTCACATACACACACTATTGTTAGGGTAAACCTCGTTTAAAACCACCTTTCCCAGCGGATATTGGATTGTTTGGTTGTCCGACAACTGTGACAAATGTTGAAACTGTTGCTGTTTCACCTACAATTTGTCGTCGTGGTGGAGATTGGTTTGCAAGTTTTGGTCGTGAAAGAAATCGTGGCACTAAATTATTTAATATTTCAGGTAATTCATAGGTTAACTAATCACATATTGCTCTGTTTTTACTATAGTTACTATCAATGGATTAGGAAGATAAATTTATATTAGCTAACGTGAATTCAGTAACAACAGCTTTTTACTTTATTGTTAAGATTTGATTTGATCATGGATGCGCACTGCTGATGAGTCAGTCCCGTACTAGGACATAACGGTCGTCTAGTGCTTCCAGGTTTCCAATAATGGTCTGACATTGATCATCAGTTCATGGTTTGAAATGATGTAGTCGTCTCAAATTTGATACTAAATTTTTGAAATGTTAATTTAAATTTATAATTGTATAGATATAGTCTCATAAAATTCTGATTGAAAACAATTTCTTCTATTCATGTATCTGTAATATTTTGGTATTTGTGAAGATTACTTTTCATTGAATTGAATGTTTGAAGTGTTAATTCATCTTGTTAAACACATAAATTCAAAGAATAAACACATCCACACATTGTGGTAGTGTTTCGTTCTCTGAGCTGTATGTTTTGGTTGTGAAGCTTTCATTGTTCTCCTGAACAACATCATCAGCACAAACTTCAGATGAAAGTCAAGTATTCGAATTTCTCCACGTTTGACCTGTAGCTTGTTCTGCTAACCTCAATCTTAATTGTTTGCTGTTGACCTTTAAACCACAGGTTCACTTCCATCTGAAGTTTGTGCTGATGATGTTGTTCAGAAGAATAATGAAAGCTTCAAAACCAAAACGCATCCAGCTCAGAGAACGAAACACCACTACAATCATCCACCTGAGCTACAAATTTTCACCACCATCTCAACATCCATACATAGTACAACTTGATTGTCTTCTTAATAACTTTTTCATTACCCTACACGTTGAGTAACCTATTGTTGAATGTTGTGTTTTTCCGTTTAATTTGATGATGAGTTTACGAGTATTAGATAGCTTTTTTTCAAATTTTAGATGTAATATTCCTTAATAAATTTAAATCGCATGTGATTCTCCTTTTTTTATAGGACATGTAAATAATCCATGTACTGTGGAAGAAGAAATGTCTATACCAATGCGTGATTTAATTGAACGACATGCTGGTGGTGTAATCGGTGGTTGGGATAATTTATTAGCTGTTATTCCTGGTGGTAGTTCTACTCCATTATTACCTAAAGAGTAAGTTAATTAATAAATAAATAAACTGTAAGCTAGTCACTCCTTGTATCATGAATTGATTGAAATTATATACGTGAAATTTTGAGGCATTGAGTTAGTAGTCTTAATTTTACAAAGTATTATATATCACTGTTATAATTCTATCCTAGCTATTCATAATGCTTAGTATTCTCGGATACCAATTCACTCGAGACGTTCTCCCAAAATCAGAACACGGTTAAAGAGGAAATAAATCATATTCCAATAACAAGGTTAGATGGAAGAGAGAAGTTCCAAAAGAAAAAGATTTTAGTATATTTATAGTTTTCTCACATGAGAAGATTCTAGAATGTTCCCTCAGTATCTGCTAGCGCTGATTGGATACGAAAGAGCTGATCGGCGTGTAACAACTCAATCATGCCTTAATCCAATTTATGTCCCACTAACAATCACCTGTTGAAGTCATCAATAAAAACTATAAATAAAATTTTCTGTATTCTGCGACTATTATTTCTTCTATAGTCAATTATTCTAAACTTCAGCAATGATATGTATCTGCCTTGGACAGTTAAAGTTAAACCTATGCAAGTTAGACACCGATAAGGAACTTCGCCTTGAGCACTGCTGGGTTTGCTGTCTTTCCCAAGCCCGGATAAAGGAAGGAGGTTGGGCATAGGGTTAGCGATCCCATCATGTAGGAAACCAGTATAATAAAACAACACTAACCAAAACAAATAATTCAGACCATTTAAACTGTGCTATGGGAGCTGGAAGGTTTTCATTTAGGAGAATTATCACGCTTCATGGTGAAAGCCGAGGTTCTTCGGAAGTCACGTGGCCAATCCCCCTTCTGACAACCAGAGCAACAATTAATATAGGTATGTGGAATGTTCGCACAATGGAAGAAGTAAAACCCTTAGATGCAACGCAACATGCACCAACCAAATCACACTTGACAGAGAAGCTTTAGATGTAGAAACCTCTAAATACCTGGACAGAATCAGTGATGAACAAGGTGGATCTGATGCTGATGTAAAGACACGGATTAGCTAAGTAAGGGCAGCATTCCTACAATTGAAGAACATTCGGAACTCAAAACAACTATCAACCCACATCAAAGTCGGAATTTTCAATACAAACGTCAAACCCCCTCTATTGTATGGAGCAAAAACTAGGAGAACTAAGAAGACCATCATCCAAAAGATATAGGTGTTTATTAACAGTTGTCTACATAAGATACTTCGGACCCGATGGTCAGACACTATCAGCAACAACCTACTGTGGGAGAGAACAAACCAGGTTCAACTTGAGGAAGAAATTAGGAAAATGCCCTGGAGAGGCGTATAAGATACATATTGAGGAAACTGCCCAACTGTGTCACAAGACAAGCCCTGACTTGGAACGCTCAAGGCCAAAAGGAAAGAGGAAGTCGAAATAATACATTGCGCCGGGAGTTGAAAGCAGATATGAAAAGAATGAACAGCGATTAGTTAGAACTGAAAAGAAAGGCCGATGATTGAATAGGTCGGAGAATGTTGTTTGGCGGCCAATGCTCCATTAGAGGTAACATGCATGCAGATTTAAGTAATTAACTTTACTACTCAATTGTCTCCTGATTCAAGACAATGGTGGACCATACAGTTACCCGAGGCCGTCAAAAAATATTTGGTCACATCACACCAGAAGCGTGATAAATCACAAGCTAATAATGTTTGTAATAGAAATACAGTTATTCAATAATCCATAAAATAATTTTAGCATTTAACATATTTAACATATTTACTCTTCATCCTAATGCATCAATCAATATATTTTCCTTTTGAGAATAACGCTTATTTCTATGCGAACATATACTTGTACCATCTTCATTGTTCATTTTCTCGATATGTGCTTGGACATTTTCAGAAATCACGTGTTTTTAACTGCTTCACCGTTCCTGGTTATTATTATTTCTGCTTTTTTGTTTCACATTGATATTAATTTTACTGAGTAAAGTGAATGATATAGTATGGTAATGAGATTACGGATCAAAAATTTGTGGGCATACCACTGTTGAATGTTGATACGGATTGTCGCATACTTATTTAACAGGTACTTACAATACAATTAGAAAAGTCATTCAGATTAGTGCGTTCCGTTGTTTGTTCGATTCTCTTGCATTCCTAGCTGCTCATTTTTGATATTTATTGAAGGGAGGGAGGCTAAGTATGTTTTCTAAAATATTAAGATAATGATTTTCTCCCTCACCTAAGCATTAAAAAGCGTTTGTCATAAACATGTATTTCCATATGTGACAGCTATGGAATGATCGAGTAAGTAACTTTGTAGTTTAGATATAGGGTATTCGGCAAAGTTGCGAATCGGTTGGTGGAGTTTCTAACCTTCATTAACTTTGGCGAGGTTCGAACCCAGGATCTTGGGTCTCGCGCACGAACGTTGAACCTCTAGTCCACTCATTGCATGGTGGTTGGAGCCGTTGGGAATCACTCATTGCAGCATAGATGCATTTATTCCTCGTCTTGTTCTTGTCCTTGAATTCTAGTACTTCTTCGTACATTTGTTTTGATTGCTTCTTCTGGAACCATGTTGTCAATGCCTAGTTTTTCTTTCGACCATCTCTGCTACATATTTTTGACTAGTTTTCCATTCTTTTTAAGTTCACTTCGTGGTAATTCAGTATAACAACTAACCTGGAATGTACACGAATTTGTTCCTAGTACGAGTGTTTACACTGTTCATGATTAATTTTCTTCATTTATTTTTTTTATAGCCTTATATGCCTTTATTTTTACAATCGGTTAGAATTTTTTTATATATCCTCATTTAATACTTGATATACCCTTTGTTTACTTATTATCCATTTATTTCAGTATTTGCAGTACTGTTCTAATGGATTTTGATGCTCTTGTACAAGTTAACTCTGGTTTAGGTACAGCAGCATTGATTGTCATGAATCGATCAGCTGATGTTGTCAATTGTATTTCACGTCTTATTAAATTCTATGAACATGAAAGTTGTGGTCAGTGTACACCATGTCGTGAAGGATGTCGGTGGATGGGTCAAATTATGACTAGATTTGGTAAGTGTGCATGCAGACACGTTTATGTGCGTCTGTATTTTAAATTCTCCAACAATATTTTGAATTAATAATAGTTCCTACTTCTAGACAAGTCCTATCATAGTGTTGTAGGTGACTCTAACTTTCTGAGATTAGTTGGCAACCTTAGCTTCTTATATGTGTGGAATGAAATTATACAATGATAAACTAGCTACTCATGAGTAATACAGTCATAATAAACAGATTTCATTCTGAGTTTCGACTATCCCAAGACTGTCAGTATGTGTTTATGTAAATTTTTGGATTTCATTCAAATTATTTACCAATCTAATTTAAGAATAATTGAAAATCTGAAAGTAATGTAAGGCCGTTTGATTCGTGGTTTCAATAAAATTCAACAATTTCTACAACCCTAAACTGACAGACAGCTCTGAAAGGAAATTTCCAGAGTTCCAATTACAGGTCGTAACCTGTGAAGTTCAGTCGAGTAGAGTGTGAGGAAGACATTCACTAGAGCTAATGGAAGATAGTCGAGCTATATCTTAGGTTGATCGACGTAAGACCCGTACACCACAAGGTCTCACCTCAATGGTCTCTATATTCAGCGTTCCTGCTAAAGACCGAAGACCCTCGATTCTATCTTCACTCGGAGGCTCGTTGGTACGCTTTGTTGTGAGTAGTTCAATGCTAGGAAAAATTGACCGTCCAGTTCTTTTACCTTTTCAATGATTGTCTAACGAAGATCAGTTCATGATTTGAATGATATTACAATATGGACAGTTGCATATTCTCTATGCAATGAAAGTTTACATCAAAGATAAGCACATAAACCTGTTTTTGGTAGATTTTGCTGTGATTTTTTCATCTCTCCGGAACACTTATCCCTCCATGACCTGTCTGTATGTAAATCTATGTCTTTTTCACATACTCTCCAGTTAAAGGTAACGCTAATAAAGATGAAATTGATATGATTTGGGAAATTTCTAAACAAATGGAAGGACGTACAATTTGTGCCTTAGCGGATGGTGCTGCATGGCCTGTTCAAGTAGGTTGATCGATTGTTTTTTCTTTCGTTTTCCAAATTAATAACCAATATTCAATGTTGTGTTCTCCATCAATTCGTACACTGTCCAAATGTTAGATCATTTCAATCTGTGAATTTAACTTCATGTGGTGATGGTTAATACTATTTTTTTTTGTTACGCTACATCAAATTTTGATAATTCTCAGTCATTGGTTCTGTTAGATCATAGTTTTATAGTCTTTAGTGGCTTGTAATCTTACTCCAATGCAGTCGAATAATCGTGCATCCGATGAAATAAACCTTCCCTTCAATTTCCATATATCAAACTTAGTCGAACGCTGTTTGTGCGACAGCGATAATCAGAAACCGAGTACAGTTTTGCAAATGAATTTATGTTGCTCATTCATTTAGGCAGATAAACATGAGAATAAAAAGTAATGCGAAATGGAGAATTCGAATAAGCCAACACGATGCGATGAGGCATGGACTAAGTATTTCTAGTCTGACATAAATAGACTGGATATATGATATGCAAAGTAAGTAATGCACATAAGCACGCAAATAATACAACCAAGGATTCGACCGATAGATAAGGTCGGAAGACGTGTGAATAACTCGAGAAAGATAGATGAATTAATCTGTCCGAAGGCTAGGATAATCCCTGTGGGCTTAACATATTAGCTTACATCTGAAATGTGTAGTAATCAACATATGACATGAAAGAGACACGTAAGTTAATTCAAATCGATGCATTATATCAATAAAACAAGGTGAAATTAATAAGTGAAATATTAGAAGACTTGAATATTATTAGTAGTACTGATGATAGCAACAATGACAAAACATCAGTTAGTCATTAATGTAGAAGATAACACGATTGCACGTTAACCGCAAGTTGCTATACCACATTAGTAGGACGAGATAGTAATTGCAAACTAACTGTATTCGTAATGATTAGACATAAAAAAACTATGGTCGAAAAAGAAGCAGTGAAATAAGGCCTATAAACGGGATAAAATAATATTGAAACTAAAGATTTGCACAGGACTAGAAAATCAATGCAACTGTTCCACTTCAATGGATTTTGTGCCATTATTACCTTAACGTTTCTAATCCTTGATACTGAGTAGTATTTTTTTGGCACCGATCAGGATATCTGCATCAACCAGCATTAAATGCTATCATAGTCTGTTCCAATGTTCTCATCCCAACGACCCGTGCGTTATTCCAACTCTGCTTCTATTCTAGCCAACATTACACATCGGTGTAAACAGTGGTTTTTCATCATACATAACTCTTACTTCCTCCTATATAGTCGATAAGCCTTTATATAATCACATAATATTAAATACGTACTCACCATTTTATTAATTAATTTTTATGCATACATAGTTGATAATCCCTTCCGCCCTTTTTTTTCTCTTTCTTTCTATTAATTTCATCTGTGCTCAGGGTCTTATTCGACATTTTCGTCCTGAATTGGAAGCTCGATTTGCTAAACATGGCATAGAATTACATGAACCGCCTAAATGTGAATCCAGTATTCCATGTTAATAATGATAATAAGAGTAATAATGATTGATGACTTATACTGTTCATATCTTTCTCATTCCTCTATACAACATCTATAGTTGAATAGTAATAGTAATGATAATAACAACTTATTTTAGCAACCTTCTCTTATTCGTTCTTTCAACTCTATTCAAACTTGCCTTTTCCATATATATATATATATATATATATATATATATATATATATATATATATGTCCCACACTCTCTCTTCATATAAATACATATACACATATTTCGATTTGGGCTATTTGGGAGATATTACCATGTTTTCTTTATTTGTAAAAATTGAATATATATATATATATATATATATATATATATATATATATATATATTACCAGTAGTAGAAAAGAATAAGAATGCTTCTTCTCTAGGTAAATTTTTTACTTTTTTTAAAAAAAAGATTATACATTAGATAGTTTAATAGTTAATCAAACGAATTGTTAAGATTTCAACTTGATAGTAAGTACCATGTGAACTAGGCTGGTTCAATATGATAATGTCCATCAGTTAATCATCAGCAGCACAGAATTCGAAACATATATTGAATCTGTTTGAAATACCACAACACATCAGTCAGTCTAATGAGGTAAAAATTATTTATGAACTATAATGTCCTGACACTACCCAGCAGGCAACAAATATGAGGAAACTGCTACGATCCAACTGAACACTAACTAACTCCGAGTACAGAATAGGAACAAAAGACCAGTGACTACCAGTCCAAAGATCATTCTGGTGGTATTTCGTTCTCTGAGCTGGATATTTTTGTTGTGGAGCTTTGATTGTTCTTCTGAACAATGGACAATCATCAGCACAAACTTCAAATAGAAGTGAAGTATTCGGATTTCTCCACGTTTGATCTGTAGCTTGTTCTGCTAACCTCGATCTTGATTGGTTGTTGTTGACCTTTGACCTGTCGTTGTTTGCAACTATGTTTTGATTGCCTCCCTCTTTTGATCTGTTTCTTGATCTAGTGTCACCTATGATTTTCCTGATTGGTTGATAAATTGGGTCAATGTCGATGTGTTTGTTGATTGCTAATTGACCTGAGTGCCAAGCTTCTAAAAATTCTCTAGTGTTCTTTGTCCTCCCCCTACCTAGTATTTCCACGTTGTTCCAATCAAATGTGTGTCCATAATTGTCGGTGTGTATTGATATAAGCGAAGCGTTGTCGTGGCGTTTGACTGCTAATTGATGTTCAGGTAAACGAAACTGAAGAGGCCGTCCACTTTGTCCTATGTAGTGTTTTTCACAGTCTGAGCAACTTGTTTTATAGATGATATTTGGTTTTTCTTCTTTTGTCATTTTGTCCTTTGGTCTACATTGGATTGATTGAAGTGATTCTGTTAGTTTGTGTGCCATACCAATTCCAAATGGTTTCAGTAGTCGTGCTGTATGCTCCGATATGTCTTTGATGTATGGTAGGATGATGCGTTTATTTGTTTCTGTGCTTCATTTCGCTTCTGATGATGGTTTCGGTTGATGTTTTTTGATGAAGTTGCGTGGATAGCCGTTCTTTTGGAAGATAGTCATCAGGTGTTTTTCCTCGTTTTTTAATGCTTCGTATGTGCTGCAGTGTGTCTTCGCTCTCTTGAACAAAGTTTGTATGCAGTTGATCTTGTGGGTTCTTGGGTTGTTGCTATCGTAGTTGAGAATTACGTCTATGTGGGTTGGCTTCCGAAATATTTGAGTTTCCAGTTTTCCTGTGTTAGTTCTGGTGACTAGTACATCCAGGAATGGTAGACTGTTGTTTGATTCCTTTTCCATAGTGAATTTTATGTCATCGAAGACGTTGTTGATCTGATTGTCGATGTTCTCCAGCCCATTTCTTTTGATAATAACGAATGTGTCGTCTACATAGCGAACCCACATTTTTGGCTTGATCACTGGTAGAATCGACGCTTCCAGTCTCTGCATTACCACTTCGGCGATGAGTCCTGATATTGGTGATCCCATTGGTGTTCCTTTTATTTGTTCGTAGACTCTGTTGTTGAACTGAAGATACGTTGTTAAGCATAGGTCGATGAGTTCAAGCACACTTTGACTCTGAAGCTTTGTATATTTGTGCAGATTTGTGTCGTTGATGAGAAGCAGGGAAAGAGTTTCTTTAGCTAAGCTTGGCTCTATTGAGGTGAATAAGGCGATTACGTCGAAGGATATCATCGTTTCATCGTTATCGATTTGAATCCCCTTGAGTTTATCCAAGAATCTGCCACACAATTAAAATATTAAACTGACAATAAAATCGAAATGATAAATCGTATGATACTAGTTTATGGATTGATAGAAAGCTTATGATAAAAAGGAATCTAATCTAAATCTGATAATCTAGTAACTTAGTAATTATACAATAAGAATATACATAGTAATAGTTCATGAATTAGTTCTGAGCGTTACCATCCTCTCCGGCATATATTTCCGTTCTGACATGGCAAAGACAAGTGTCAGAATAGTAGAACTAATATCGTTAGTAATTATTATTAGTAGTGGTATTAGTAAAAAAATATTAACTATAAAGGATATGATCCAATAAAAAAGAATGAATTTGTGGAATAAAAGTTGGATAATAGTCTTGGAACTCAGGATCCAAATAAAGATAACGAGTGAATGCATCTGTGGCACTGCGAATGATTCTGAGTTAAGACACTCAATGTTCTCAAAAATCGCATGATGTTATCGCGCGGTCCAGACCAGATAGTCTAGATTTACCAATTCGGCTGTGACTAAAAGTCATTGATTTTATTGGATAATGCTGTATCTTGTTTAGTCGTCCCATAACTTCTAACTTATTACGTCAGTTAATATCACTTATAGAAGCAGTGGGTGATTAGAAATACATGGTACATATCTCAATTACCTCATGTTAACCAGTTAGCTTTAGTCTTGCTGCGGTTTTGCTCACTCAGTGGTTCTAAAGAAAGAGTCTAATGCACTCAAGGTATCTATTATCAAATGTTGGTAATCTACAAATATTCTCCAATACACATTTCAAGTCCATAGAGTAGGACGGAGCTATGTGTGTTGTACTCGAATTTCCGTCTCACTTTTGCCACATGTATCTGGACTTGACAAAGTTATTGAACGTTCTGAATTCATGCTAAGGTTTAGTCAGCTACTAGGTCCGATGACTTTCAAGATAAGAGAGGTGGTCGACTCGTTTATTGGTTCCCCATTGTTAGTGGGACATAGATTGGATTAAAGCATAATTGTGTTGTTGCACGCTGATTGGCTCTTTCGTATTCAGAATCTCCGGATCTAGAATCTTCTCATGTAAAAAAACTATAAATTCACTAACGTCTTCTTCCTCTGGACCTTCTGTCTTCCATCTAACTTTGTTATTGGAATGTAATCTATTTCCTCTTCGACCGTGTTCTGATTTGGGGGAACGTCTCGAGTGGATTGGTGTCCGAGAATACTAAGCATTAGGAATAACTGAGTTGTAATAGAGATTTATAGCACCCATGGTTCTTTAATTGATGTCAGTCGGTTCGTTATAAACGAAATGTGTAATAATTCCACAGAGGATTTCGTAATTTTTGTCACCTTAAATGAACAAATAATGCAGACATGTTAATACCTATCGGTCGATGAATTGTTTGTTTCTAGTTTTAACCATGAAAGCCAAACTTTATGTTGACGTGAAAACCAACAATGCGTCATTATGAAATGTTTTATATCCGATTGTACATCAATCATTTAAACTGTATACAAGCTACTTCAGCTTTCTGAAGTGCAAACTGGTTAGTTTGTCATACATCGCTACCCATAATAAAAGAAATTAACATTTAGAGTGCAAATACCGGCTCTTACCTACTGTACGCTGTATGATGCCAATACACATGGTACAAATTTATTCACAGTTAACTGCTTATGAGTTATGCAGTTTTTATATTAGAATACAGTAAACAGATGATGCCATGATCGTGAAGTATTTTTTGTCAGAATGACATGTTGATAATCATGTTATTATTCTGTAACTATCAATTGCATGTCACTGATGATAGCATTTAAAGGAAACTATTAACCTGATCTAGTGCTGTACATAAATAACTTTCTAATAGTCACTTTGGATTCATCGGATCTACATCTTGCAATTGAATTATTTTTTCTTTGGTTAGCGTTCTTTTAACGAGTTATTTTTCTACGGGATAGGGACCCTATGCTCAACGCTCCTCCTTTATACGGCCTTGAGACCGGCAATAACCCTAAGAGGGCTCCAGGCGGAGTTACATTTTATAAACAGCCACTTTTCAATTTGCAAGCACTACAACCTGATATAGATTTTGGACAGCTGACATTTCCTAGAGTGTAATTAACCTATTCGTTCATCCTGTCTGTTGTATTAGGCCTGAGAAATTTTCAAGTAAGGCTTTCATATTATCTTTAGTGTTTGAAAATGCAAATAACTTTGTACGTGTCAGAGTAGGTACTGGAAACTCTCATAAGAATCAGTATTTAGTTCAATAAGTAATTATTTTAATTAACGTGTTGTACTGACAGTTTGTCTTGAATATAAATCTGTCAAATTGAGATCTACCCATTAAGAGTAAAGTTACTTTTTAGTACATCGTGAGATTATTTAACAGTGGTACTCTGTTGCTTTGTAGTCAGTACCAGTTAGTAAACAAACTTTTCAAACATTATTCTTCACATAACACTTGGGTAAATATTAATCGTGTACTTGCTAGTGTTTGGTTTCTCTAAGTAGGAGTTTCTCGATAGTTTGAGTAGGAAGCTTTTATCAGTTGTACAAACTGAGTTGAAAGTCGGACAGTAAGTTAACGCTGTATTGCAAGAAGCCTTGTTAAAAGTTTCCCGACGCTAGGAGAAGACTCAAAAGACCTCCCATCTGCGTTTAATAAAAACTTTCCAGAGAGTTCTAGAAAGACGATGGGCTATTTATCAATCATTCTTTGATTAGATAAGTATCGATTCGGTCACCAGTTTTGTATGTTTCTGAAATTATCTAGAGCATTAAGATCACACTAACTTCTAAATACTTGTTTTCTGAATCTAAAATGACCTTTCCATACTTCTCACCTTTGTTCTGTTCGGGTTTCAGTATAAGAGGTATCTGAGGGACTAAGAAGCAGTTGGAACATCTGAATGACGTATTCGAGTGCTGGAAATCAGATTTATTTTCTAGTAGTTCCATATGTAATGTCAATTTTTGAGGAAATCTGTTCCAAACCCACTAAAATTTAACCTGATTTTGTAATAAGAACGTTGCTGGTGATAAGGATGCTTGATACTTTCGGTGGGGTTTAACGCTTGAGTAATCACAAGTTTGCAAAACTGAGTGGTGAACACGTTCGTACACAAGCTAATAATAATACCAACATCAGTACGCTGAACACGACTACTGTACTGTTCTTTTTTACTGGCTAACTGTGATGAGAAATCCTGTTTGTATAGAATCCTTATTGATCGACACCTCAGAAGAAGTGATTTTTATTATATGGTGAGAAGGTACGCAAAACGGTAATATATCAGAAATGATTGGAGGAAATTAGTTTGTTGATCGCTCACCTTCTAAACAATCAAAACCGAATCGTTAGGACTAATTTTCCAGTATCGTACTAGTAGTTAAATGAAGGAATGTTTATGTCTCTTTTTTGAGTTGCATTGACAACATACGCATCCTTACTGTCACCATTTCTAAGTATTTTAATGAGTATGGGCCAGGAATCTTCCTAAAAATACAGTTGGTTGCAAACTTTCATGCTACTCCCCAATAGTTTTAAACACTCCGAAAAAAACACTATCTGAGATTGATAACAATGAACGGAAAATGACTTACTAATCGAGTGGTTGATTGCTGTTATCACAATCCTAAGTGTGGTTAGTCCGAACCTGTATATCTGTCAATTGTGACTCATCGAACTGCGACACTAGTTCGAATCCTACATGAGGCATTAATTCTTTCAATATTGTGAATAAGTCCTTCTAACGAGTATCAACTAGAATGAAACTCGAATTCTATGTTTCCTCTTGAATACTTCCAACAGAGTAACATGAAAACACAGTTTACATGATATGTAGTTGTTTAGACTTAGTGATCGACATAAAACTCCATTGACAGATTATAATCAACACCTTAAACACTAGACAAATATGGCATATGGCGGTGGTCTAACAATGATTGATTGATGATTTCAAATGTGTAAAAACAATAGCCTCCATAACTCTAATTGCTAAATCGTAAAATATGCTTACTAGTGACTAGCTTCGTGAAGGAATTCTCGGAGTTCTAGTGAGAAGACGTGACCAGTGGGGTTCAACCCTGTCGAGTGTAGGCAGTAACTATCAAAGACAAATGGGTGAGGTCGCGCAAAATCCCTTGATCAATCAGAGTTAGACATGAACACCATTGGGAGCCAGTCCACTGGTCCAGAGGTTAGGCGTTCGCATGCAAGACAAAGGTCCCAGGTTCGGTCCTGCGAGGCGCATGAGTCGTGAGTGCGCACTGTTGATGAGTCCCATACCAGGAAGAAACGGCCGTCCAGTGCTTCCAGGTTTCTAATGGTGGTCTAACAATAATTGATTGTTGATTTCAAATGTGTAACAACACTAATCTCCATAACTCTAATTGCAAAATATTGCATTGATGAATTAGCATTGTTTCAGTAAAACCACTTACAGCATTCAAAGTTAAATAATAATCTGAAAAGAGATTGGATCGTTCCATTTATACTTCAATATTGAGTGTTATCGTACAAAAACTACTAAATATACTTTAAGCATAACTTATAAGTACTTTTATGTGGATTCAATGTCATATGAAACTATAATCAAAAATAAATAGTGCTTTTTTAATGAAAAAAAAAATAAAAACACACTAGTTTTTCTTCTTTAATATCATAGTTTGTTAAAAAAAATTTTTCTTCGATAACATTATACGGAAAACATATGTCTAAACATCGTAAAACTACTCTACTAAGAGGATTCCATTTTATTGTACGAGAAGAAACAACACCTTCAACGGATGATGATTCTTTGTCAAAAACTTCATTAAATTCGAACATTGTATTTCTTGATCAATTACTTGATAATAAACAAACAGTTGACTATCTAACAAATGAAAACACATTTCTATCCAATGAAATCAACGGGTACAAATTATGGACAATGGAATGGTTACAAAAACATTTAGATATTTTAACGGAATTTGGACAAATTCTTATGAAACAAAGTAAAAATGCTTCCGTACATATTAATATTGAAGATATTCTACCGATAACACGTTTATGGCATAGTGATTTACAAACAGGTTTACCGCCAAACAATCTCAACCTTACTGATAATGATGATGATATTAATTCAAATCAAAAAATCTATTTCTATTGGGATATGTATGCGGTTTTACGTAAACCTAGTCAATATCAAATTAGACCGTATTTATTGAATGATAATAATTCAGTTGTCAATAATAATATACCAAGTTATTATTATCTTACTATTCCACCGATCAATTCTGAGAAAATCGACACAACATTTGAATCAGCTCAAAAAAAACAAGATATCAATGATCCATGTGAATTATTTCGAACTTCTGACAATGTTACATTGAAAAATCAACCTGATCGATGGAATTTTATTTCTCCTGAGAAAATTTGTCAATTATTCTTTTCAATTTTATTACCGGAATGTTTAAATGGAGCAATGGTTGGTGATCAAGGACAAAATAGTTTGAAAATAATAAGCTGGAAATGTTTACTTGGTGAAGATATCAATAAAGCAATTGGGATAGGTTATTTTCCTATTGAAGTAAGTCATTCATTCAGTTATGAATATGTTTACTTCTGTATTATTTTTACTGAATTGGAATAATTTCATAAATACTCTTGTCCAGTATCGTAGAACTTACTGTTTAGAAATCATAAGCTAATTGTTGAAACTCAAAGTCCTCGAGTCTCAATTCTTGGTGAATTTGTGAATGTAAACTATAGGCTTCACAGATGAGTTTCTTGAGACAGTCCTTACACTGCTGCGCACATAGTCTTAGCAAGACTATAATTAAAACAGGTAACTAAGCATATAACCAATAATCACAATGTTTCTGAAATTTAAACTCATGCAAATAGTAGAAACTTAGAAAATAGTGGTCAATTACAAATAGAACAATAAATACATACATACCGAATGGCAGCAGGGATACAACAAAATGAATCGATATCACAGGTTAGTCATGTTTATTATATCAAAAACAAACAGTCCCTTTTATAAATTTTGATAGAACAGTGAGAAGATGTAATTGACATATTTAAGTGTCAATTTTCATGTGTTTAAATGAATAAATGAATGAACATTTCGTTTCATTTAGACTGATAATGACCAAATTCAGATCTAATCTATGTAATACAGTCATCACTAAGTGTTAGGATATTCATCCAATATCCTAAGATATTTGTTTGTAAGTCTAGGTCTATTGGTCAATTCCTATTGGTCATCCTAACTATCAATGTCAGATACTTCATTGTTGTTTCCCATTCCATCTAACTGTATAAATACGCATTATCTACAACGTTTTATGGCCCGGACTCTGGCCTCGTACTTTCTGGATGCTTGTAGAATACATGTTCTACTTCATTTCAAGTCCTTTCTTCTACTCAATTAGGGGGTTTGGACAGTTGGATTAGAGTAGCTTATCATGTCGCCGGATCCTTGATCCTCGCTCTCGTTTTCCGACCAAGGTAAACTCGTAATAGCTCAGGCATATCAAATGACATGTTCTCGCGCATGCGTAACACTAAGAAATAGAAAAGTATTATATTTTTCACTACTTAATAGTCAATCAGTCAAATCTCCAGCAGTGTATAACTTACGAACTTCTCATGCATAATTGATTAACAGATTCATAATTTTATTAAACTGTAATTTATAAACGATTACTTATTTACCTAAAGCCTTTTACCTTCCTTGAGAATAAGCATTTTTTCCAGTTAGTGTCTATTTTCGCAAAGTTGTTTTCTACACGATAGAATTGCATATTCCCAATTCAAGATTCTTCATTTATCCAGGCGTCAGCTTGGCCGTATTTCTAGAATGACTGCAGTCGGAATTGATTAATTATCGGAAGATAGATTTCAGTTTCACCTTGTACAAATGACCGCATTACCACTCATCACATCAATCAAACTCATAGCATACTAAGAACCGATGAAAAGTGGGATATAGTTTAACTAACTACACAGTGTCTAACTCTAGTTTAATCACTACTACTGCGGCTGTAGTTAATAAGTATTATAATGCCAGAGTGAAAAGTAGGTTGAGTCGCAGAGAAAATTAAGGTATAGAAAATAGTGGGCAAAATAGGAAAACCATATCGTAAATCGTTAATTTGCAAATCTTCAATCCATCATCAAATCCATTGTCTGACATTTCACTAGTCCATGAGTTTCATACAAATTCCATTGTGTTCCCGCTCTTCCTTTCTTGATCTTCCCTCATCTTCTGCTGCCAGACATTACGTTTTCAATCGCGTCATATACTACTTATAGGTAGCGCGCACCACTACTACTAATAATAATGGTTGCTAGATTGATATTATTTGATTTAACTTTCCTTGAAATTACTCTTTAGAAATTTCAATTAATTATTGTTCTTTCATTACAGGTTGTATTTGATTTAA
Source organism: Schistosoma turkestanicum (assembly GCA_944470395.2). Lineage (NCBI taxonomy): Eukaryota > Metazoa > Platyhelminthes > Trematoda > Strigeidida > Schistosomatidae > Schistosoma > Schistosoma turkestanicum. The sequence goes on from OX103977.1 coordinate 10,582,621, forward strand.
GTAGTTTAGACGTGAATTCAGTATATTATTCACCGAAATTATGGAAAACTCAACAAACTTCACCTGCTCATCCATTAACACGTAGAGTACAATGGAATAAAAATAACACCAACCAATTATCAACATCAAATTTAATAATGGATAATAAATCAGAAAAAACTCAACATTCATCCAATATCATCATGACAAATCTATTAATAATGCGTATAAATTTTCATCCAGTCTATTCATTAAATGATTTAATGAATGAAAGTACCTTATTGTCTAAATCGCAATCATCATTGACAAACAATCAATATACATCAGTATATTGGAAACATAATTTTCTAAAAATCATTCACCGTTTACAATTAACTGAAACTACCATTGATTCTAATCTACCTTTATGGCAGATATGTAGTTGTCTGTCAGAAGATTATATTTTACGAAGAATTGATCAAGCTGATCATGGTTTACATCGTAAAGCTATTAGAATTTTATTAAGTCTTTGTACAATAACTGATCAATTACAGAATACAGAATTATTGAAATTATTTACAGTAAGAAATATGATTCATCTATGTTTACATGTATTGTTTGAACAATCTAATCAGACTGTTAAACAACACTATGAAAATTTAATGAAAATTGAACAAAAACAAATTGTTAGTTGGCAAAAAACAAATTTATCTTGTTTAATTTATCAATTATTAAAGAAAATGATCAATGTATTAAATGACAAACAATTAGCTTCTTTTACTAGTCCAGAAAGTGATCTATTGAATATTGAAAAGCATGGCTTAACAAAACAAAGTATCAGTCGATCACGTGCTATTTTGAATTCATGGCTTCATAGTCCATTAGAATTGAAAAAAGTTATTATGAATCAAACAGAAGTTTTATTGAAATATATTAATAAATTTAAAAAGAAATATGAATGCGGATAAACAAATCTCATGGATCTATCTATCTATATGTTGTACATTGATTGACTGGTTGTTTGATTGACTTTGATTGTGATAAATTTGTTGATAAGATTATGTATGAATTTAAAATTTTGATTTTTGTGAATACGTTTCAAATTTTGATTCCTATTCTTTGACCAAAATAATACAGCTAAACACTAAACAATACTGAATCTTATTGAAATGTCAATACCGTTTGACATATAGACATAGGTAAACTACTTGAAGATCGGTTATTGTCATTTTTCAAAATTATAAATCTAATCTTTTAATGATAACTGTTATTCTTGTATGGTAAAAAAGAAAATAATATAGAGCTCACACGATACGACGTGGCTAGTATGCTATCTAAATATCTTGGAGTCTATTCTTGGTTGGGTCACGGAAGCCTACAGACAGTGAATCATGTGCTAGGAGATATATAAATATAACATAGTTTATATTCTTCAGTTATTGTTTAGATAAATTCAGTTTAAAATTGTAGTGTGTATACCAACATGTTGAGCCCACATGGTTTGTCTTAGCTTTTGGAGAAACTAGCTAACCTTTTCTGCCTAAGTCACTACTCACTCGTCTTATAACCTTGTCAAACATTCGTTCATATGTTGGTTGTTTTTGCTTGAGTGTGTATGCATCGCCTACTTCGCTTATCGCATGTCTAGTTTATTTTTATCTGATGATAAATACTTAGTCATGCTTCGTCGCATTGAGTTGACTCACTCGCCTTCTCCATTTGGCTTTGCTTGCACGATTTTCTTTCTCCTGTTTGCCTGTGTAATCGATTGCATGAAATAAATTCATCCGCGAAACCGTATTTTATTTTCTTATCACTGCCGTCGTACAAACGCGGTTCGTCTAATTATGATATACGGAAATGGGAGAGGAGATGTATTTCATAGCATATTCGACTGTTTCGTCGAAAATGGAGACCAAACACGAGCCACTAAAGTGATGAGCCCTATACTGAATTTATTGCAGCCACAAACTATCTATAAATTGTTCATTATTCTAAAACCGATTATTTGAATTAGTTAATATGCATTAAACGTTTTAAATGAATTAATCATATTTATTATGGGAATCAGAATTCAATGAATGATATTACTACGTTTACCTATTTAATTAATCAATTTTCGTGTTTTTTGTAAGAGTTCGTTTTTTTAGTGCAAATGATGCATAAATATCGTTCAGTTTGTAGTTTATGGACTAAAATTAACCACATAATTAATTAAAATAAAACCAGGAGGCATAGAACAGCTCTTACTGGCCCGCAACCTGACTTCGATTCGGACGAATGAAATGAATCTTCCCTTCAGTTTCCGTATATCATACTTAGGCGAATCCCATTTGTGTGACGGTGATAATAAGAGGTCGAATACGGTTTTGCGGATGAATTTATTTTATGCAATCGTTCACTCAGACATAAATGAGAATACGAAGTGTAAAGACAAAGTGAAATGGAGAAGGCCAACTCTATGTGATAAGACATGACTAACTATTTCTAGTCGGGCAAAAATAAGCTATGTGATAAACGAAGTAAGTAATGCACACACACTCACTCGAGTAAAACAACCAAGGTTACGACTGATAGACAAGGTCAAACGATGTGTAAATAAAACACTTGATTCAGTACATAATTGTTATACTCAACGGGAATGATTATGGAAATATATAAATCTCGTAGCATTTTTCGTGGTGCAGAAAAATATGTAGCTCAGGTGGATGATTGTGGTGTTGTTTCGCTCTCTGAGCTGGATGTTTTGGCTGTGGAGCTTGACACTCAGGTCATTCGGTAGTCAAAAAACATATCACCATTTATCCACTGTATCAGCTAATCTGAGAAACCATAGACGAACATGGAATCAAGAATCAAATCAAAGGAAAATGCAATCAAAAGAAAGATGCAGACAACAACTGGTTAAAGGTCGATGATAACCAGTCAGGATCGAGGTCGACAGAACCAGCTACGAGTCATACATGCAGAAATTCGAATACGCTTCACTTCTACCTGAAATTTGTGCAGATAATGTTGTTCAGAAGAACAATGAAAGCTCTCCTTTTGATTACTCTTACACCATTACGGAATACAGTTTGATATAAACCTTGGGAAGATATAGGTAACAAACATCTTATCTACCTATACAGTTGAATAAAATCACCTATAGGTGATGAAGGAAATATGTTTTTTAAAAGCGTTAAAACTCAAGGCAAAAATTAGACTTTTTTCAGTCCCTTTCGTGATCAATTAAAAAAAGAACGGAATGTTAGCTTCTCTATCAACCCAATCTAATACTGACTGGATTATACTTTTTATTTGAATTTCAATCGGTTCAATAAATATTGACGAATTTTTCAAGTAGGTTTATTCGGAATTTTTAATGAAATTCTAGTGAACAACCTAAAAACTAAAACACAAACATCTATAACCTACCACACATAATAATTTCCTGTCAAAACAAGTAGATATCGGGCGATTTTACTTATTTTTGCTATCTAAAACATTTTACAAAACACAAGTGAATGAATAAAATATGTTAATTTAGTTAAATTTGCTTCAGATTTTTACAACTGTATGTCCAAATCAAGAATCCCGAAAGTGACAAGATGTAAGAAAAATGAACCATTTAAATTTATTGCATGTGAATTTAGAATCATGGGTAAAACATAAACAGAATTGTTGTGTAAGATTCCTTAGCAGTGATCATTTAGACCTTGCACACGAACGTTTGACCTCTAGATCACGAAGCCAGCATACAACGGGGGTCAGGATCAAGCTTTAATCAATCCATAATTTTGATCAAGGCTTCAAACATTAGCTGCAGTGGATAACTGTTTTACGCCTGACGCAAAAGTGAACACTTACTACTTTCGGTTTCTTACTAGAACTCCAAGAGTTATGACTTGAAGCCAGACACATAGGGAATTTTATGTAGATGTTAGTATTTCGAAAAATGAAATCACGAACTGATCTTAACTAAACTTCCATTCAAACCTAGGAGCAATAGATGATCATCTCTCCTTTGTATGGGACTCTATAGCAGTGCACATCCATGACTGAGGATTTTCAATAGTGGTCTAGGTAAAATCATTTCGTGATTTCACTAGAGAAATGATTAGTATCCATTTTTAATTTGAATAAGTTTGTCACTATAAAATATTAAGGCAGGTATTCTGTTATTTTCCTGTTTTTAAACCAAGTTAACTGTTTTCGTGATAATTTAAAAAATCGATATTTTCACCTATTATTTTATATTGTAAGATGATATTACTAGGTAGTTAATCAGTAGTCGGTTAGTATTATAACAAGTAGTGCCCAGATTTGTACTTTCATGAGAATAGAAACAGAACAATTTTCAATACGGTAAATCATACTACCCCATTCGTTATTCCTATTTTCATTAACATTCAAAATGGTCTCTCATGGATGAGTTTATCATCCACCTTGATAGTCTAACAGTGAATATTCATACTAAGACGGAAGTACATTCAAATTGGATAAAACATTAATCCTTACATGTTTTCAGTGAATTAGATGTAGATTACAATGAATCGTGAATTTTAAAGACACATTTGGTGAAAAGTCACAGAACCAAAATAAACAATATGATCCGGAAGCCAATACTCATTTTAATCACTTGCGTTATAGGAAAAACAGTGATTCTATTAATAAACAGGTATTTTCTGTCAACTAGAAATGTGAAATATCACAAATTTTGGAAACACTGACTAGGCACATGAACTGATCTTATTTAGTTCAAGTATCTAAGCAATGTGTACACTATATATTATTCGTATCTAATACCTGAGTACCAATTTAGTCAGTCTGTTACTATAAATCTCATAGTCTTCGTGTGGTGCGAGCTACTTATAAGTAGTATATGACGTTTATTAAATCATGAGACAATGGATACAACTCAAGATGAAGATGTTTAGAGTGTTATGTTTTCATTGGTCAGCCTGTCATTGATTGTCTTCCTGGATAGTATTATCGACATTTACTTCGAACAGAACTAGAATGTCCACGAATTTTTTGTTTCCTCAACTGAACTCATATTATTTATGGCTATCCACGTGTATTCATATATAAGCTAACTTGTGGTATTTAACGAACCAACTGAAGCTGATTGCAGGCAAATAAAGAGACGGTGGCCAAACTTTGTCTCATATAATTTTTGCTACAATGTTTGTTATTTAAATTTATCTTGAAGATGAAGAATTAAACTACTAAGCGGTGCTTGCTGGTTTCTGTAATTGATTTCAATCATAATGTAAATGACTTTCAGAAATACTGAATCCACTTTTCAAAATGATTAATATCAATGAATGTAAGTAAATATAACATTTTTAAAAGTTAGATTTTTGGAAGACGTTTATTCACTAACAGCTCTGTCTGTACTGTGAAAAGTTGTGTCGATTACCCCTTAAGAATCAATAAAGACTGATTTTTACTTTGAATATTTTTTGAAGACTTAAAAGTAAAGTTGTTTATTCATTCATTAGAACACAGGATACAGTTGTTTAAATCAAATTTGAGTACCGTTTAACAGTTAAATACAAGAAACATGTTTTAGTTCGTTTCAGGACTAATCATTACCACAGAATACAGTGGATAGCTCGGATTTAGCTGGACAGTTAGGACTTCGCGGACGACCTAGTAAACGTAGATGAAAACGGTCAGAGATGTATCAGCCTCTGTAGCAGTAGGCCTTAACATACACAAGGGAAGAAGCGAGATCCTTCGATGCAACACAGCATGGAACAACCAAATCACATTTGACAGACAGGATTTGAAAGATGTAGTTAGCATCGTTGATAAACAAGGTGCTGATTTAAGGACACGGATTAGCAAATTAAGTGCAGCATTTCCACAAGTGAAGAACATCTGGAATTCAAAACAGCTATCAACCAACACCAAAGTGTGAATTTTCAATACAAACGTTGAAACTGTCCTGTTGGATGGTAAGGAAACTAGGAGAATTATGAAAACCATCATTTAAAAGATTTGGTTGTTTATTAACAGTTATCTACGCAAGATACTGAGGAGTCGATGGTCAGACACCAGCAGCAACAACCTACTGCGGGAGAGGACAAATCACGTTCTAGTCGGGGAATAAATAAGGAAAAAGCACTAGAAGTGGATAAGATGCTCATTGTGGAAAGCACCTAGCTTCATTAGGAGGCGAGCACTCATCTGGAATCCTCAAATTAAAAGGAACAGATGGAGACGAAGCAACACATTACGCTAGGTATTGGAGACAGACATGATAAGGATGAACAACAATTGGATAGAACTAGAAAGGCATACCCAGGACAGAGTAAGCTGGAGGATCCTGGTCGGCAGCCTATGCTATATATTAGGGGTGGCAGGTATAAATAAGTAAGTAAGGACTCATCAGTTGGATGTACCATTGTGGATACTGACACTAAAACTCCGCATAAAATATATTCCACCGAGCTACTATATTCAAGATTGCATGACTGATCTAAATCTGACTTTTACGAAACACTTTGATTCGAACGCACATATGCAGATAGAGACTGAAGTCCTTAATTTGACTAATGCAGTTGTGTCAGCTTCCTGAAACATCCTTGAAACGATAGTAATCATTAGCAGAGGTGGATAGTGGCTAGCAGTGAATCGCGTTTCATCCTAATTGGGACTTGTCTGTAGCTGTGATTTCAGTGTAGCGTAATAAGTTCGAAATTGTTCAAAGTCAATTATTTCCACACAATTCTAAAAATCAACATTGACATTGTCACTCATATATTTGACAATGGACACATTGTTAAAAAAATTCGTCGACCTTATAATCTCAGCTTTTATGAAATTTACTACGAAATAAGAACAAGAATCGGCATTTCACATTTTCTTATCCAAGTGTTTGAGATGAACATATAAAATGATGAATACACTTAAAAATAACACAAGGTAGGAATTTGTTAATCTGTTTCTGTCTCAATCAAAAATTTGTTTGATACAGCAAAACTAGTTTATCGGCTAGATATATCCTCTTCAGCGAGGCACTTATTGTGGCTAGTTATTTCATCATCTTTGAAGCTAAGATATAAAATGTATTGATTATTTCTGGACTTTAACAATTCCTATTCCTTACTTGTTTGTCTACTCATAATGACTGGTAAACGTTTTGAATTATAGTTTCAATAACCATGAATAAATAGTGCTTGCTGGACTACTGAAACTATTGAAATTCAAATAAAATCGAATATAAGTTTCTTTTCGATGAAAATCGATCACTTTGTACATTTTCTGAAAACATGTCTTCACATGTTTTCTTTCTCAGAGTTGTACACATTCAATAACATAAGTATTCATTCTTGTGTACTAGTTTATCATTCATTATTGTATATCTCATCACTAATTTAACATAAATTTGATCTGTCTACAAATTATAAATAATCATTGTTATTGTTTTGTGGTGTGAGCTACTTATAAGTATTATATGACGTGAGCGTCAACGTACTGTCTGGCGGGGTAGATCAAGAAAGGAAGAGTTAGAACACAATAGAATTTGTATGAAACGCATGAATAGTGACAATGGATTGATGTTTTGCAACAGGAACAACAGTCCAGTTCGATATGATGAACTGATATTTTGCAAATAAACGATTTACGATATGGTTTTCCAATTTTACTGTATAACTCTGTAATTTTCGTCAAATACAATCCGGTTGCCGCACCTGTGTTCTCGTTCACTACAGTTTTATCCTCTTTGCAATTGAACAAAAATTCACAAAGCAAATTAACCATAGTTTATCATATTATTGAATGTTTGAATTACGCTACACTAAATGTATCATCACATTAAAATAAAACAATTAATTATCTTTGAATAGAAATCTTTTTCATATTATTTAATCGGGGTACACTCTTTAATTTAATTGATTTGCAAATATATGAATATCACTTCATTTAAAAAAAAAAATAGAAGTGATATTCACTTGTTGAATTTAATTGTTTAAAAAGGATTAATCATCATCAGATAATCAGTTGAACATTGACTATTTGTGATGTATTGTAGTTCATGTTCTTTTCTTTTGTTTTTATTTTTCAATCATTTTTGATAAATAAATTTTTAACGTTCGTTATTTATAATAACAACATAATTTTATTGTCAGTTTGAACTTTTTACTACTGTCATAATTTTAAGTAATAGTCTTTAATTAGTAATCAAATGTTCAATACACGTGGGTCTATATAAAGGTGTGTCCGTGTGTTTGAACATTGAAATACGTATGTATATCTATATATAATACACATATATGATGTATTTAGTTAAGTATGAATCAGTGTTTTAAACATGCTTTTTATTTTTTATTATTGAAAAGAGATAATTTGATTTAGGTCAGAAGAAAATACATATAATTTGATTGAGTTGCAAAATTTTGAAAATAAAAATGATTAATCAAGCTTACAGCATAAAAATCTATTGATTAAGATATGAGAGATCATGATGAAGATTAGAAAGTTTAGAGAGAAAAAATTAATGCCTTTCAAAAGTATCGGATTAGATTTATTTGATACTTGAATCAATATGGTTGCTTGTCATGAAACTAGTAATGTTTTCTTTTCAAGTTTATTTTTTAGAATAGTCAACAAATAAAATGTATCATTGAAATCATGAATGCAATCATTGCTAGATCAGCGTTCAAAACCTGGAACCACTGGTTGGTCGTTTCATCCTTAGTTAGACGTTAACCTTGTTGGATGCCGTTTCAGTGATCAAGAGGTTAAGCGTACTCTCTTTGGGTTCGATTTCCGCGAGTGAGGGTTGTGGATTAGCACTTTTTACGAGTCCCATACTAGGACGAAATGGCGGTTCAGTGCTTCCAGGTTTCAAATGACAGTCTAACACTGATCGATTAATGGTTCCGAACAAACGTATTTGGACTGTCACAATCCACTCAAATAAACTGGATGAAATATTAAATGTTCCTAATTAGTTACATAATTTTACGGATGGCTTTCAATTTGTTTGCTGTGGTTACCACCTGTCTATCTATCTGCCTGTCTGTCTCTCCGTCGGTCTGGTGTTCGTTTGTCTCTCCTACTAAAACTCACTTAACATAGAGTTCATCACTTATTATTGAATACATTTGATATCATTAGCTTACCAGGTGTTTTTTGAAGATTCAATTCTAACAGAAACTAAAATCACATTTGTTTTTCATTGATAAAAATGTAGTGTTAACTATAATTTATTTAAAAACGAAATCAGTATAATAACATTTAAATAATAAATAATTAATAAATCATTATGTTGGTTAAATGAGATTGTTTACTTAATAATTGAAAACTGATTTGGTACGAACAACTTCTTTTGGGTAAGTTGAATCTTCCAGATCTATTAAACGATGAATGAAGATGATTTTATTTTTCTTACATAACTAACTGTTAAATATTCAATTTCTCAAATATTCATGTTTTTTTTAAATTGTAAGCGTTCATTTGACTTGTTAACTGTAGATATAATACCTGAATACGTCGAAATTATCGTTGGTTAATCATTGACTCATTCCCATGTTTTGTATCAATTTTTGAATTATTTGTTATGATGCACGATGCTCGAGATGTTAAAGAGGATCAGTTCCAATCTCTCAAACTGGCTGCCAGAGTGTTGAGGATGTTAGATCCCCAGAATTCGCTTGATAAATATCTTTATTTTGGATTTATTTCATGGACCGATCAGTTGACATTGAGATCACATTTCCTAACAGGAAAATCCTTGGCTGTGATTAGTTACTGTGTCATTTTAGTGTGCTATTTTTGTGACTGTCCCAAGGACGTCTCTATACAGTATAAATAAACGCAATGTGAGTGCTTGCATTCATTGTTTGCTGGCTGCGCGTTTGTAGAATACACTTTCTACACTATATCAAGACTTCTTGTTGATTCAATTCGGTCAAAGGATCACAGTAGCTACCTGGTTGCTGGTTCATTGTTTTGTTCTCGTTATTCGACTAAGGTGAACTCCTAATAGTTTAAGCATACCTAGAGACGAGATTATAACACAGAGCAAGAACACAAAGAGCACAATTGGTCTATCTTATCACCAGACAATATGAACGAATACTCGTCTACATGTATATATTCACTTCCTTGAAAAGAAAAAGCCATTTCTTAACCAATGATATGCATTCATTCATTTAGAACATTTTGTGAAGATCATCCAATGACAGGCTTTCTCATTATTTATTTATTTCTGATTCCATATTTTTATCGCATTATGACTGTTCAATTAATGTACATATAATCCAAGTGTTTTTTTTTGATCGGTCATAATAATACAATAATGAATGGCTTATCGATCGGTTCTCCATCTTTAAGATTAATAATAGAAGGAACTATGTTATGTCGATAACTCTTAAAATTTCCAATCACTTTAAGTGATCAGTTAGTTATGTTGGTTGTTGAACGGAAGCTTGTTAGTCCAATCAATGGCTTAGGGGAATTCAATTCTCAAGTAACACTAATATAAGTCTGGTGACATTGACAATTATCAAACACATAAATAATATTTATTACAGTTAATTACAAAATAAAAAGAATTTCAGTGATAACTAAAAAGCTAAATCACAGAATTTTTAAGAATTTTTTCTGAAAACAAATAAAGCCATTACATTCATTTATTTCACTGTTTAAATTCATTGTATTTTGTGTAGTTTGTTTAAATTATTGACCGAATATATAGTATTTTGTTCAATTTTCAATGCTTTAGCTAAACGTTCTTTCTTCCAATAAGCTTTCATATAGAAATTTAAAAATAATATAAAAAATAACAAAGCATAGATGCATACAACTGCTGGAAATATTTTAGGAAAATTACATTTACTTGGAAATATAAGAAATTGTCCTTGATGTATAATAAACCATAAGAATTGTAACATTTGAATAAGAGTAACATAATTTTTCCACCATAATAAACGATAAACACCAGCTGCTGCCAATCCATAATAAGTATACATAATAATATGAACAAAACTATTAACTAATGGGAACATATATAGTAGACCACCTAAAAAGCAAAGAAAATGATGAAGAGAATTTTAAGTGAAATATAATCTCAGTTACCTTAGATATACATGTTCAATACATTTGGAAAGTGTAACTGTAATGTAATAATGTTTCATGGAATAAAGATTCTTTAAACAATATCTAGAAGTTTTCGGGAGTTGGTGATATGTGAGCCTCATGTGTATGAACGTAACCGACTATGTGATCGAAGTAATGAGGAGAAAGTTTTTATTTATAGAATAAAGCCATAGACAATGTCACATTGTTTGACGGATTTCTAATTAACCAAATATATTGTAAACTGTTAAGTATCTGTATTAAAAAATTGCTTGCTAATGGAATTTCCGCCTCATAAGTTATATAATGAACTAAGTTTGTCAACATTTGAATAATACAGTTATTATTTTCTGTCTTTTTGAATGGGATAAGCTTACAACAACTAGTTTCACACTGTTCTCACAACAACATTATCGACTGTAATCTAATCGTCAGGAGAATTTCGATAATATTGATAACTAAAGCCCAACACTACACATTCATATCTGGGTTCAGAATCCAAGACATTCGACTTTCAAACATTAAGTTGTAGTTCTCAATTAGAGTTATGGAGATTAGTGTTTTTACACACTTGAAATCATCAACCAATCATTGTTAGACCACCATTAGAAACCTGGAAGCACTGAACGGCCGTTTCGTCCTGGTATGGGATTCATCGGCAGTGTGTTTGCGCACAATACCGAAGGTCCCGGGTTCGAATCCTGCGTGGTGCAGGAGTCGTGGATGCGCACTACTGATGAGCCTCATACCAGGACGAAACGGCCGTTTAGTGCTTCCAGGTTTCTAATGGTGGTCTAACAATGATTGGTTGATGATTTCAAATGATTAAGTTGTAGGTTCGGATACCATTCCGTTTCGTTTAGTTTGATCAACCCTTTCACTGACTGTATGACATAACATCAAGTACACACTAATTCACTGCTGATAAACGAATTAACAACAGTAATATTCAAAATTACACTAATCAGCATAATTCATTTCTTCGTCGTGATTAGCCAGGTCAACCGTGACCATTTCACTTATCACATGTAACTGAAAATCAATATCCCAATCAAATGTAATGCAACTTCATGTTTGACATTTTTCAGTACATACATATGCAACCAATAAAAAATCATTCAAAGGTTTCTTAAACTATCATAATCCTATTTTTTTATAATTAGTTTTCACTAAATTGATCGACTGAATTGAAATCACGAACTGACTACAGGAATCATTGTACAGATACTTCATCCTGTATGGTGACGAAAAATAAAGTATTTATCCTAACAATGTCAAATCAGGTCACGTCAGCAGCAATCTAGAACTTCGTACGTACGTGCATCAGTACAAGTTACCCTAGCACATTAGCACACAGATGCAAATGTCACTTCAAATCCCAGAGTAGTAGAGGTAGTAAAAGTATTAGCACTATTCCTAAGAGAATAGGGTTCCAGGATATTATTCAAGGAGAAGAATCTAGTGAAATAAACTTAAAAAGAAAAAGATAAAAGTGATGAGGAGCTCAAAAGTTTAGGATTTGTGAGAACACAAGGAATGAGAGCACCTGCGCCATTGCAAACGGTTTTGAGCCATGTCATTTAAGGGCTCTAACCATCGATTTCTATCATCTCGTGGGCATCCTAACAATGTTAAACATTTTGGTGAACATCATGTGAAGGTCATTTCTATCGTACATTTAATACGGTAAAAATAATATACAGTCATTCATTTTTAAAAAATCTTGAGCTACTTTTCTTGAAGTAGTTTTCTAGTTTTTAAGTGACTTGTTCTCATACTGTACTTTAACCGTGAAATGTTATTAAGAATTGTTTTAAAGTGCATTCGTCGTTCAAGTATCGGACAGTGTAAAAATTGTCAAGAAAGTCAGTATCTCAAGTGTTTGCATATATTATCATATTTTAGAAGCGTGTGGTATAAAAAATATCACTATAAGTAATTGTAGCTTAAGAAACGTTATTTTTCTCATTCGGTATTAGAAGTATCAATGATATTAAGTGTGCTCAAACATTGAAGTTGCATACATACATACACCTGAAGTTATATAATTCTTTAGTAGTAAGAACAGAGACGTTCGTATCATTTGATTTGATAATTCAGTCCATTCAGACTAGAAAAATTTTATATAGAACAGATAATAATGGAATCCCGAGACGCGCGTTTTGTCCTATTTGGGACACATCTGCACTTGGGTGTATTTGCATCTCAAAGTTGGTATTTAGCTGGGACTGGAATCTAATACTTTATCGTAGCTAAGTGAGTAACATGATGGCGTTTGAAGCAAACGGTACAGCGTTTGAGTCGCGTAGTGATCATTAACTCTGAGCTGCGGGTAGATCCAATTACAGACGAATGCCAAGTAGGATTAAACGAGCTTCCTGAGTTCCACTGGCTAATCACTTTCTATCTAGTGTTATAATGGTTATATCAAGATAATCCGCATAGGATGCGCATATACCAACCAAGGTTGGTCGAATTTCATTCAAAATATCAACAACGGGATAACCCAAACTATTTCAATTCGAATTAAAACAATTTTGTTTTAATGATGTCTAACTAATTATTCTAACTGATTTCATCTTCGATTAATTTATTGTGAGTTGTGACTAAACTATGTTTGCGCTTAATGAATAATATGAGTTAAAATAATGTTTACTTTTCTACAATAAATGATTGATCAGAAAATAATGACTGGTGTCGTAATTATCAAGTGCCTGAAGTAATGGTTAGACTTCGAAATTCAAGTTCCAGTTTAACCACTTGCTTAAGTAACTTGACCCATGACGTGCACCATTTTGAGATGCTGGGTGATTGGTTGTGGTCGACAAATAATCCTGTTGAATCTATGTTTCGCGCTAGTTGGTCTTTGTCAACAAAGTATACCTTAGAGATTGAGGTGAATGATACTTACTTACAGATTTGGACTTGTATCACCCAATTTCATTGTTGAGTAGAGATTAACTGCCTGTGAGACTGAGATGTATTAACAATCGATTGATTAATAAGTAGTGACTAGTATAATTTTTTAAAAATGATCGAATTCTAAATTCGGTTTGATTTTAAACAATTATTTATTAATCTTAGAAGAGTAGTAATTCCAAAAATACCTATCATAATACAAATTTAATTGATCTGCATGTGTCAACACTAAAGTTCAATTTGATATTTTTAGACAGATTGAGCATTGAACAAATTGTTAATGATAAGAACAAATATTTATATTCTAATCAGTAGAAGATTAGATTTTCTTACATATTATGACTCAGAGAATAAATAAATAAACATATTACTTAAATATGGAGGGATTTATGGGGGTCGTAGAATTTTCAAAGTTTAAATCACTAAGTTATCTAAGCTGGACCATCATTGAAAGCCCATAATCACTGAACCGCCATTTCATCCATGTACGAAACTTCACAGTGGGCTGAGCGTATCTATAACTCCGATATGCTTGTGTCGATGGGTGTGAAAAATGTGATATTTTTTATGTGAAAAGATTTGGTTTAATATGTATATTTGATAGCGGCGTGAGATGTGAAATAAATTGAAAATGTTGCCTCCTCCTCAAGCCCTTCTGAAGCTACTGCCGGTCCAAAGCCCGGAGAAAGGAGGAGTGTTGGGCATGTGGTTAGCGATCCCATCCTGTAGAAAACTACCTTGCTAAAAAACGCCAACCGCCAAAAATGATTCAAACCATTTAAACTCTGCCATGGTATTTAGAAGGTCTTCATTTAGAAGAGTTATGAAATCTCATAATAAAAGCCGAGTTCCTTTGGAAGTCACGAGGCCAATGCTCCTTCTGACAACCAGAGGAACCATTATTTTAACAGTTTTCTGCACAAGATACTGAGGATCTTTTAGCCGGAAACTATCAACAACAACCTAGTGAGGGAGAAAGCAAACCAGACCACAACTGAGTAAGAAATCAGGAAGAAATTCTGAAAGTGGATAAGTCACACATTGAAGAAAGCACCTAACTGCGTCACAAGACAAGCCCTCAGCTGGAACCCTCAAGGTCAAAGGAAAAGAGAAAGATCAAACAACACATCACGCCGAGAAATAGAGAAAGACATGAGAGGAATGAACAAAAATCGGACAGAACTGAAAATGAAGTCCCAGGACAAAGTAGGTTGGAAAATGCTTGTCGGTCTCCTATGCTCCATTGGGAGCAACAAGCATAAGTAAGTAAACAAGAAAGCTTTGATAAATAGTTTCAGTTGAATGGTTGATAAATTCCTTTTGCGTAATCACTCTTACAAAGCTCCTCTTCAATCTAGTTACACAATATTAATACTTGAAAAAGAACATATATACAACAAATTGTTAAGTAATAAATCTCTATAACTTACCAGGTGCATATTTTAAACCCCACCATACTGATGGTGGCATTGATGCATGATGAAATACATGTAAAAATGTGACTTGATCAACTTTACCACGATATAAGAAAAACACCGTGTCCATCATTTCAATAAATTTTGAAATAAAATATAAATAACCATAGTATACTAAACCATCAGTACGTTTATCATTTGGATTTGGTAATTCAATACAACCGAAACCATAACCAAGTTGACGTATTAAAATTAAACTAGATATTGATAAATACGTGGAGAATAGTACCATACTAAAGTTATAAAACACCATAGAATATGTTATGAATTGTGTTCCGCTTGATTTTAATTTCATTCCTTGTAAATTAAATCGTCGAATTAATTCCATACGCCAAATATACACACCTAATGTGTAAACTAACGAAATAAGTGCAGTTGGTGTCCATGTTGACATTAATGGATAATTTGAAAGTCTTGGATCAGGTTCAGGTGGTAGAAGTTGTTCAGCAAGCCAATAACTTAGATTCCTAAACATTAGAATATTTCTGCGCTTAAACAAAATTGAAATTTCAATTTGATTGTAAACAAGACTGGATCAGCTTATTATGATAGAAAAGTGAAATTTCGAATTATACATCATTATCTGTTGAGGTTTTTCCTTCTCTCTGTAAACTGCATCAAACAAACTCTTGAATCAATAAGTTAATAATCGAAATGGATAGACTCAAAAGAGTTAGTGAAATATATATAGAAAGGAAAAAAAAGCAATGAACGATTCGTTCGTTATATCCTATTCTGATTGGATAATTAGTTAGTTTTTCTTAAATCCTATTGACCAATTATAATTTCGATTTATTCATCAGTTATATGTCATGTCAATGTAATAGGAGGCAGTCCATGACAAGGTCACAGGATAGACAAATAAGCTTTGTTATGATTTGTTCGAGATTTTTTGAGGTACATTTATAAAAAAAAGTGATTGCCATGCCAAAATTAAGGGACTGTATTTGAGTAGTGGGATCATTTCGGGATTTAGTAATTTTTCTAAAATGTTTGGAGAATTCAAAATGTATTCTATCCGGAAAAATGATTCTATAAACTTCAGTGTATAATGATTTGATCTGTAGGGTTGATTGTCGAGCTGAGTGACTTGAGATTTGATCTCATAGTGTATCTCATTCCCTTCAAGATCATAATCACAGCACTGTTTGTAAGTGCTAAATACTCCTAAGCTTAGGTCTAGAATTCTTGTAACTCATAACATCTAACCATCTGATTTGGTAAGTTATTTAGTGAATTTAAACCTTATTCCTAAAACATTGACAACTCTACAAGTTTTGAAAAATTTAAGACAGTAGATGGTTTAAATTGGTCATTCATCATCAATTATTGCGTTGATGTTTTTCAGTTTACTAAATATACCGAATATTTCAAATACCATTCATACAGCTGGTTTACCGTATCAAAAAGTGAACTGTATGACGTTTGGCCTGATGAATTGTGAAAAATATGATGAAGTGAAAATCGTCTATGAAAAATAAATCATCGTCTCTTGCTCAGTGATCCAAAGGTTAAGCGTTCGCGCACAATACCGAAGGTCCCAAATTCGAAACCCTGCGAGGTGTAGGAGTCGTGGATACGGACTACCAGTGATGAGTCCCATACCAGGACGAAACGGCCGTCCAGTGCTTCCAGGTTTCTAATGTTGGTCTAACAATGATTGATTGATGATTTCAAATGAACAAACATAAAAAGACAATTGATTTAGCACTAAACGTACACACTTATAGTACAAAATATTTTATATAAATGTCAATATGATGAGAACTCACTTAAAATGCCATAGACCATGAGATACAAATGTTGAAAATCGATAACCAGCTTATAAGTTTTTTCTTACCATTATTATCTTTTATACGAATTGTTTTCATGTGAGAATATTTTTAAATCTCATCATATTAAAAAGCATAATTCTTTTTGAAGAAATGAAATGTTAAGAGTTCCCTAATGCATTTTCTGATATCTTGTAAAAGTTTTTATATTAGTTTAATTCACCACTGTATGTCACTAACTGAAAGAAGTATTTCTCGAACTTTCCATCTTTTGAAAATTTGATATTATAACAAGAGAATATGCAATCAAAGAGAAACTTCTTTCTGAATTATTTTTTTGGTAGAGCTTACTATTTATTTTAACACATGAGCATTAGTAAGTACATTAAAGATGTCAATGATTTGTCAGTAAAATGTAGATTATGACATATTAAATATGACATATATATGAGATTTACGTTGTCGATCAATCTACAATTTACCTGAACTGATGGGTTGAAATCACCAACCGACCAATGTTAGACTACTATCAGAAACATAGAAGTATTAGATGGCTGTTTTGTCTGAGAATGTGCTTCGTCAGTGACAGAGAGAATCGATCACTCCGTACGTAGGAATTGAAACTAGGACTTTCAGTCTCGTATACGAGCACTTCATCTCAAAGACCACTGACCCGGTATCCAACAGTGTTAATGCCTATTTTCAATCAGTGTGCGTGCTACATCGTAGATGCTCACTGCTAATGAGTCTCGGGCTGGGACGAAACGGCTGTCTAGTGCTTTCATGTTTCTAATAGGCGTCAAACACTGATTGATTCCTGATTTCAATGAATTAATATCAACTCTGAAATTTCAAATAAGCCAAAAGAGTAATTTCGAATAGATTTACATGGATTCATTTAAAATTTAATCATTAATAATTCAAATACATTTAATTAAATTAAACAATTATAGTTAAAAAAAATTTTTTCTGTTCATCATTACGATGTTACAGTAATCATACTTTAAGTACTTTTACCATTTTATTGAACTTTTCGAAATCTATATATATTTTCAGAGTTTTATTTGTTTGAGAATGTTTTCTAGTGACTAAGTATGTGAGAAAATTCTCGAAGCCATGACTAGTGTGTAGGCAGTAACTACCGAAGACAGTTGGTGAGGTTACACAACACCTTAGGTTGGTCAGAGTTAGACAACACCGCTATTGGATATAGGCTTAGTTGTCTAGGGTCTAGGCATTATCGTGAAAGACTGAAGGTCCTGGTGTAGTGAAGGAGATTACAGGTGAGGGCAAACGAATTGTATTTAACGAAAATTACAGAGTTACTCATTAAAATGGGGAAACCAAATCGTAACCGTTAATTTGCAAATTTTCAATCCATCATCAATCCATAGTCTGACAGTTCACTATTCATGCGTTTCATACAAATTCCATTGTGTTCTCACTCTTCCTTTCTTGATCTTCCCCCATCTTCTGCTGCCATACATTACGTTTACACGCGCGTCATATACTACTCATAAGTAGCGCGCACCACACTGGGTTCGATTCCAGCAGGAAGATGTCATGCATGCGCACTGCTGATATGTCTCGTATTTGGATGAAACGGCTGCTTAAACCTCCAGGTTTTTAATTGTAGTCTAACAATGATCAATTCATGATTTTAAGTGCAAAACAACTATCTCTATAGCTCTGTGATGAAAATCCTTTTATGTTTGTTTGTTTTGAATTTGATCTAGCAATGTAGAAATTTAATAGGACAATTTTCCAAAGTCTTCTTTTTCTGGCTTTTCAATATATTGTATCAATATTATTATTATTATTATTATTATTATTATTATTATTATCAATTGTGGGTAGTTAACCATTGTCAAAATATATGAGAAATCGGTTGAGAATACGAATAAGTAGATGCAGATAGTACTAAAACGGTCTTTTCAAAATATTATCCTTAAAATTGACATTTTTCAAATTGGTGTTAATTTAGCAGGTAAGTAGATGTTTTATTACTGTTTAATTCTTAAATATATGTAGTATAGTGTGTATACAAATAGGTTGAGCTAACAGGGTTTATCCCAGTTTTTGGACACATCTTTCGATCTTGCCAATTATCTGATTACATCTTAGTTGTTTTTTTGCCACTGTGTATTCGCATACTTACTTTCCTTATTATATGTCTAGCCTACTTTTGTCTGATTATAAATATTCAGTCTTGCTTCATTGCATTGAGTTGGCTCACTCTCCTGCTTCATTTCACTTTGCTTTACTTGTACATTTATCACTGTCTTGTCTGTCTGTTTTGAATGAATGTATGAAATAAATTCATTCGCGAAACCGTAGTTGGCATTTAATTAATACCGTCGCACAAACAGAATTCACCTAAGTATGATATACAGAAATTAAAGAGAAGATATAATTCATAGCATATCTAGCCATTGATACAAACTGAAGTTAGATTATTATCGGGCCATTAAACTGACGACCTACACTTCGAATTCAACTCAGCCGCTAATGTTAATTTTAATTATTAACCATTTTTTACTTCTGCTAGTTATGTTACATTTCTGGGTTTTATTCTGTTATCGAAAATTTCTATTTACAAGGTAAACAAAATTGAAGATAAAATTATAGTTGAAGGGCAGGTTTAAAACAATTACTACAAATTTGTTACAACTAGTTTCTCAAAATTCTGAAAATAGTTTTTATATGTGGGCACTGTGTGGAAAATAAAGTGTTAATTTTTCACAATGTGAATAGACGTTGCACAACTGATAATTCTATTATTGTATTCTACAGATTACACAGCACGTGAAAAGAATTGACCTGTAAATTCAATCTTATGGATACATATTATTGGTCTCCTTGAACCTGAATGGAGATACAAATCGACTTTTAAAAGTTCTCACATTTTTTCTTGATCATACCTAGGATTTTCATCATGGTCTGCTATCAGCTGTAATACA
The DNA here is from genome assembly GCA_944470395.2 of Schistosoma turkestanicum. Classification (NCBI taxonomy): domain Eukaryota; kingdom Metazoa; phylum Platyhelminthes; class Trematoda; order Strigeidida; family Schistosomatidae; genus Schistosoma; species Schistosoma turkestanicum. Next base: position 10,602,781 of record OX103977.1, read on the forward strand.
GATTCCATATAGAAAACTGAATTTTTCTTGTAGTGGAATACTTTTATGAAGAGAACGCGATTGGTGAAATGGAAACATTTATTATTGTAACCAGTTGTACTGTGGTGCGTGCTACTTATAAGTAGTATATGACGTGAGTGTAAACGTAATGTATGGCAGCAGAAGATGGGGGAAAATCAAGAAAGGAAGAGTGGGAACACAATGGAATTTGTATGAAACGCATGAATAGTGAACTGTCAGACAATGGATTGATGATGGATTGAAGATTTGCAAATTAACGGTTACGATATGGTTTTCCTATTTTACTGAGTAACTCTGTAATTTTCGTTAAATACAATTTGGTTGTCCTCACCTGTATTCTCCTTCACTACAGTACCAGTGATTGTTTTATTTTAATCCTTTGTTTAACTGTACTAAAAACAATAATAGCCCACATCACGTGTCGCTGAAATTGCTCGGTTGCCTCGGTGGTTTCCTCTACGTTCTTATTGTGATCTCGATATAATTTCAATATCGCGAGATCATCAATAAATATACCTCGACCTCCAATCACAGCTGGTCTCAAAAACACAAGAGGTACTTTCTGTTTAGTTGGCCCGAAAATAGTGTTCTTGGGATAAGGTGTGTTTCAAAACTAGAGCTTTAGGGGTCATGCATTGTAATCTAATTCCTTGCACATTCGTTACTATGATTGGCTCATCTGTATGCTATAGTTTTGCCGCTCAGAGTTTTGATATAATACTTGTATATGATTAGTTAGCAGATACAAAAGGACACCATCATCAGAGGGAAAAGCGATCCTACTTTCTATGCACTTTGCATCGAATTATTACTCTTTTTAATCCGTTTGGTCTTGAGAAATATTTGCAGTGGTTCGTTGAATAGCCTGATCTTCAACAATTTTTTTCAGCCATAAGTTGATTGATTGTTAGTCAAATATTGTTTCATACTACTGTGGATTCTTTTGTTCTGCTGTGTGTTGACTTGGATATTCTTCGAGTAATTTTAGCATCTTAAATATGCTAATGTTAATGTTTATTCGTAATTTTGTAACGCCCTCCTGACATGTCGGTCGCCATCTTGTTTTTAGTGCTCTGTACTTCGCCCATTTCCTTGACATGTTTCGATATTCTTTCGATACCGATCTGGAATCTTTAATTGGAGACCAAATCATCGATGTTCGCGAGGTTTTTCTTAACCGCAATCCAGCCGATGTCTACGATAGTCGAAAGGAGGCTATTCTTAGATATTTTCTTCCATCCAGGAAGGAACGATTGAGAAACCTATTCGCACTCACCCTTTGGTTGATGCTAAACCACTTGTCATCTCGCTCGCCTCCACTTATTGGCAAGACCTGCAACAGCGAATGCTGATGTAGTCAGAGAACTGTGGCCAGAAGCACTACCAGTGCATCCACAGACAACGAGTACTGTACTACTCGAGGACACGCCACTCACTAAAGTGGCTCTCATAGCAGATAAAATCATCGTGAGGACCAGCATTGAGGACAATGCTTTAGTTGCCTCAACATCACATCCAGGCACGGATCTTGACGCTAGTCATCGCCCAGCCCAAATACTGTATCCAAAGTCGTCCTAAATTTCGAGACGCCTGATGTCCCGGTAACGCACGTCCCTCAATCAAGATCGCTCCGGGCTGTAGCTCCAGCTCGCCCCAAGTGAGCATCTTCAAGCCGTGCCAAAAGGCAGCTGAGGAATCAAGCACTGGTTATTGCTGGTTTAACCTTGCCTTCGGCTCGGTGCTCGTCGTCATTGAGCTCCATACAAGGTGGGAAACCCCAAAGCCGACGAGTAAGTGTGGTCGTTCCCGCCGGCCCTTCACCCCAGGTTGAAGGTTCATCTTACGTGCAGGATTACGCATTAACACGATGTACCTAATTGACACAGGTAGCGGCAAGTCTCAATCTACGTCGCTCGTGCCACGCGCTGCAAATATTACCGTCGTTTTTACCTATGGTTTACGAGCTTTAAATATCAATCTTAGTAACCGACGACAGTATTTCTGGACGTTCATCGTTGCTGATGTTCTCACAGCCATACTCGGTACTGATTTCCTACGCTTTATGAATCACCAGTCGATTCACGCTGACCGGCGACGGAAGACTTAGCTTCTAACAAGTGCGAGTTTGACCCTTTACTTCCTTTCTTCTCACAGTACTTGAGTCTCCTTTGTTTATATGGTTAGCAAAAACGATGGTGTTAGTTAGAGACCATGCACTAACCACAGGGCATCAAAGGCATATACTATATGTTCAACCGCTGAACTCGTATATGGCATGACATTGCGTCTGTCTGGGGAATTTTTCATTCCACGGAGCAGTGATTCTTTTAAAATATCAGATTACGTCCTACGACTATCTGTGTAGATGAGAACACTGAAAACTTGAATACAACAACGACAAGCCCCTCTCTATCGAGAGTTTTTCACCTGTTCATATGTTTTCATACTAGAAGACCCGGTACCTAAACGGCAGCAACAGCAGCAACACGTGGTTCCCTTCAAGGTTAACCGATATGGCCAGGTCGAGATCGTTAGCAAAGATCTTCTCAAACCAGCACATGTCTATGGCAGTACGTTGTTCCGTAAATATAAATTCAATGCCATATCCGTCCAACTCACTGGCGTGTTCCCAATTTCTCCTTCGTGTCTCTCGCCAGATACCTCAGAGTCCGCATTCTGATGTCCCATTAAATAGCACCCGTCATATGCGCGGTTTACGGATGACACTGCAGTCTCATCTAAAGATCAGCAGACCACGCCGTTCTTGAATTCGGAAGAGATTGCAGTCCCAAGCACTCAACCACGAGGTAGGCGTGAGACCATAGTCTCGCGTTCAGGTCTCCAGGTACTTGGAGCTTCCCTTTTTCGCAACCATAGTTTTGCTACTTCTTTTTTTGTTGTTTTGGGACTTATTTTACCCTGGGCTAACGCCTCCCACCATCGCCTTTTCGGGACCTTCGACTTCACTCGAATTTGGCTACGGCGGGTCTGATCACCCACACCTCGGTCAATGTACTTGGTAGACATCCTGGTTCGGACTACGTCTGGCGTACGTATGACCCCAAATCTGGTTATCATGGTCGCTTCTGGTTTTCCAGCTTTACATTTCTGATATCCATTTTAATATTCTCATATGGAAAGTTATTACGGACAAAGCATTGTCAAGCCTTGAATATCCATGACAGCTTCACAAGAATTGTATTTCTCATTCAAGAACTATGCTAAGCAAGTGGTGTTTCGACAGTCTCAAGTGACCAAATGTTTATTGTTGCTTTTCATCCAAGATAAAAGTCCAGAACATAGCACTCGTCTAGCTTAACGTAAATTCACTAAAATGCAACCGTTGAGCTAACCACATGACTGGTGCGGTTGAACCAAGTCGCTAAGCTTGGAAAACGTAACAGCATTCACTACCGACTATTCGGGCTCAGTTAACAACCCGGATTGTTGCAATAATTTTTTACTTTGTAACCTGTGTTTACATTACAATAATGAAGCTTATCTATTTTCAGTCATCTAGGAACTTTATTTCATAACTGCAGAATTAAATCTGAGAGTTTGGCCTACACTAGCAGGTAAACCTTTATGCAGTGGATGTCTCGCCCAGAATTCTCATAATCATAGAAGACTATGTAGAATTTACATACCCAAAATATGACGGGTCATCCAAACACTAGTAAATCGATAGACATTAGTTTAGGTACTATAGTGCTAATGTATAGATTCTGATATACCCATAAAATACAAAGATAATCTGAGTTGCTTTGGGATGTCAGATTTACGGTCTGATTTGTGATCACGATTAAAATATAAATGTCTCTTTCCAAGTAGGGCAAGGTATCATTCAACTAAAGTCCACTCAATATGATATCTAAATAAGTCGAGTAAAATGAAATTAGTGAAATCAACTGATCCGAAATTATTCTGTTGCAGGTAGATCAAGAAAAACTCACATTATAAGCAAAACGAGTAATCTAATTTTCACGGTAAACAAAAATTGTCTTGATATAAACAAGATACCAATAATTATTTCAGGAGAATTTTCCCCTATCGTTATAGAAGTTTATTTATGCAAAGATTTTCGAAACACTAGTTATCACCAAGTCTAGGTTGTTGTGAAGCCTCAATGCTTCAGTATCGATCTTTATGCATTTGATTTATATTGCTCCAACTTCGTCATATGATGTATTCACGTTTAATTACGGTGAATTTATGAACACGAAAACATTCCCAAGTAACCGAAATTAAAAATTACCAACTCTTAAACTCCACTGACAGCAAATAGCCCGAGCCAGGCTACTTTATTTATTCTGAGAGGACACTGAAACAGCATTTGTGTTACACTATACAGAACTTCATTGTGACACTGTTAAGGTCTATCACTTTGGTGAACCAAATGGGGGAAATCAACGTAGATTTCTAACAAAATTCTGAATGAGATTGTTCCTTACTAACTTAGAGTTGGTTGAGATTTTGAAACTCAACTCCAAAGGCCAGCAAAGCTAGAAATCTTCAAGTGAACAGAACATTTTTGGCTCACTTTCCTTCTCGATCTTTATTTATGATCATTTTGATAAAATCAGCTCAGTGGCATCAATCTGCGCAAACTGAAAAATATATGGCCTCTGAAGAACCTTAAAACAATAGAGGAGTACAAGGAAGATAGTGGAAGAAAAAAACCTATTAAAATGTCATACCGTGAAATTCTTCCCCACGTGACTTTCTTCAAAAGAGAGAAAAATCGCTTGAACCGGTTGTGAAGACGGGCAACTGAGTGGGTGATAGGGTAAAGAGTAAATCTTACGAAGACAGACTCCAATAATTAGGACTTTTTTCGCTGATTTAAAGCAAAACCCGAGTTGATCTTAAGAACTTAAAGTATCACAGTCTCAAAAATACTACAGTTTCATAATCACCATGCCCCTGGAATTAACCCCAAATAGTAGCGGCACAAAGAGTACTAACGCAACTATGATACCATGTTTTCGTGTTAAGGGTTGCTCCTATTTGGAAGTGACCTTAGTTTCCTCAGTGGATAGCTTGTAAAGGGTGTTTGAAGAAAGCTTACTTATTCATGAACTAGCGTCTACAGATAGACGCTTTTAGCCTAGTGTTTGCGGTGATCATACTGTGTCAATAACTTTCTATATCACTTGGTATTGTTTCATGTCTTCTTTCAATTTCACCCTCCAGGTTTTCTACACTGTCTACATTATTCATTATCTAATTTTGTTTTCTACATATTTAGCCCTTAGTATTAGGATTTTTCTTTGTAGTTTTAACATGGGTTGTTGTACATTGAAATCATTAGATTCTTCGCCGCACTTTCGACCACCTGCGCTACGTACCTAGTTTGTGTCATTCGTAAGTGCTTCGTTATTTTATAGGTTGCGTGCATTGTTTTCAGATTACCCGATTACAGAATTCTGTTCGTTAAATTTTGAGGAAGTAAGCTTTAGGATGCTCAATGAAAGAAACTCTCTAGGTGGCCATAATTGACCAATTTATTAGTTGTATGAATTCAAACAATAAATAAGCTCTTTATACCTTTTCTAAGCTTGTCTTTGCCGAAATTTCGCAGTTTTTTTCAGAAAATAATTTGATTTACCTGATAATGTGTGCACTGAAGTGTACAACGTGTCTATACACCGATTTGCTTTCGCACCTGACACGATCATATCAGTTGTCGATAATTTTGCGTTAATTCAGGTGAAGGTACACATGTTGGTGTGATTATAGACGAAAATTGAGATTTTTGGTGGTCATAAAAGTGTGACCTTATATACCTATGCTTTTTGTGTTGCATTTGAGCTGTTTTTTTATCTCCTCAGCCGCGGCGAAAAAACATGTAAATGCAGTCTCGCCCGTATTCCCTCCAAGTTTGCATCTACTTTATTATTTTTGTTTGATTAGTGATACTGGTGTTTAGTGTGGAGTGCCAAGCAAACGTGTTAGTTCGGATAATTCAATTGCTGAGTGTTATTAAATTAAGTATTATAGATGTTACGAACACCCTCTTATCTTCAGCTTGCATAGTCATTTTTAATAATGTAACCTCTGCGTTAGGATCAGTTTTTTGGGCAATTATTAAGTTTAAAACCATGATGTTAAACCATATCTTAGATCTCAAGGGTTCCCTTTTCCTTACACGCTAAAATGAATTTATTTAATAAAAGTGACTAAAATAGTTTTCATAGAAACCCAAGTAAGAGATGTCTCACCTGTTTGTTCTCAAGTTGTTTAATGGCATATATTCATCAGAACTGGTTTGGGCTGACAATATTCTTAGTTTCGAATTGTTCTGAAGTTGATAACTAGTTCATTTTTTTCGAAATTAGTCCCGACTAATATGCCTTCACATCTATTCTCATGTTTTAAGCCATAGATTTCGACAGTGATAACAATAGACATGTTTCACTTAAATATACCTATGGTCCTTGCACATCCTTTTTAAGAAGCAGTAGGTATTTTTGGAAACTGTCTGCTACACTTTGTCATGGGTGGGAACATAACTGAGTCAAGTTTTTCAGACGCAATTATGGCACATTTCAATGCATACTACTGCTACATCAGTCTGACTTCAAAAAACCAACAGTTCTTTTGTCAAAATACTATCGTACCGTTTTATACTTACAGCAGTGTCGACTTTGAGGATTTGTCGGACCTAAGTCATACTTTGATCCCATGAATAGTTTTTAATGTTAGTAAATTTTACCGAATCACAAATACTTACATGTTTTCGTTTATTTACAGGCAATAATGTCCGAGTTGGATAGTTCACATAAAATCAATACTTTCCAGTGGTTCTATCATGTAGCCTCATCATGCGGATTCGGATTGCATACATTTTCTATCCCAACTGTAATCAAAATCCGGAATTTTTCTGACTGCAAAGACAAAGTATGTCCTTATGTGTGTTTTTCTTAGTAAATTTTGAACCCAACAGGTGTATTAATTGATTCAGTATCAGTTTAGTCGATTAAAACAGCTTGTTAAACCGTATTCCTCGCCAATCACTTTTCGAATTGATTAGATAACTTGACACTCAAAACCCTTATTGGAAATGAGTGGAATTTTCAGGACAAATAAATCATGTTGTCCGTCCAAAAATTCAAATCTTAGTAAACACACGATTTTTGACTATTTAGCTCTACAAATCTCAATATCGACCATAATAATCAGGTGCCTTGTAACCATTTATTTAAGGACTTGTTACTGTAACGGCGAAGCCTACGCATGTGGGTGTTATACAGTAAAAACGTGCAGTTTTTTTTATGAAGTTATTACCAGTAAAATCGTCATGACCTCTGAAAGATTTTAATTCAGTTATAGAGTGAGAGATAAACAATCATGAGCAACTTTTAAAACCGGGCAGATGCATTGATTCAAGCTGCCATGCTTCATTACTATGAAAAGGCAACAGTAAAACGAATTGCATAGGGGATCAAGATAATATTCCTACAAGGGAATAAAGAAGTAACGAAAGTTGAGAATATAATTTGAAAAGACAATTAATTAATGTTGGCACTTAATATCTATATCAGGATTGCAAGTGGATTTAACTTTCCCATTGAGATCCATATCTTTGATGTGGATTGTAACCTGATGGTCCATATATACCATCATAGTTCAGACAAGCAGTTAATGGCCGCATAGACTAGTGCTATTTTTTGGTCTGAAAACAAAGATCGAACGAATATCATCCTTACTCTGAGAAAAAATCTTAATTATTAATATGAAAAGTAGATAAACTAACTGATTATTTGCCAGTTAAAAAAAGTTATTTTTAACATAACAGCCAACCAGTCAAAATACACGCCCTGAATTTTGAAGTCATCTATCTGTATTACAATCATTCCATTTGTTCTTTTATTTCTTCAGCAACGTTTCTCCAAACTCGTTTATTTCTTCTATAATACGTTTAAACTGTTTGTTTTTTTGCTTATGATTTTAGCTACGTTGTCGAATTTACTTCATTTCCTATCCTTCGACTAGTTTTCAATCTGGCACTAAACCTACATTGTTATTTGCTGATGTAGATCAACAAAATTCATCTGATGACCAAGTTATGTGGTATCCATTATTGCCTAGTGAATTTTTTGACCATAAGTAAGCATTATATTTTATTCTTTTGAAGATGATCTGATGAATAGTGCTACTGTTGTTGAGTATTTCTGCAACTTTAGTGGATATTTTACTTTATTTAAACACATAAACATTGGTAAAAAGGGCATCTAACTGTCTATGCTGCATACAAATTACTGACTCTATGAGTAGGCTGGAATACTGCCTAAACGCTCAATTAGAAGCTTGTAGTTTTCTTTGACTCAAACATCTTCCACAAGGCAATGAAATAATGTAAGTAAATGCCGTCTCATGATATCCGGTGACAGACAATACGTTTATGGAACGCCTTACAATAATAGGTATTGTTGGAAAAGTGTTAAATGCTGAGTCATAATTTAGCTGTTTTACGGTAGCACAACATTGCACCCTGAAAAATCTTTTTTAATCTTGATTATTCAGGTTATTCGAAATGGGCACCGTATTATCATCCATGAAATAAAAGTGTCTTAATTATTATGTTACAATTAAATTCAAAAGTCATGTTTTTTCATTGCGAAATACTATTAAAATTCACATAATCAGTTGTCAAATCCATTCGGATTATGTGTTTGTTAAGTTCGTCACTTGGTACGCTTGAAGCTATTATGAGCTCACCTTAGTCGATAAACGCGAACGAGACAATTACCAGCGTCCAGGTAGGCTACATTGAATCCCAAACTGCAAAACAGAAGTCTTGATATAGCGTGGAAAGTATATTCTACAAACACTCAGCAATCACAATACAATCATGCACACAACTCTCGTTTATTTATACATCATAGAAACGTCCTTGGAACAGTCACAAAAATAGCACACTAAAATATATAGCAGCCAATCACAGCCATGGATTTTCCTGGTGGGAAATGAAATCTCAAGGTTAACTGATCAGCCCATACTCGCAAACGTGAAATCCAAAATAAGGCATTTATCAAGCGAGTTCTGGGGATCTAACATCCCTAACAATGTTTAGTTTTTTTTCACATAAAATTATCGCCCAACTACCGACTGCCTCGTCGAGCTTTGTTTTGTAGTGTAGGAATAGGTTGGAAGAAAGTTAGGGGCGGCCAAATCAAAACATGGCACAAACCCATGAAGTCATTGGCAAGTGGACTTAGCCATGTCAGTAATTGTCGACTACCTGGTTGGGTTCCGCGAGATGATAATAATCGATGGTTAGAGACCTTGGATGACATGGCTCAAAATCGTTCGCAATGGCGCCGGTGCATTTATCCTTTGTGTTCTCTCAAATCCTAATCTTCTGGATTCTTCAACATCTCTAGTTTTGACTTTCTAAACTTTTCTGACTGAATCATACTTCTTGAATAATATCTTCTAATCCTAACCTCTCCGATTACTTCTAATACCTTTACTACCTCTACTACTATTGGATTTGAATTGACGATTACTTCTCTGTGGTGATGTGGTATGGCGACATGAACTGATGTACTTACGTACGAAGTTCTACGTTGCATCTGACTGACTGACTGACTGACTAAACATAAAATTATCACAAATAATAGTAATCACCTTCATTAAGGTATTAATTTATTCGTATTGTTTATTGAATGACTTTTGTAATAGAGAGTACTATTATTCTAAGTTGAATTCCCATAGACTTTAAATGTATTTTGTAATTTGTCGACCATTTTACAAAGTTTCTATTCATCTTACTTTAAGTCATTTGATTTCTTTAACCATATAAATTAAAGTGAACTTACTTCACAGTGATTCAGGCGCTTAATATTCATTCATCCAGTCAACAACCCGTGTTTGCTATAAATAAATTAGAGTGATTTATATAGGCTGTTGATGTATAGTATGAATATAAGTCAGTCAATCACTCAACTACAACGTAGAACTTGGTACTTACATACATCAGTTCAAGTTGTCATACCACATCAGCACAGAGAGATCGAATTGTCAGTTCAAATCCCATATTGGTAGAGGTTGTAGCAGTATAGGCAGTAATGGAGAAGATTGGGGTTCAAACATAGGATTCTAGAAGTACATCCCAGTGAGATAAATTTAATCAGAGAAAGATATAGGCGGTGAGGAATTCAGAAGATTAGACTGAGAAAAGACGAAGAATGGATGCATCTGCGTCATTACAAGCGAATTACTGCGTATAGACGAATATCTCGCCTACACCATAAGTGACGCAAGTTGGCAAAAGCCAGCCGAGCCTTCTATATCCGTGCCGACATTGCATCAAACTAGGTCGTCAGGACTAATGAGACTCCCAAGACAAGTGACGTGGTTAACACGCTCAACTTCTTCACTCTCTATCATAAGTTTAGGTGCCGACGAAATCCAGTTGTGAATAAACATTATTCTAGCTTAAAAATAAAGTACCTTGCGGTCAAAAATAAAGTGTCTAGGCAACAAAATTACCTTCTTATATAGGTTTTTACTACTAGTGGATTTCCAGGTAGTATCCCAGCCCATACACAGATTTACTGATTGGTGTGGCACTTAAAGACTTACGTACTCCTTTCTAGCAATAATAATTAAGTTTTTAATAAGTTATGATAAATATCATATAAAGTTTGGTTCTAAGCTAATTACATAGACATATTTCTAATAAATGAATCAATAAATTACTATCCATTGTTTCAGTGCAACTTTCTAAATCCCTAATCATCAATTTTTTAGTGTAGTTGATTTGTGATGAATCTCTAATTTGAAATTTATATCACTTACTAACCCTGACCGGACAGTCTAAGGGAACTAGGATGCACCAGACAGATGTTTATTCTTAATATGAGACAACTAAACAACTGACATCATTTTATAAACGAGAAATCTCTTCAGCTTCATATAGTAATGATGTGTTCACTAATGAATAATTTAAAGTGGGGAAGTGTTGGAGTACTAATAAGAAGCTGCAACTAACTAGTAGAGTTCTACCATTCTGCAAATCGATTAAAGTTGAAAATATGAACAATTCTATACTAGATTAGTTCTATATAAAAGTTAAAGTCATACTATAAGGCTTAACAGTTTTGAGTTCTCAGTCCTTGCAAACTTAAATAATACATATTACCAAGATGTTCCATACTGAAATGAGAAAATGCTCCAACACTTCTTAATTTCCAACACTTATTTAACTAATGTCTTATCTGTAATGTAAACTAGAAATTCGATTTGATTTTTTCTCTTAATAAACGATGTGTTTTTGTTTCATTTACTTTTTTTTTGTCAAATACAAAAATTGAAGAAATTCACTTGCATTAGCTGACTTTTTGATTCATGAACGTATGCGTGTTTCTGTATCCGGTGTAACTAATTATTGTTTATCCGATTGTGGTAAACTGATTATTTGTGCATCAAGTGAAATTTACAACACTGTAGATAATACTAGTTTTGGAGTAAGTTATTATTTAGTGTTTTCTTTTTAAATATATAAATGAGATGCTTTTTTTCATTATATGCATATATATATATATATATATATATATATATATATATATATGTATTGCGGGGTTGTTGTGAAGATTGTTAAGTTTTATTTGTAACCATGAATCGATCAATGTTAGAACACCATTAGAAACCTGGAAGCACTGCACCACGGCCGTTTCGTCCTGGTATGGGACTCATCAGCAGTGCGCATCCACGACTCCTGCACCCCGCAGGATTCGAATTTGGGACCTTCGGTATTGTACGCGAACGCCCTAACCGTTAGACCACTGATGAGTTCCATACCAGGACGAAACGGCCGTTCAGTGCTTCCAGGTTTCTAATGGTGGTCTAACATTGATCGATTCATGGTTACAAATAAAAATATATGTATGTGCTGTTTAGATTTGATTTGATTTCTAATAAATAGTTTGCATTGTATTAAATTACATGCCTAATGTTATAAAATAGTTTATTTGTTGAAGTGTTTGACTCTTAATCATTTGGTTATATGTGTGTGAATCCCGTTCCAGTGATTTGTGTTTAGAAGGTTGGATCAATAATTATTAGGTCTTATATATGAACAATGCGGTTTAAATTTGCGTGCCAAAATTAGTAGGATGGTAGTGACAATAGAAAGAAAAACAATGAAGTTGAATTGTGAGGGTTGTTGTAACTTCCTAGGTTATACACACCATGTGAAGATAGTTCTTCTTGAGGTTTCTGAACAGGAGATCATGTTACAGAGTGGTCGATTTTGAAGGCGCTACTGTAGTACCCATATGAGCATTTATATATAGTTCAGGAATTTGTATTTGATAAATGTATAGTATTAGTTTAAACAATCATTGATTAAACATGAGGAATTAGTACTCTTTTGAAGTAGAGTGTTTTTTCTAGAATTAAAGTTTGACTAATGGAAGTAATGCTATTCAAACAACAACTTCGCGTAATATGAATTTTTATAGGAATATTGAATGCTTTCATTTCATCTTGTTCACAGAATTAGTTTATATTTCAGCATAAATTGTTCAATTTTGAATAGATGGATTTGTTTTTACGGATTAGATTTATATCAGTACTGAAGTTTTGAAGATTGTTTTACTAAAATTGACTAACTTTCAGTATTTTTTCTAGTTTCCATATTTATATTTTATAACGTTTATCTTACTTTTTTTCTAACATAAATTGACATTCATTTGGCTTGTTCAGTAGTCATCTCTTCTGCAATAGACTTTGTCATGTTATTACTGCTTTCTTTTTAATTCAATTTCTCAACAAATTCGGACTTTACTTGTTTCATTATTGTTAGTGGGTCTACGTTAACCTAATTGACTAAGTTTCAATTTGTTGAAATGGTATACTTTCTTGAAGGATTCTTGGTAGTGTTGTGTTCTCTCAGCTAAATGGTTTCAACTGAACTGAGCTATGTCAGTTAGTTTAGCTTACCAGGTCTGCGAGACAATCGTAACCGATGGTTAGAGACTTTGAATGACATGGCTTAAAATGGTTTACATTGGTGCAGGTGCATCCATTCTTTTTCTTCTCCCAAATTCTAGTCTTTTGAATTCCTCATGACCGTTTTTTCTCTTTTGAATGTATTTCACGGGGATATACTTGTTGAATCACATCTTCGATCCCTAATCTTTTGGATTACTGCTAATACTGCTACTAACTCTACCACTATGGGATTTGAATTGACAATTCCATCTGTTTGTGCTAATGTGTTATGACAACTCCAACTGATATATGTACTCAGCAAGTGCTACGCTTTAGCTGATTAAATGACTAACTGAAGCCAAATGGTTTAGTCTGTCCTATTGGTCCGTTATACTCAACTTTTTTTCCATCCTCTATCTTCAATGCAAGGGAAGTCATCATCCAGCTTTTACTTACACCTGTTACCACTAGCGGAACATCTTGGGCCTTCCTTTCCAGTTCTATTCAATGGCTGCTCATTCTCTTCATGTCTGTTTCTAATTCTCGGCGTAATTTACTCTTTGGTCTTCCTCTTTTTCCTTTGCCCTTGAGAATTTCAAGTTAAGCCAGCTTTTAGTATTATTATATTCCAAACATATATGGGTCTATTATATTCAGATATACCGAACCACACCGTACCATAAAATAATATAAATGAAAACTATACATAAACAAGCTGTAAAGTGACTGAGTAGCAAAGTCTGTAAGTAAAAGACTTGTAACAAATTAAGAATAATAAGTTGTATTACAATAGTTAATGTATTAACTGAAAACTTGTAATAAACACGATATATAAAAGTAGTAATCCAAATACTTAGTAGTTGTACAGTAAAAATATAGATACTAATGGTAATTCGACAAACGGTTCCATAATGTTGATTGTAAATAATGACTGAGAATAAGAGTTTTAATGTTTCCATTAAATACAAGGATTATATGTTTGAATAAAGTATGATTAAGTCCACTAAATGTCTTTATTAGAGTAAGATTGATAGCATACACTGCAAGTGATCGATTGTAGCGTTGTATAGTATGGTGTTCGTTAATTTCAAAACTTCAGGTGATTCTCTATGTCTACATCATGGACTGTTCTTAGCTAGATAGCATTTGAAAACTAGGAAGCACTAAACTGCTCTTTTATCTTAGTTTTTGACTCTCCAGTAGTGTTTAACCCAACTTTAGTCTAACATCAATCAATCCACGATATAACTCAACCATCTTTTATTACCTATGATGGATACCAACTGCCTGACACTCCACACAGTCAAACTCCATTATTCATAGTTGCTCATAAAAAAATCCTGTAACTTGGATCTAGAAATTAATCACTAGTAGTATAAAGGGGATTTGTAGAGATGATATCATTATTATTCTAGTTTACATCATGAACAAGTCTTATCTAGATATCCATTGAAAACTAGAAAGCATTAGATAGCCATTTTTTCTTAATTTATAGAACTGCATTATACCATGTTTCTATAATTGACAGATCTACTCTTTTTATCAATGTTTTGTTTTAAAAAGTTTTTTTTTTCATTTTGTCTAATCCAATAGGAACAGCCTAATTATCTTGAACCAATCAAAGCACCATTGACTAATGTAATTCAACCAATAATGTGTTCATTAAATTCAGATTTTATTGTTTGTTTATCAAATGATAATATTTTCATTGGTTATATACCAACCAATACATGGATACCAATAACACATTATCAAAGTAATAGTAAGTTATAATTTTTATGAATGATTATTTTTAATATGTAAAATAGTGAATAGTGCATGCGATGTCAAGTCATGTAGATTAAAGTTAGACATTTACACCTTAGGATGTCGGCTCAGTGATCTAGAGGTTAAGCGTTCCCACGCAAGATCGGAGATCTTAGGATTGATTCCTGTGAGCGGTGGTCGTGGATAAGCACCTCTGATGAATCCTATACTAGGACGAAACGTTCGTCCAGTGCTTCCAGGTTTCTAATGATGGCCTAACAATGATCGATTCATGCCTTCAATGAAACTCAACAATCGTCACAGCCGTATAATGAAAAATCATCTAGTTTAGTTGTTGCATTGAAACTTGATCAATAGAATTCGATCGGCACTAAGAAAGTCTTAATACTGACACAAATATGACATTTGTTATAACCCAGTAGATTATTTGGTATTTCAAGATTATCTTTCATCATAAATTCACGTAAACTGGTTGACCATTAAAACATATGTATGTCAAGATCTAGCCTAATTACTTTTATCGTCTAGTATTTTTCGGACAGTACTTCCTTCGACTAGTTCCAAAAATCAGGAAATGGCTTAAACAGGTGTGTCATTATATTGTAATAAAACTTTGTTGAATTGGATGTATGCCTAACCACTGGTTGCCTCAAAGAGCTATTTCTTGTGGTGTAGGGGTAGGCCAGAAGGAAGCTAGGGTCGGCCTAGCCAAAATATGGCACAAATCCACTAAGTCATTGACAAGTGAACTGAGTCATGTTGATAGATGTAGACTACGTGATAAGGGTCGGCGAGACAATAGTAACCGATGCTTAGAGACCTTGAACGACATGGCTATTCGCTAGAGCCCATTGGCTAAGAATGAGCCTATATAGTCGGCTTCAAAATTTATATATATTGGATCCTAAAACCGTAGATGAATCAATAGATCGTTTTAGCAATTGTTCATTATGGTTAGTGCTATTTTTCCCAATAATCCGTCTCATCTTCTTAACTTCCTCTTTCGATGTACTGTTTTTAGATGTACGTTCCACTCCTTCATATTTGTGGAAAACACTAGGAGAATGTGCTCGTTTGAATGCATAATCGCGATTTTAAAGTCTATGAGTGCTCGATCGTTTAAAATATTTCGTGAAGGAAACAGATGACAGTGGAGCCTCAATTCTATCATAAACAAATCGTTTAGTGTCCTTTTTTCTTCCAAATAATCTTTTTGATGTGTTTTGAATTTTGTCACTTAACATCATAATATAATGGTTCCAACCGATGATTATTTTTCTCAACTCTTTATCTCATCATTTTTTGTGTAATTTTCAATTCTAGGTGGCCTATCTGCCGGTATCCCATCGTTTGTCATCCAAGAAGAATTTGATCGATACATTGGTTATTGGTGGAGACCAACACTGACTAATGGTATATAACATGATATGTTTAATGATTCTTTGAATAAGAAAGTTTATTCATTTTAGCTTATAAATTAGTGAAATGTGTATAATCATCTGTAAAGCTTTTATCTTAATTAGTAGATATTATATATTCACACCTCTCAATCGATAAAAATAATTCTTTAAGCCTCTTAAATTTATTTAGAATACTTAATCTACCTCAATGTTTTTACTTTGTTCAAATATTTTATCAAAGTCTCTACTGAAAACAAGTATGAAACTTTTATTTTCAGTGATTGGAAGTAGTTTGGATCGTATGTTAGATCCTAAGTTAGGGCTTGCCTCGTGACACTGTTGGGTGATTTCTGAAATGTGTCCTATCTACCTCCAGTGATTTTTCCTATACTATGAGGTCTATAAGCGCAACCTAATTTTATGTACTTTTGGTTTGCACATAACGTATAATATGCAGCAAATGTGAGTAAAGTGAGTGATGATCATCGTTCCTTCCAAAGGGGCTAGTATACACATGTATATTCCATAGAATATACATTGGTTAGAATCTCTATATTATCAATATGCATATAACCTATACTAGTCCCAGTTGCGATACTCTCACACTAAAACCCTGACAGTTTGGGCGATTTTCCTATTTACCCATATTCATGTGGTATGTGTTGGTGCCTCGAAAAATAAAAGTCAGAATAGCCAGTAGATTTTTCTAATCGAGCTTTACCAACCTCATAGCTGATACATCTCACCAAACCAATATATATAAAACAAAGGTTTCAATGTGCTTCTTTAAAATTTCATGAATCACTCTATTCCTAAGGTTCAATTTGTTGTTTTTCAGTCGGACTGAAAACTGCAGTGATCAAAATGTTCATCTAACAGTGTATTATTATTTGTCAGTGTAATAATTTCGTTTGAGATTACATTTTACTCTATGATTAAATTTTACTCACTTGGGACACCCGAGTGAGCAACGCTGTTATTAGGAAACAGGTGCTAGGTAAGAATGGCAGATCAATAGATGAAGTA
>OX103977.1:10620432-10636778 GCA_944470395.2 Schistosoma turkestanicum
TCCATTTAAAAACATGTAAACTAATTGAGTCTCGACATTGCTTACTTATGCCTAGCCACCGACTACACCGACGAGCGATGTTGTTTGATGTAGAACTAGGCTAGAATAACGCTAAAGATGGCCAAACCAAAACATGGCACAAATCCATAAGGTCATTGACAACTAGACTCAGCCATGTTAATAGGTGTAAACTACCTGATTGGGGTTCGTGAGACAATCGTAACTAATGGTTAGAGGCTTTGAATGACATGGCTCCAAATCCTATGCAATGGTGCAGATACATCTTTGTCTTATTCCAAATTCTAATTTTCTGAATTGCTCATGACCTTTCTTTATTTCTTTTTAAATATATTTCACTGAGATATACTTTTCGGATACCTCTATTACTATGGGATTTGAATTGACGATTCCATCTCTCTGAGCTAATGTGATAAGGCAACTTGGATTGTCTTAGGTATGTACCAAGTTCTACGTTATAGCTGACTGACTGACTGACTCTCGACATTATTTTCTTGTAACATTTTTGTTATAGATTTCATTTGAGTTTGAAAATGACATTTGATTTCATGATCATTTAGTAATATTAAATGGTTAGAGGCAATCGGGAATATGCCAAACACTTAGCAACTTGAAAACACTGATTCTTCTGTTTATATTTAATCCTGTAGTGTCACAATCAAACACGTTATCAATCACTGAATGTAAGTAGTGACTCATGTCTTGTAGAGATAAGATATATGTACATATGAATCAATACTTGTCTTGTTCTTATTATCGATCAAATTTTTATATTTTTCAGTTCGATTAATATGCATCCGAAAGACAGCTATTTGACAGGTTATTTCTAATTCGTTTAACTGTATGTAGCTGTTCACCACGCATACATACGACATAGTTTTTCACTGAGATTGTATTGTAATGTTTGTCAATACTTTCTGGGGAAATATCCGAGAGACATTATCATCCGACTGTAGCTGCTACTTGATATGATGATCGGGCTTGCCTATCATGACTAGACAATCGAGTTATTTTGACTGAAAAAATCACTTCCTTAGGTGTTAACCATACCAGATAGGTATGCAAGATATTAGAAAACGTCAATTCTAATAATCATACACTTCACTTTACCCCCCACAGATTTCCATCTTCGTTAATAAGTCTTTTGGAAGTATCGGAATAGCACATCAAAAATATGCTATAAAAAGACATTGTGTGATTGTGTTTCGGCAGCGGTTTCTTATAATCTCCAGTCGCCACTCATCCATTATTTTCCTTTCCAACCGACCTCCGAAGAGGGAAAATCTTTTGACTTTACAAACAAGTGAGCGAGCACAATTGCTCTCGTACCTGGAACAACGCTACATGAGACCACTTCATTTATAATCGATACTTTTTGATATTGTAAAAATTTTTTCACATCTTTTTAAGTAACTATGGTAGTAATAAATGTTTTTCAATTTTTCTAAAAATTATTTATTTTTATTTAGGTACATGACTTTTTAACTTTTTTAAAATATCCATGGCATTCAACAAATGACCCTAACAATCTATCATGTTGTATCAATGACAATTGTTGTACATTTATATGGGCTTCACATCGTACTGGTTTTACACATTTATATCTTATACACTGTTCATGGCCTAAAACTAATTTAATAAATTCAATTCAAAATCATAATAATCATGAAAATACAGTTGTACATGACCGGACTGCAATAATTATCAAAGCGAAACAAGTCATTATTGATCAGTTAACTAATGGTGATTGGGAAGTTACTGGAAATCAGGTATTTTGAATTTTTTTTTTAAAAAAAAAATATTTTGTTCAATAATTGCATTTATGTCATTCTAGGGTTGTGAATGGTTGTTGAGTTTCATTGAAATCGTGAATCAATCCAATGTTAGACTAGCATTAGAAAGAAACTTGAAAGCACCAACCTACCGTTTTGCTCTAGTATAAGACTCTTCAACAATGCGTATCCACGACCCTACAACTGGGAAACAAACCTAGGACGCGCCCGTATCCATCAGTGTTAATGTCTTAGTTGAATCAATCCACGTTATTACATGACCATCATACATTGTCTTCATTCGGTAACTGTCCCACACCTGATATGGTTGAACTCCACTGATCATGACTTCTCACTTGATCTCCGAGAATTCCATCACAAAGCTAGTCACTAGTGAGTGCATGATAATTGTTATTATAGGGTTTCATTGTAATCATGAATCGATCAATGTATTGAATGTTTCTCACACATTACTTCATGCTTGTAGGTGTAGGTACACTTCACTGGTAAGTATTAACTAACAGAAAAGCTAAGTAAAGCTGTGTCTCATACTGATTATTTGTCATCTCAACCCCGTGCACACAATGTTGAATCATTTAGATTACGTATGCATTCATCCTAACACCTTTGTTCATGAGAGAAAGCTGATATAGTTGGTTAGTCAGAAATTGCCAAATGATAAGTGAATGTGATTGACACAAGAAATGATTTTCATTCTAGGGTATGAGGCCTAAATCACTAACCCTAGTATATATATATATATATATATTCTCAGTAAAATTGGAAAACCATATCGTAAATTGTTCATTTGCAAACTATCAGTTCATCCTATCGAACTGGACTGTTCCTGTTGCCAAACATCAATCCGTTGTCACTATTCATGCGTTTCATACAAATTCCATTGTGTTCCCACTCTTCCTTTCTTGATCTTCCCCCATATTATACTGCCGGACATTACGTTTACACTCACGTCATATACTACTTATAAGTAGCTCACACCACACTACTACTACTACTACTCTGTAATCACTGAATCGTATATTTTGCGTACTCATTTTTTTCTCAACTATTTAAGAATTGAATGCATTATAATTTTCATACTGTAAGTTTTGCTGATTATTTTTTGAAGAGAACAGTCATAAAAAAATTGGTGTAGAATTGTTTTTTTTCTTTTAAATTCCATTCCAGTTCTGCACAACTGATTATAATCAAATAAAATATTTTAAAATTAGAATTATTCATAGTGACATATTTATAAAAATGAAAGTGTTTAAAAATAGATGATGTGTGTATCATGATATTGTGAAGTTTTTTTAATAAAACTCATATATGATGATGAGAATTTAGTGAAATAAAATGAATTCAGATTAGTTTGCAACAAAATAATATTTTTTATCATTATTGCATAATCAATGGTCGAATTCAATTCAAATCATTCGATTGCCAATTCACTTATGTGACACGGCTTCTGACTCCGATTTGACAAATCGATTGAGTCTACTGTGAAATAAATCTTCCTTTCTATTTCCGTATATATCATGTTTAGGCGAAGTCCGTTTGTGGGGTGGCGGTAATTAAAAGCCTGATACAGATTACTTCATACATTCATTTAAGCAGACGGATAATAGAATGCAAAGCGAAGTGAAATGGAGAACACTAGTTGGCCAAATCCATATGATGAAGAATGTGTAGGTATTTATAGTCAGACAAAAATAGCAGGCTAGACATGTGATAAGAAAAGCAAGCAATCCATAACATACGTACTCAAGTAAAACTAAATAAGATTTAAAGCGAATAATTGAAAAGGTCTCAAGATGTGCGAATAGTAACTTGTGAAGAAAAGTCTAGTTCATTTATCTAAAGGTTGGAACAAGCCATGTTGAATCAACATGTTAGTACATACTACAATACTTTTACAATTTGTGCTGATGTAGACTAAAGTTCATTTTTCATTTTTCGCATAATTTTAGTTATTTGTATAAACAATTATTCAAACGTAGAAATTGACGGAAATGTACTTAGTTGAGATTATCGTATTTGACTAACATAAAAAGTAATAAGATAATAAAGAAAATAGAAAGACTAAATCTTGCGAATGTATTAGAGGAGATAGAATTGAAAAATATGTATTTAAGAAAAAATGAAATTCAAGATTGTATTGTGAAGCACAATCTTGAATGAACCTACTTACTTACTCATTCCTCTTACTCCTGATGGAGCATAGGCGGCTAACTAGCGAATTATTTTTCTGGTTAGCGTTCTTACGAGTTCACCTTACTCGGTAAACGGAATGAAGATTAGTGATTCAGCGGCACGATAGGCTACTCTAATCCAATCGTCCCAGGGCCCACTAACTAGAGGAAGAAGCCTTGATAATACGTAGAGAATGTATTTCACAAGCAACCATAAAGTACGAGGACCACAAGCATACAACTCAAGCTTATTTATACAATGATAAAACGCGCTTTGTGAGAGCTACAAAATAGCGTACTAAAATAATCCATCATCCAATGACAGTCAAGGATTTCCCGAGTGGGAAATGTAAGCTGAAGGTCAAATAGGCATCTTTGGCGCGAAAACCTGAAAATTTAGAAATTTCAGAAATTAATTACAAAATTAGGACCTTTTACAAGTGAGTTCTGGTGATCTAACGTCTCCAACATATTTCTACGGGATGGGGTCGCTAACCTCCATTCCCAACCCTTCCCCTTTATCCGGGTTTTGGACTGGCAGTAACCATAGAAGGGCTCCAGGTGGATTTAATCTTCAATGAACACAATTCCTGTATTGCTTTCAGTGTTTATATTTCCTACCTGAAACGACTATAAACCGTTATTGGTTGGTTTCCTCTGTTAGCATGCTATTTTGTAGCTCTTTCAAATAATCTGTTTTGTATTGTATATGTTACGCTTGAATTGAGTGCTTGTTGTTAGTTTGTGCATTATGTATTCTTCCAACTAACTGTGAACTTATTCATCTAGTTGGCTGGGTTGAAGCACTGAGAATTAGCTTAGCTTATTCTGTTATTATGTCTCTGGTTATACGTTCCTTCGTTAATACTAAGTTGTAGTGGTACATTTGAAGCATAGCAAGTTCATGATGATGAAAATGTTTAGACAATTTTCACACGATGCATACTTGTATGTCAACATTTAATCGGTAGAAATTCAATCTTGAATACTAAGAGTAGCATAATTATAAGACTTAATACTATTTATGATATAAACATTATATCTGCTGAACAAGTTAGTGGTTATCTTGAATTATTATTGCCATAGATAACTCATTAGCATTCGAATCGAAAACAAACAAATACTGAGTTCTTGTCTCATCAGTATTAAACATCTTCTACACTGAAATGAAAGTATCCATTCAACTCACAACCAATCCCTCGCTCCCCCCTCCCAACGAACATTTTTGTCATTTAAAAAAACACAAATGTAGTACATTTAAACAAATTTCCATTTTAAAATTGATCATTTATTGTTTTTTTTTATTCATAGATTTGGTTAGATGAAGATAATAAATTTGTGTATTTTGAAGCATTTAAAGAACATCCACTTCTGAAACATGTGTAAGTAAATGTTTTTGTTGTTGTTGTTGAATTAATCTGTTTATTAGTCACAATAATAGTATTTTATTATTATTATTATTAGTTATGTTCAACTTATTAAAATAGAATCTTTCAATAATACAATGGATAAAGTCTGTTGAGATGACATAGTTCTACTTGGTGAAGACGATGACGAAATTCAGAGTCTTCTGACTACCCTAAACATGTTCGGAATGCGATTCTCCCCGTCGAAATGCAGAATGTTGCTTCAGGGATGTTGGGTTGCATCAGCATCTAAACTAGTGATAAGGAGTGAAACAGTTGAGCGTGTTGACCGCTTCGCTTATCTCGCGAATCTAATCAGTGGCAATGGCCTGGTGTTTGACGAAATCTCAACACGGATATAGAAAGCTCGATGGGCTTTAACAACCTTCGTCACTTATGGCGTATGCGGGATATCCGCAGTTCGCTCCGTCCTACTTTTTGGCTGCGAAACACAGTCAGTCAATGTAGAAGATATTCGTAGGTTGCTGGTTTTCGATCACAGTAGTCTCCGAAGCATTGCTCATGTATCATGGGACAACCGAGTAAGCAATGCTATAGTTAGGAAACGGGTGCTGAATCATGTTGGTAGGTGTCGTATATATGGTTGGGATCCGCGAGATGTTAATAATCGATGGTTAGAGATCCTGAATGACATGGCTCAAAGGCGTTTGCAATGATGCAGTTGCATTCATTCTTTGTGTTCTGTCAAATCCTAACCTTCTGTATTCCTCATCATTTTATCTTTTTGTTTTCAAGTTTATTTCACTAGATTCTACTTCTTGAATAATATCTTGGAACCCTAATATTTCCGTTTACTGCTAATACTTTTACTACTTCTACTACTATGGTTTTACAAATGACAACTGCATCTCTGTGCTAATGTGGTATGGCAACTTGAACTGGTGTACGTAGGTACGAAGTTCTATGTTGTTGTTAACTGACCGACTGAATTATCATACTGTTGAATAAGGTTAAAATGTAAAGTACTGACTTTCAAGTTCCAATGTGAACACTGAACTCTTAGATACATGTTTATTCAACTGACAAGTCTCAAATAGTTTATATTAAACATTGTTCTTTAATTGTATTTACTACTAACGGTAATAATCTGTCTACTTTTCTAAATGGTTAAATGTTTATAATAGTGAATGTATGGAAAACATCCCATAATTCAATTTTTTTTCTTTCTCTCTCTCTCTACCTTATAACAATACACTTATTCTTATACTAAATGTTTTGTTTTTTTTCTAGATATTCTGTCAGTTATGTTGATCGACGAACTGATCGAGATCAATTGCATTGTTTAACATTACACATCACCACCACCACCACCACCAACAACAACAACAACAATAACAGCAAACATAGTGATACCATGGTAATGCAATCTATTCAAAATGTACACAATTCATTATCATCATCATCATCACCATTAACAATGAATACTAATAATAATATTGAAAATATCCTAGATCCATTATTTCATGATTCATGTTTATTGAAACAATCATATCCATTATCATATGAATTGAATTCATTCAATGTACAATCAGGTATAATGATTTTAGAATCAAGTAGTTTAGATAAATTAGTTGGTATTCAAATTTGTCAAGTTTGTATTATTGACAGCAATGAAAATGATGATGATGATATCAAGAATACGCCTGCTACATCCACTTTCACCGGTCATAAACATTGTAAACCAATTCTAAAACATGTGGGATGGCTTCGTAAACATGGTAAGAAGTTCCTTTTTTTTTTAAAAAAATATTGATTTGTTAGAATTTCTGCGTAGTTGTTTTTCTAAATTTTTTAGCAAAAAAGAATATGATATGTATTGTACTGATTGATAAGTTCACTTAACAGTTGATCAATTTGATGTTTATGAATTCAACTTTTTTCACTCATTCAGTCAGCTACCACGTAGAACGTGGTATGTATGTACATCAGTTCATGTTGCTATATTATATTAGCACCCAGAGATCGAATTGCCAGATCAAATCTCATTGTAGTATAAGTAGTAGAATCATTAGCGGTAATCAGAAAGATTAGTGACTGAAAATGTCATTCGAGTAGTAGTATATATAGATATATTAGTTTAAAAAGAGAGAGAAAAAAATTTATGAGGAATTCAGAAAATTAGAATTTGAAAGAAGACAAAGAGTGGATGCACGTGCGCCACTGCAAACAATTTTGAGACATGTCATTCAAGGTCTGAAACTATCGGTTACTATCATCTTGTGGACCCCAACCAGGTAGTTTACACCTACCAGAATGTCTCAATCCAGTAGTCAGTGACTTCATGGGTTTGTGCCATATTTTGGCTTGGCTGCCATTAACGTTCTTCTAGCGTTTCCCTACACCAGACATCATCGCTCGCCGAGGCATTCGGTGGTTGGGCATACGTAACACATGCTCCAACCACCTCAATTGATGAAGTTTCAGTACTTTATCTACTGATCTGTCATCCTTACCTGATACCCTTATCGTAACATTAGCATTGCTTACTCAGCACTACTCAAATTGTGTCGATCAATTGGCATTATGATCTGTCGTCTAAATGACTCCATATTACGTTTACTATTTTGAAATGTTATATTAGTCGGCCAAAAAAACATTCGGCTTAATTTAAGTTTCGTGCTATTTAGCAGTTGGATAAATGCTAAAACGGATTTGTTAAATATAATATTAATACTACTCAATGATCAATCAGTTGTAAATACATACATTTTTAGGTCAATTTCGATAGAACAGCGAGAACACGTAACTGATCTGAAAAATGTAATGCATTTGTGCCATACATTTAAACCATAGTGAACACAATTACAAGACTGATTTCGCCGAATTTTACACTTAAGGTTTTTCGATTTTCTCTAGTTATATGGAATAATGAAGAACACACTTTTTTACAGCTTACTTGATTCAATAATTGGTAAAGTAAGCCAATCAGAAGTGACCAAGTGAGAAGATCAGTTTAATGCCAACCGAAATGTTCTAGGGGATGAATGCATATCATCAATCGGAAAGTGAATTTATTATATATATATATATATTGATATATATATATATATATCAATGGGTACTTATGTATATGATTCGGCCAGAGAATAGACTTTCTCTTTGACTCTTTCCTTCTTACTCAAGTAAGCAGCTTTAGGGGTTAGCACGTGATGCATTCAGATCTTTGGCATCGCCCATCATAACAATAATCTGACCCAGATTTCAGATAAACTGGTCAATCATCTATCACTAATTATTTCGACTTTTCCAACTGTTCAATCTTTAAAGTTTGCAAAACGTTTGATTAATTCATTTTGTATTTATTATCGCTTGAATATCTTAAAATTGCTTATCCAATGAAATTAAAATTCTTATAAAGTTTTAATTTGTGATCAATTGAATGGAGTTATATTTGTAAGCAATCTGTAACTTCTTGGTTGCCAAGATCCTGGAAGGATATTTTTTCTTGGGTTGCCTAGGCATTAAAAAAAAATTAGCAGCGTCCTAACGACCTGAGATCGTGAATGCGGAGCTCAAGCGACAAATACGATACCTCAGTCACATTCAGTGTTTTGTGAATATTTTGTGATGTGTTAGCTACGTACTTCCGAAGGCCTTATTACCAGAGATGGGAATCTGTGAGGTAAAGTGAGATGTGTTATTATTAGAGTTGACGGTTGTGAGGAAGCAATATTACTGCAGATACTGGTTGTTTAAGGCAAGCGCCTTATTGATGGTACTTTTCTAGACAGCAGTCAGTGTAATTTTATTGTCAAAATTTTAGTTTATCGACTACAGTTTTCTCGTTTTTCAACTGACCCACAGAAGTTATAATTTCAGTCAAAACAACTCGATTTTATTATCATCAAGTACAAATTCATATTTGTCCTTGAGCCATACTTTGCCTGACGATTTATCCGATTGCCCAACCTCAGTAGAGTGTAGTGATAAGTGAAGCTGTGACCTAGGGATTAAAAGTCAAATACCTTAATTATTAAACTTATCACTCCACTAATTCATTCTCTTCATATCATAATGAAACCTAACTATACAGAATCAAGCAAACTGTACTTGATGATAAAGTTATACTTTGTGTATAGATATACAATTTTAGTAGAGTTTTATTCTCTAAGTTGAGAATGGTTTGTCCTTGAGAGTGTTTCGTTGTTCTTCTGAACAACATAATCAACACCAAACCTTTGCCTGAAGTTCATACTGATGATATTGTTCATAACCATTCATATGAGCTATACATTTTCTCTACCACACATTTCATAATGTTTATGATAAATTTATCGTGGTGTTTTTTTTCTCTTTTCTGCTTCTCTTTGTTTTGTTTATGTCAATAATAATAATAATAATAACAATCGATAACAGTATGGCATTATAATGCATTCAATGGATTTTATCCAACTAATCCACCATTAGTTCTACGATGTGATATATTTCATAATTTAGATCAAGTGGTCACATTACACAACACTGATAGTAGTCAATGTATGAATGATTATATGAATAGTAGTTGTGGTAGTAGTAGTAGTACTAGTAATAGTGCTGCTACCAACACACCAAATTATATTGAATTTACTAATTCACAATCAATATTATATGGACAATTATTTTTACCAAATTCTAATCATACTCGACTATCATCTGGTTCATCATCTATCAATAGCTCTAATGTTGGTTATCCAACACTACATTTTGTTTATGGTGGTCCAGGTGTTCAACTTGTTCGTGGTAATTATTCAAGATCTGTGTAAGTAATATGTTCATTTTTTCTATGTTTTCATCTTCATCGTGTTGTTGTTAGTCAGTCAGCTACATTGTAGAACTTGGTACGTACGTACGTAAGTACATCAGTTCAAGTTGTCATACCACATTAACACACAGAGATCGAGTTGTCAATTCAGACCCTATGGTAGTAAAGGTAGTAGTAGAAGTTCTAGTAGTAATCGGAAAGATTACGTATGGAAGATATGTAATCCAGTGAAATAAATTTAAAAAGAGAACGAAAAGGTCCTGAGCTCATGAGGGAAGACAATAAATGGATGCATCTGCGTCATTGCAAACGATTTTGGGCCATGTCAGTTCTTTTGATAAAATTCTAATACAAAAAAACTGGTTCAACAAAAAGAAGTATGCATTAGATAAAATGAAGCAGTGCTTAGGTGATCATTAAATTATTCAGTTTCCGTAAATGATGCTAAATGTCAGTGGTAGAATGTCAAGATTGTTGAATTTCATTGAAATCATAAACTAGTTTAAGTTAGACAACAATTGGGAGTTTAAAAGTGGAGGACGGTCATTTTTTCTTAGTATGGGATTATTTAACAGTGCACATCCACGACTCTGCGACTAACAGTTGAACGTAGGATCCTCAGTTTCGTACCGAAACACTTGACCTCTGGATCCTGGAATAAATGTTTGCCAGTAGTTTGAAATAAAGGTTTTTCGACTCTCCTAAGTGTACACTAGGTACCCATGAAATCGGTTAAAGTCTTGCCCAGAAATTTCGTTTTTTCCCCTCTCAATTCGGCTTTCTGAAGGACACCCTCGACACGAAAAGGCAGTGAATAAAACTTCTTTGATAGTAGGCTAATCAATATTCATTGGAATCATGAATCGATCAATGCTAGACCATAAATAGAAACACGGAAGTATTAAATGGCCGTTTCGTCCTCGTGTGGAACTCATCATCAGTGCGGATCCACGAATCTGCTGGAACCGAACACAGGGCCTTCAGTCTCGTGCGAGAACGCTTAACCTCCATACCGCTGAGCCGGCATCCAAGGGTGTTAATGTCTACCTTCAACTAGTCCATGGTCTTGTGAATCCTCATCTATTGTCTCCGGTAGGCACTGCTTCTTACCCGACAGGGTTTAACTCCATTGGTCACAACGTCTCGTCAGATCCTCGAGAAATTTCCTAATCTAGCTAGTCACTAGTGAGTACATGATAATTTTCATTATAGGGTTGTGAAGATTGTTCGGTTTCACTGAAATCAGTAGCAGTGCTTCCAACCTTCTTTCTGATGGTTTAACATTGGTCGATTCATTATTTCAATGAAACTCAACAATCTTCACAACCCTATAATAAAAATGCAAATATTCAGCCAAACCCAACTATTTTCCGCCTAACTGATATTGAGTCATTATTTCTTTCAAGCTAATCTATATTCAGCTAGAGTATCCTTTTCTTGTTTGCCTTACAATGTCGACGTTATATACCTTATTTGTGTGTTTTGTTTGATGAAAACGCCTTCATATTTATCGTATACTAATTCATACAGATTTGCTCAAGCGCAATTATTTTGTCATTTTGGTTATGCTGTCTTTTTATGCGATTGTCGTGGTTCATCTAATCGTGGCATTAATTTTGATGGTCATATTAAAAATCGATTAGTAAGTGAATCAATAAATGTCAACCTTTATTTTTGATCATTGCCTGAATGGATAAAATAGTTTCAAAATCATTTATAGTAATTAGATAATGATCGGGCTGGCTTTTTGTACCAAGGTTGTTTTTTTACAGGATATGATTGATTACCCCATATACATCCCTCCTTACAAGGGCTTCAGAAGAAGTTGCATATATTACTTACTTGCTTACTTACGCCTTTTACTCCTCAAGGAGCATAGGCCTCCAACCAGCATCCTCTAACCTACTCTGGCCTGGGCCTTCCTTTCCAGTTCTACCCAGTTTCTTTCCATTCTTTTCATATCTGCTTCCGATTCTCGACGTAATGTGTCCTTTGGTCTACCTCTTTTCCCCTAGCCTGGGGGATTCAAAGTGACGATTTACCTGGTGGTGTGTCCTTTCCACTTCCAGTACTTTTCTTATTCACTTGTCAAACGCAATCTCACTTATAAATCATATATATTTATTAAATAAACCAAATAATATTTGAACTGATAATAACTGTTGCTTTGATTTGTTGGTCCAACTTGCCTAGCATGATAACACAATTGAGTTATATTATCTGGCTCTTTTAAGTCCTTTCTTGTCGTGAAAGTTGGTTAGAAGACAGTAAAAATAAAAGCCGCAAACTTAAGATGTCAGAGCGAAATCGTACTGTTCACTTACTGTACAGAGGTGTGATGACCGTAAAGCGTTTCTTTCAAATACTTTGTATCTACAACAATGTCACCTTCTTGAATCAAAGCAAGAGATTAGAAACAATCAACCCTAGAATAGTACACCTTAAAGAATTTCACGAATTTACGTCTTTAACTGTAAAGTTTTTTGTAGTATAAAGCTAGTACATTGAGTTTTATTTCCAAAAAAGAAAACTACATGTGTAATGATTCATAACTTGTTGCACCTTTGTGATCATGCTACTAAGCTGTTGTCACATGGCAAATATTATCCATTGTAATGTTATTCTTCGACTGTAGCTGCTACGTTGACGTGGAGGTCGGCCATGCCTATCGTGATAACCCAACCGAGGTACGTTGGCTGGAATATGTGTTCCTGTAGGTTCTATCATGACAGGTGGGTCGATTGGAGAACGGTAAGACTAACAGCAGCAACTTAAGGTCTGCGGGCGAAGTCGTACTGCTGAATGAAGGGGGATTTAACAACAGTAAGGTGTTTCCCTCAGACAACCAGCATGTGCAGCGATTCTGTCTTCTCAGAACAGAAGGAAGGGGGTTAGAAAAGGTCGACCTTAAAAATATCACACCTTATCTTATTCCACTGGTTTCCGTCTATGGTGGTAAAGCATTTTAAAGAGCTAAGCTAACACTTCAAAAACGTGCCATGAAAGGCCGTGTGTGACCGGCCTGAAGCAGTTGTCCGTTGGGCTCTGTGGTCACGCTGCTAGGTCACTCTGACCAACGCTTATCCTGTTTGCGTTTCAGGTTCCTCAAGAAGTTCCTTTCTACGGTGTGGGCAGCCGGGAAGTCACATCCGCCCGCATACTCGTAACAGCACACGAGATCAATTCGGTCACAATCGAATCCTTTCTACACTTGATTGGCATAAATATGCGTTCGCTCAAGTTCCCACACTACATTAGTATAACGAGATAAAGTGAACTAACAATGATAATTAAGAAAGGGACAACATCGTTTCAGAAGACGAAATGAAAAAGGTATTTAGAACAGAATCCTACGACTCGTGATTTCGAGTATGCTCAAATAATGAATGTTGCTGCATCCCTCAGTTTTTCTAACTATTGATTATAGTTATCGCATGGGATCCAACCAAATAGAAATCTAGAACTCTACCTCCTCCTTCCTCCAACCAATTGTTAACCCATCTGTGTGCTGTTGCCACATTTTGACAGAGTCTTTCCTTAGCTTTCTTTTCCAAAATATTCCTACACTAGTTAACATCGCTTTTTAAAGATAGGCGGTAGTTTGCATGCGTTCAGTCTGTGGAGTTTTGATATTTTCTTTTCTTTTCCCACTACCCTTGAGATATCGTAACTCTGTTTATCTTCAATAATTTTAGGGTCAGGTAGAACTTGATGATCATGTAGCCTTTTTAAAATATGTTGCTAAAAACACTGGACTTATTGATCTTTCACGTGTTGCTATCATGGGTTATTCTTTTGGTAAGTAGGTTATTTTACAAATATACAACTATGTTTTTCATATGTAAACACTATTTATTGTAAATAATAGTTTGTAATTTACTATTGTTGAATATTTTGGTATACTAATTCATCAGACTACTCCATTGGTGTATTTTCATCATAAGCGGAGTACTACTGTGTAGGGATTTATCACACGTTTTATTGGCTATGTGACTGAAGCCAATGAACTCAGTGGATGGATAACAACATTGAGCGTTCAAGGCGAAAGACGCTTGGTTTGAGTCCTAATGTGACAAACAACTGAGGAGTCCCAGATGGGATGAAATATATGTTATGTGATCGACTTCCAACCATATTCTAAATTCATTTATTATACTTGTTTAAAAATGCTAATCTAATTAGAGAATAGTTGCTAAGCATTAAGGAGACGTGTACAAAATTTCACTGAAGTGCTGAAGTGATCAATATTAAACCACCATTGAAAACCAGGAAGCAGTCCTACTATGGGGCTTATCAAACTGGATGCAATCATGACCCCACGAGTGGGAGTCAAATCAAAGGCCATCGATCTTGAGTGTGAACGCGTAACCTTTTGACCAATTAGTCGATATCCAATGGTGTTAACATCTAACTTCAATCAGTTCATGAACGGTTTGATCTCCCCCTAGTCTCGGCTTCTTACTAGAACTCGTTGAATCCTCTTAAAAAGCCAGTTCACTAGTGAGGACAATTGAATGAATTCCGACTGTTAATATTTTACTTTATCTGTTATCGTTACTCCTACTAGTTCACTGATTTTTTTTAAAATTCAGTATTCTATGGAAACATTCTTACCTGGTTATAAATTAAGGAAAAGTTACAGTGATAAAATGTTCTATCGTCACTCACTTGGAATAAAGTTTTTAAGCTAATCTACCATATTCCATTAACTTTAACAGCATAGTTTACAACTTAGTTTTTTGCATGTTACTAAAGTTGTCGGAATCTCCTTGTTCACAAACCTTAACCTTTGCATTCAAATGGATTCTGTATAGCCGCTTTCGCTACTTTGGCCGTCGATATAGTAGTGAGTTGTTTTATTTGAACATCGACTAAACAATTTTCGAAATTCTCCAATAAAATTCATTCTTCTTCAGTGACACTATGAATCTCTTCCAGTTGTATTATATTTTTTTAATGGAGATAATGACGATGATGCTGGTGCTGCTGATGATGATGATAAACTCCACTTTGTTTTGTTCATTAGGTGGTTATATGTCACTTATGGCTGCAATGCGATATCATGATGTATATAAAGCTGCAATAGCAATTTCTGCAGTGGTCGATTGGAAGTTATATGATACTGCGTATACAGAACGATATATTGGTTTACCTAAAGATAATCCAGATGCTTATCGGTAGGTTTACTATCATCTCATTTTATATTTAGACTGTATTTTTCTGTGATTGATCACAATTAAGGTACTGTTGAACACTAGGAAGTAGTAGATAGCTGTTGCATCTTAGTAGAGAAACCTAAGACATGGCCGAAGATTAAATCTAAGACCTTCAAATCTCAAAACTAACACCTGGTCGCTAAAACCATTAAGTTGGCGTCCAGTGTCATAATTTCAAGGTTTTTTTTCACAGCAGTCGTCCAATTCTTTTTGCGGCAACATTTCTACTCCCTATACGCCAAAACCACTTCAGTCACAATATTTTGTATTGAGCCACTAATGAGGTGACTTTTATGCTTTAGTACTAAGCATTTACAAAGATTGACTGAACTATTATGTTGGCTTCCAAACGACGTGGTATGGATGAGTATGGGGAGAATGTATCCTCTCTCTCCAAAAGCTCTCTTATGGTCACTCATACAACTATTATCAGAGAAGTCTTATTCATTGCCTTCTTGTGCCGAGGGTGCTCTTCAGGAAACCGAATTGAGCGAAAGAAAAGCTATTTTGCGGACAGGACTTTAACCGGTTTTATGGGTTCTGGGTATACACCTAGGAGAGTTGGTAAATCGTCATTTTAAACTACTACTGCACATAGGTTCCAGGATCGTGAAGACAGAAATGAAGTATGAATCTATTATTGGTTACCGGATACTATGAGACTGTAGTTCTTAACGTTGTTCCAATACGTTTTGGATTAGACCTTTGGGTGAAATATTAGAGAGTGGCTGCCAAAGAAAACCAACTGGTTCGGTTTGGTCATCCGAACAATGCTCCATCCCATACTCAGGTTCAATGATTTGTGCCCCTTTTGTATCAATAATTGCGCATT
Organism: Schistosoma turkestanicum; assembly: GCA_944470395.2. Lineage (NCBI taxonomy): Eukaryota > Metazoa > Platyhelminthes > Trematoda > Strigeidida > Schistosomatidae > Schistosoma > Schistosoma turkestanicum. The sequence continues at coordinate 10,636,631 of OX103977.1, forward strand.
TAAATAAATGAATATCATATCTTGTATTATTGATTGCTGTTAATGTAGTAGAATTTAGAAATTTATAGTCTTCCAAATGCTTGAAATCAATAAAAATCTCAATCATGAAACGAAAAGTGAATTGAAGATGGTACTGAATGGGGTACCT
>OX103977.1:10637263-10656680 GCA_944470395.2 Schistosoma turkestanicum
ACGTATGGAAGATATGTAATCCAGTGAAATAAATTTAAAAAGAGAAAAAAAGGTCCTGAGCTCATGAGGTCATGAGAGAGAAGACAAAGAATGGATGCATCTGCGTCATTACAAACGGTTTCGAGTCATATCAGTTCTTTTGATAAAATTCTAATTCAAAAAAACTGTTTCAACAAAAAGAAGTATGCATCAGATAAAATAAAGCAGTGCTTGGGAGATCATAAGATTATTCAGTTTCCGTAAATGATGCTAAATGTCAGTGGTAGAATGTAAAGATTGTTGAATTTCATTGAAATCATAGACTAGTTTAAGTTAGACAACAATTGGAAGTTTAAAAGTGGAGGACGGTCATTTTCTCTTAGTATGGGATTATTTAACAGTGCACATCCACGACTCTGTGACTAACAATTGAACGTAGGATCCTCAGTCTCGTACTGAAACGCTTGACCTCTGGATTCTGGAATAAATGTTTGCCAATAGTTTGAAATGAAGCTTTTTCGATTTTACTAAGTGCACACTAGGTACCCATGAAACCGGTTAAAGTCCTGCCCAGAAATTTCGTTCTTTTCCCCTCTCAATTCGGCTTTCTGAAGGACACCCTCGACACGAAAAGGCGGTGAATAAAACTTCTCTGATAGTAGGCTAATCAATATTCATTGGAATCATGAATCGATCAATACTAGACCATTATTAGAAACCTGGAAGTATTAGATGGCCGTTTCGTCCTCGTGTGGAACTCATCATCAGTGTGGATCCACGAATCCGCTGGAACCGAACACAGGACCTTCGGTCTCGTGAGAGAACGCTTAACCTCTAGGCCGCTGAGCCGGCATCCAAGAGTGTTAATGTGTACCTTCAACTAGTCCATGGTCTTGTGAATCCTCATCTATTGTCTCCAGTAGGCACTGCTTCTTACCCGACAGGGTTTAACTCCATTGGTCACAACGTCTCGTCAGATCCTCGAGAAATTTCCTAATCTAGCTAGTCACTAGTGAGTACATGATAATTTTCATTATAGGGTTGTGAAGATTGTTCGGTTTCACTGAAATCAGTAGCAGTGCTTCCAACCTTCTTTCTGATGGTTTAACATTGGTCGATTCATTATTTCAATGAAACTCAACAATCTTCACAACCCTATAATAAAAATGCAAATATTCAGCCAAACCCAACTATTTTCCGCCTAACTGACATTCAGTCTTATTTCTTTCAAGCTAATCTATATTCAGCTAGAGTATCCTTTTCTTGTTTGCCTAACAATGTCGACGTTATATACCTTATTTATGTGTTTTGTTTGATGAAAACGCCTTCATATTTATTTTATACTAATTCATACAGATTTGCTCAAGCGCAATTATTTTGTCATTTTGGTTATGCTGTCTTTTTATGCGATTGTCGTGGTTCATCTAATCGTGGCATTAATTTTGATGGTCATATTAAAAATCGATTAGTAAGTGAATCAATAAATGTCAACCTTTATTTTTGATCATTGCCTGAATGGATAAAATAGTTTCAAAATCATTTATAGTAATTAGATAATGATCGGGCTGGCTTTTTGTACCAAGGTTGTTTTTTTACAGGATATGATTGATTACCCCATATACATCCCTCCTTACAAGGGCTTCAGAAGAAGTTGCATATATTACTTACTTGCTTACTTACGCCTTTTACTCCTCAAGGAGCATAGGCCTCCAACCAGCATCCTCTAACCTACTCTGGCCTGGGCCTTCCTTTCCAGTTCTACCCAGTTTCTTTCCATTCTTTTCATATCTGCTTCCGATTCTCGACGTAATGTGTCCTTTGGTCTACCTCTTTTCCCCTAGCCTGGGGGATTCAAAGTGACGATTTACCTGGTGGTGTGTCCTTTCCACTTCCAGTACTTTTCTTATTCACTTGTCAAACGCAATTTCACTCATCGATCATATATGTTTGACCAAATAATATTTAAACTGATAATAACTGTTGCTTTGATTTGTTAGTCCAATTTGTCTATCATGATAACACAGTCGAATTATATTATCTGGTTCTTTTAAGTCGTCCTTTCATATCGTGAAAGTTGGTTATAAGACAGTAAAAATAAAAGTCGCAAACTTAAGATGTCAGAGCAAAATCGTACTGTTCACTCACTGTGCAGAGGTGTGATGACTGTAAAGCGTTTTTTTCAAATACTTTGTATCTACAGCAATGTCACCTTGAAACAAAAAAGAGATTAGAAACAATCAACCCTAGAATGGTACACCTTATATGATTCCACTAATTTGCGTCTTTAACTGTAAAGTTTTTTGAAGTATAAAGCTAGTACATTGAGTGTTATTTCCAAAAATGAAAACTACGTGTCTAATGATTCATAACTTGTTGCACCTTTGTGATCATGCTACTAGGCTGTTGTCACATGGCGAATATTACCCATTTGAATGCTATTCTTCGACTGTAGCTGCTACGTTGTCGTGGAGGTCGGCCATGCCTATCGTGATAACCCAACCGAGGTACGTTGTCTGGAATGTGTGTTCCTGTAGGTTCTATCTTGACAGGTGGGTCGATTGGAGAACGGTAAGACTAACAGCAGCAACTTAAGGTCTGCGGGCGAAGTCGTACTGCTGAATGAAGGGGGATTTAACAACAGTAAGGTGTTTCTCTCAGATAACCAGCATGTGCAGCGATTCTGTCTTCTCAGAACAGAAGGAAGGGGTTAGAAAAGGTTGACCTTAAAAATATAACACCTCATCTTATCCCACTGGTTTCCGTCGATGGCGGTAAAGCTTTTTAAAGAGCTAAACTAACACTTCAAAAGCATGCCATGAAAGGCCGTGTGTGACCGGTCTGAAGCAGTTGTCCGTTGGGCTCTGTGGTCACGCTGCTAGGTCACTCGGACCAACGCTTATCCTGTTTGCGTTTCAGGTTACTCAAGAAGTTCCTTTCCACAATGTGGGCAGCCTGAAAGTGACATTCACCCGCATACTCGTAACAACACACGAGATCGATTCAGTCACAATCGAATCCTTTCTACACTTGATTGGCACAAATATACGTTCGTTCAAGTTCCCACACTACATTAGTATAACGAGGTAAAGTGAACAAGATGATTAGTAATGAGTGTGAAGTTAATAATAGTAGCAATAAGAATTGAAAAAGGACAAAACATTGAGAAAATCGTTTGAGAATACGAAGTGAAAAAGGTATTTATCATGGAATCCTATCACTCATGATTTCGAGTATGCTCAAATAATGAATGTTGCTGCATCAATGTGATGGATTCAGACCTATGTCACTTAGTGTTTCTAACTATTGATTATAGTTATCGCATGGAATCCAACCAACTAGAAGTCTAGAACTCTACCTACACAGTTCCTCCAACCAATTGTCAATCCATCTGTGTATTGTTGCCATATTTTGACATTGTCTTCTCTTATATTTCTTTTCCAAAATATTCCTACACTAGTTAACATCGCTTTTTAAAGATAGGCGGTAGTTTGCATACCTTCAATCTGTGAAGTTTTGACATTTTCTTTTCTTTTCCCACTACCCTTGAAATATTATGCTCTGTTTATCTTCAATAATTTTAGGGTCAGGTAGAACTTGATGATCATGTAGCCTTTTTAAAATATGTTGCTAAAAACACTGGACTTATTGATCTTTCACGTGTTGCTATCATGGGTTATTCTTTTGGTAAGTAGGTTATTTTACAAATATACAACTATGTTTTTCATATGTAAACACTATTTATTGTAAATAATAGTTTGTAATTTCCTATTGTTGAATATTTCGGAATACTAATTGATCAGTTTCCATTGGTGTATTTCCATCATAAGCGGAGTACTACTATGTAGGGATTTATCACACGTTTTATTGGCTATTTGACTGAAACCAATGACTCAGTGGATGGATAACAACATTGAGTGTTCAAGACAAAAGACGCTTGGTTCGAGTCTTGATTTGACGAATAACTGAAGATTCCCAAATGGGATGAAATATATGTTATGAAATCGACTTCCAGCCATATACTAAATTCATTTATTATACTTGTTTAAAATGCTAATCTAATCGGAGAATAATTGTTAAGCATTAAGAAGACTTGTATGAAATTTCACTGAAATGCTGAATTGATCAATATTAAACCACCATTGAAAACCGGGCAGCAGTGGAAAGCCTTTTCGTCCTTGTATTGGACTTATCACACAGGGTACAACCACGACCCCGTTAATGGGAGTCAAATCGAAGGCCATCGATCTTGTATGTGAACGCGTAACCTTTTGACCACTTAGTTGATATCCAATGGTGTTAACATCTAACTTCAATCAATTCATGATATTACGCAACCATTGTCTTCGTTAGGTAACTGCCCCACCCTATCCGTTTGAAATCCTCCTAATCTCGGCTTCTCATTAGAACTCGTTGAATCCTCTTAAAAAGCCAGTTCACTAGTGAGGACAGTTGAATGAATTCCGACTGTTAATATTTTATTTTATCTATCATCGTTACTCCTACTAGTTCACTGATTTTTTTTAAAATTCAGTATTCTATGGAAACATTCTTACCTGGTTATAAATTAAGGAAAAGTTAGAGTGATAAAATGTTCTATTGTCACTCACTTGGAATAAAGTTTTTAAGCTAATCTACCATATTCCATTAAATTTAACAGCATAGTTTACAACTTGGTTTTTTGCATGTTACTAAAGTTGTCGGAATCTCCTTGTTCACAAACCTTAACCTTTGTATTCAAATGGATTCTGTATAGCCGCTTTCGCTACTTTGGCCGTCGATATAGTAGTAAGTGTTTTTTATTTGAACATCGACTAAACAATTTTCGAATTTCTCCAATAAAATTCATTCTTCTTCGGTGACACTATGGATCTCTTCCAGTTGTATTATATTTTTTTAATGGAGATAATGACGATGATGCTGGTGCTGCTGCTAATGATGATAAACTCCACTTTGTTATGTTCATTAGGCGGTTATATGTCACTTATGGCTGCAATGCGTTATCATGATGTATATAAAGCTGCTATAGCAATTTCTGCAGTAGTCGATTGGAAGTTATATGATACTGCGTATACAGAACGATATATTGGTTTACCGAAAGATAATCCAGATGCTTATCGGTAGGTTTATTTTCATCTCATTTTATATTTAGGCTGTATTTGTCTGTGATTGATCACAATTAAGGTACTGTTGAACACTAGGGAGTACTAAATAGACAGCTGTTGCATCTTAGTGCAAAAACCTAAGACATGACCGAAGATTAAATCTAAGACCTTCAAATTTCAAACCCAACACCTGGTCTCTAAAGCCATTGCACAACAGTCATTCAATTCTATTGCGGCATCGTTTCTACTCCCTGTGCGTCTGAACCCCATCAGTCACAATTCGACATTAGAACTTTGTGAATATTTTGTAATAAGCCACTAATGAGGTGGTTGTTATGCTTTAGTACTAAGCATTTGCAAAGATTGACTGAACTATTATGTTGGCTTCCAAACGACGTGGTATGGATGAGTGTGGGGAGAGTGTATCCCCTCTCTCCAAAAGCTGTCTTATGGTCACTCATATACAACTACTATCAGAGAAGTCTTATTCATTGCCTTCTCGTGTCGAGGGTGTTCTTCAGAAAACCAAATTGAGAGGGAGAAAAGTAATTTGCCGGGCAGGACTTTAACAGGTTTTATGGGTTCTGGGTATACACCTAGGAGAGTTGGTAAATCGTCATTTTAAACTACTACTGCACATAGGTTCCAGGATCGTGAAGACAGAAATGAAGTATGAATCTATTATTGGTTACCGGATACTATGGGACTGTACTTCTTAACAATGTTCCAATACGTTTTGGCTTAGACCTTTGGGTGAAAGATTGGAGAGTGGTTGCCAAAGAAAACCATCTGGTTCGGTTTGGTCATCCCAACAGTGCTCCATCCCATACTCAGGTTCAATGATTTGTGCCCCTTTTGTATCAATAATTACGCATTTAAATAAATGAATATCATATTTTGTATTATTGATTGCTGTTAATGTAGTAGAATTTAGAAATTTATAGTCTTCCAAATGCTTGAAATCAATAGAAATCTCTATCATGAAACGGATAAGTGAATTGAAGATGGTACACAAGTTTACTTTTCAAACAAACCGTATGTTCAAATCAGTCAGTCAGTCAGTCAATTGCAACGTAGAACTTCGTACATATGTACATAAGTTCATGTTACCATACCACATTAGCACAGAGACGCAAATGTCAAATCAAGTCCCATAAAGATAAAGATAGTAGAGTTATTAATGGTAATGAAGAAGATTAAGGTTTGAAGATATTATTCAAGAAGTATAATTCAGTGAGATAAAGTTCAAATACTTGTTGTGATTTCATTGGGTTGTCATAAATGTTTTGATGAAGCTCTCTATATAACATTCTTCCTTTCTTATTCCTAATACTAAATCTCATCTATAAAGTCCTGTAAGTTTATAATAAATAGAAGAATTTAGAAAAAAAATCTGTATCATAGCTGATGTCAATTCGTGATTATAATCTTAATCCTAATTCGAAATACATACAAAATTCAAAACTCTGGCTTAACTATTTTTTTTGTCATAGCGAGTTTCAGTTGGGTGTTTTCATAAGTGGTGAACTTAACCTTTCCTTTTTCTTCAACAAAGAATAATAATTCAACAACAACAGTTAAGATTTGATTATTCAGATCAATACTGTTCTTCCAATGATATATGATGATGCCGTCTTATCATTGTGAATTGTTCTATAACTGTTAGTGGAACATGGATGGAATTAAAGCATGACTACGTAGCTACGCGCTGATTGGCTAATTTCCTATCCAATCAGCGCCTGATCGATTCTTGGCGAACAGGTAGAAAATTCTCGTATTGTTAGCTGTGTACTGATTGGTTAAATCTAATCCATTCGATCACGTGGATTTCTATCCAGAAGCTTCTCATGTAAATGCTATAAATAAACTAACGTTGTATCTATTTTTGCCTTCGCCATCACCCTTGGCTTCTTATTTCCATTTAACCTTGCTATTTGGAATATAATCTTTTCCTGTTCAACCGTGTTTTTGATTCTTGGGAACTTGTCCAGTATATTGTGGTCAGAGAATACTAAGCAATAGGATTTAGCTAGGAAATATTTAAGCAAGCATTACAACAATAACTTTGACCAACGTTTCTTGATTGACAAATATAGTCACTGTAGTATACTTCTTTCAATAATTCTTTTTACAGAATAATTCTATAAAAATTTCACTTCATTACTCTCTTCTAAATCCTTTTCCTTCTTTTCTAGTTATGTATATTTTACACTGTTATTTGTTTTTTTTCTTATTTTAATTTTATTCTTTACTTAGTAAAGGCAATGTTATGGAGTATGTATACAATATGCCATCGGATCAATATCATTTATTTATATTTCATGGTGGACAAGATGAAAATGTTCATTTCTCACATACATCAACATTAATTGAAAAATTAGAAGCTTGTGGTAAACCACATCATTTTCAGGTAAATATGTAATGAATGAATGAATGCATTCACTTATATATAAGTTAGTTTGTATTAGATAAAAGTCACTTCCATCTGAACTTTGTCCTGATGATTTTGTTCAGAAGAACAATGAAAGCTTCACAATCGAAATGTCTAGCTCAGAGAACGAAACATCACCACAAAAGTCATAGGCATTTATATTGTTGATGTAAATCTTAACATAAGTATAAAATATCTATTCATTAATTGAAAAACGTATGTTGTGATCGTTTAGATTTCATCAAAATCTTGGTTGTTTGTAGAGTTTTTGTTTGATAAGATTAACACATTAGTCTACTTTCACTGGGTCATTTTTCCCTTAAAGCTACTAAGGTATTATATAGTTGGAAAAATGAAAGTTTCGCTATGTACTGACATGAATAAAAGGGAACCTCAGTGTGTTTGAGGTTCTTTTTTGTTTTTGTTTTTCAAACTGGGCTACATCGCTTACTACCCTTACATCGTACAGGCATAGGTCATGAGGTATATTGTTATGTACAGCTGAAGGTTTCCTATGAAATTGTTAGTCTCATTTATCCCTGGACGCCTAACTAGAGCTCGTCAAGAGCAGACTAGAGAAAAACAGGCTGGTTTCAGATCTGGACGTGGCTGTACAGACCATATTTTTACACTACGACAGGTCATGGAACAGAGACACACATATAGGCGTCCGACAATAGTCGTGCTCCTGAACCTAAAGGCGGCATTTGACTCAGTGGATCGTGAGGTTCTATGGCAGTGTCTGTCACTGAAAGGTTTACCAGAGAAGGACATTAACCTTATACAAGCTCTCTACTCGAACACCACTGGTCAAGTCAGGGCTTATGGCGAACTGTCACCGCAATTCATTACTTCAAGTTGTGTCCGCCAGGGATGTTCACTTTCTCCATTCTTGTTCAATTTTATCATAGACATGCTCCTAGACATAACATTATCCTCGTCTGAATTTTCTGGAGTAGACCTTCTACCCGGAGATTCATTGGTTGATTTAGAATATGCCGATGACATAGTCCTACTTGGTGAAGACGCCGACAAAATGCAGAGTCTTCTGACTACCCTAAGCAACAATGCAAGCATGTTTGGAATGCGGTTTTCCCCCTCGAAATGCAAAATGTTGCTTCAAGATTGGGTTTCATCGGCACCTGAACTAGTGAAGTAGTCGAACGTGTAGACCGCTTCACTTATCTTGGTAGTCTCATCAGTGCCGATGGCCTGGTGACTGACGAAATCTCAGCACGGATACAGAAGGCTCGATTGGTTTTTGCCAACCTACGTCACTTATGGCATAGACGAGATATCCGTTTGCTGACTAAAGGACCAGTGTACTGCGCTGTAGTTCTCGCCATCCTACTTTATGGCTGTGAAGCATGGCTAGTCAGGATAGAAGATATTCGTAAGTTGCTTGTTTTCGATCATAGGTGTCTCCAAAGCATTGCTCATGTATTATGGAACAACAGAGTAAGCAATGCTGTTATTAGGAAATATAATATAATATAGAAAAGCCATAAAGTAAAGTCTCATAAAAAATTTTGGTAGTCAAGGTTCTAAAGAAAAACCAACACATGAATTCATTTACATCATTATAAATAGTGCAGAGTTTTTTATATTATCATTTAAAATTTCAAAACTTTTAATTATTGATAATCATTTCATTTTGATTTATATAATCTTATTTCTATTTTTATTGTATTACTTTTAAATATATATAAATATATATGGTTCAATAATCATTGCGTCTTTTTTTTTTAACACCTCATTTTTTTAACAGTATTATCCAAATTCTCGACATCGTTTAAAGCATCAATCACATGTTGAAGCAACAGTTTTAAATTTTCTTGAAGAAACTTTGCATAAATCAAATTAATTGAAATATCTTTGATAAATAATGTACAATCTCGATTTGAGAAAAAAGAATATTTATCTCTCCTCCTGTGTTCATGTATAATTTACCATAATGATGATTATTATTTTTGTATGATTGTGTATGCATAGATGTTGTACATTTCTGTGGCAACTGAGATCTGAATGTGTATTATGCGCTTAACACCTCAAATTGATTATTCAATTAAGAAGACAAGAGTTAATTATTCTTCTCGATATATATATATATATATATATATATTTCCTTAGAAAAGAAATCGCTTTCTTGACCAATCATATGCATTCATCCTCTAGGTCATTTCTGATTGTTATCAAATGACCTTTTCATTTGCTCATTTTTGATTGGTCCACCATGTGTTTTTGCAACACTTAACTGTGTTCTGTGTATTTTATTCACATATTCATTGCTTGGAAAAAAAACGCTCCATCTCATCTACACCTTAGTAATTGATAGAATTATTACATCTGCTTTATTTTATTTTCGCACTGTCTACTTTACTTTCTATCAATAATCTAAGATAGTATTTTGGATAAATGTAAAGATGTTTACTTGATAAGTCTTTTTTTTACTGACATACCACATATACTACACTACTGTTATAAGGATTTGTATACATATTTATGTATTTAATGTGAGTAAATAATCAATTCAATACTATTTGACTTTATTTTCTTCAATGATTTCCTTATGTACATACATTTTTATTCATCTTTTTCTTATCAACAATGTAAACTTATAATTATTATTATAAATAATTTGAAAATCTAATTTCTTGTCATTGAAATCATGAAGTGATCATTGTTGGTGTTATCATTAGAAACTTGGAATTACTGGACGGCCATTTCACCTATAACAGTGCATGACCTCACTGGTAGGACTCGAGCGCATGACCTTCGATAGATGTAGATGTACACTGTTGATAAAATACGCACCGAGAAAAATTACCCCTAAACATCTTGATACACTCAATGGCAGGAAAAGACTGCTTTTCCTGTTGAAGCATTCCCGTAGCCACAGGTTTATAGCCATGATCAGGGAATTCCTACTCACTGCGTTTATATAAGGAGACACGTTTATTACGAAAGTGGATACAAAGAGTTTATGTAAGGGATATGAGAAATCCTTATTCTAAATTAGTAAAGGTCAAGTCAGATTTTCGATTTTTCGAAGTTGGAGGGTGTATTAACCTAATTGCGGTTATTGCCTACCGTCGTGAGGTTGCATCTCATAATGTTACTGCCTTGTACATTAGACCTCTAAGTAAAAGGCTTGAGCAATGGCTCTTTTAAGAAAATCATTTGTTTTGATCTAGGTGGATGGACAATATCTCAGGTCATAGACAAGTTTTATGATAACTACAACCGAAGGAAATATGTAGGGTATATGTTTTATTCTAATGCATATTTGTATCAATATTTTTTAAATTATATTTGTATTATCTATTCTAAAATGGAACAATAACTACACTTTAAATATTTATTTCTTGCTCCTATCTTCTCATTATATCGATCAAGTAGTATAACATCGAAATTGGTACGTACATACATCAATTCAGGTCCCCATACCACATAAACACAAAGAGATCGGATTGTCGATCCCAACCGCATAGTTGTAGAGGTAGTAACAGTAAATGAAAAGGTTACGGTTTGAAGATGTGATTCAAGTGCGAACCAGTGAAATAAATTTAGAAAGAGAAAAAAGGCCTTATTGAGCAGTTGAGATAAGAATTTGAGAGAAGACAAAGAATGAATGAGTCCGCACCATTGCAAACGATTTTGAGTCATGCCATTCAAAGCCTCTAACCACTGGTTATAATTGCCTCACGGACCCAAACTAGATAGTCGTCACCTATTAACATGGCACAATCCAGTAGTTAGATACTTCATGGATTTCTGCCATGTTTTTGTCTGGTCGCCACTAGGTTTCTCCCAACCTACTTCTACCCCACAAAACAATTCGTCGAGGCAGTCGGTGGTTCGACATATATAACCGTCTCAACTGATTAAGATTTATTCCATTATCAATTGATTCGCCATTCTTCCTAACGACTGCATTGTTTACTGATTTGTACTAGGATATACGAATACTGTTTCTATGACACCTATGATCGGAAACCAGTAACATTCTCTAGCTGGCCATGTTTCACAACCATAAAGTAGGACGAAGCGAATTGATGCGCCATAAATCCGTCCTTTGGTTGGAAAGATTATGTCATAAAAACTATTTAAACAAATTCCCGCCTCTCTAAAAAAAAACAATCGTAAACTTTATAAACTTTTGTTTTACTAAAAAATATCTAAGAAATTTTGTTTGATTGAAAAAAAAAGTTTAATCTCTCTTTTCATCATCATCATCATCATCACTGCTACTGTCAGTATTATTCAATTGTGATTGTTCTCTGGTTTCTACTAATTCGATTAATTCTTTTTCTAATTCATTTGGATGTTGAAATAAATGTTTTGGTGTTGAATCAATATGAATTGTTTGTGAACAGAAAGCCTATAGAAAAAGGAAAGTGAAGTACATAGAGAGTTGTATTTTTAACAAAATGATGAAGAATGGTGTTTTAGTTATTTGAAGCAGTCAATCAATAGGATTTTTTCATTAGAGAGTTATGGAGATGGTTGTTGGTTATTGAAATTATGAATCAGTCATTTTTAGGCCACTATTACAAACCTGAAATTACTGGACGGCCGTTTCGTCTTGGCATCGGATTCATTAGCAATGCGTGCCCAACGAGTCCCGCTACTTGCTCTATCTGAGCCCAGGTCTTTCTGACTTGCCGGCATTTAACAGTGTGAATATCTGACTCTGATTAGCCCAAGGATTTTGCACGACTTCATCCGTTTGCTGCTGTTGATTCCCATACCAGGTCGAAATTACCGTTCTGTCTCTACAGGTTTCTAATGGTGGTCTAACAATGATTGATTCACGATTTCAGTAGTAATCAATAGGATGCCTAGTTCGTCTTAGTTCACTGCTCTAGGGAACATTTCTCGTTAGCAAGGGATGAGTTAAAGCATACCATTGATCTTGAAGAAAAGTATCACTTTAGTCGGATTTAAATTAATTTCGCCCTAATGTTACAGTTTGAGGCGGTACTATAGTGCTATTTAAGTTTCATCTGGTTATCTATTGGACTGAAAGGGTAAAAGTTTTAGTTTTTATCACTTCTGAACGAATTCTGTTGATCACGTTACTTACGCCTGTTACGCCGCTGACCAACATTGTCCAACCTACTACGTCCTAGGCCTTCCTTTCCGGTTCTAGCTAATTATTGTTAATTCTTCTCACATCTTTCTCCATTTTTTGGCGTAATGTGTAGTTTAGTCTACCCCTTGTCGTCTGACCTTGAGGATTCCAGGTGAAGACTTGTCTTGTGACGCAGTTAAGTACATTCCTCAATGTATGTCCTACCCATTTCCAGCGATTCTTCCTGATTTTTTCGTCTGCTGGAATCTGGTCTCCCACAGTAGGTTGGTACCGATAGTGTCTGGCCAGCGAATCTGAAGTATTTTGCCTAGACAACTGTTGATGAATACTTGAATCTTCTGGGTGATGTCTTTCTTAGTTCTCCAAATTTCTGCCCATGCAGTAGAACTGTCTTGACATTTGTATTGAAAATTCTGAATGTTATTTTGAGTGCCAGATGTCCTTCAGTTGTAGAAATACAGCATTTGCTTTTTAGATCCGTGCCTTCACATCTTGGTTGATGCATGTTGTGTCGTACCGGAGAAGCCGGCTATTTCCTTTGTTTGTTTTGAGACCTGCTGCCACATTGGTCTTCTCTTGTATTTCTATTGCATATGCGATACTAGAGCCATGCATTCTGTGCATTCCTCCGGCTGCATCCTAGTTGTCCACTGTATCCTATGCTTCACCCATCAGATGTCAACATCTTCATAATCCAGTCGATCAGCAGGAGAAAAACAAAGGGTGAGAGTAAGCAACCTTGTCTGACACCGGTTTTTACATCGAACAAGTCTATGAGCTGTCCTCCTTACACGATTCTGCAGTTTATTCCATCAAGAGAATTCCGTATGATGTTGACTATTCACTCACTCGAAGAAACCTCCATAGTGTTTTCCTGTCCAGGCTGTCGAATACTTTCTCGTATTCAATGAAGTTGATGTAGACTCTCTCTCAATGAACTGTAATGCTTCAGTTTGATTGTTACACGATCAATCCTTACGAGATCCAGCCTGTTGATCTGTAAGTTAGGCGTCTGCGAAGTCTTTCATTCTGTTTAACGACATCCTGTTGAAGACTGACTGTTTTTGAGAGAAAAGTGATACCTCTGTAGTTCTCACACTTGCCAAGATATCTTTTGTTTGGTATCCTGATGAGTTGTCCTTCTTTCCAGTCTGTTGGCACTTGTTTCTCATCCCAAATCTTGTTGAAGAAAATGTGGAGTATTTTTGCAGTTGCTGCCAAGTCTGGTTTAATTGCTTCAGCTGGAATGTTGTCTGGTCATGCGGCCTGCCGCTCTTGATATGTCTGATGGACAGGCTGACCCCTTCGATTGTAGGTGGGCCAACATCAATTTGGAGGTCCGTGGTTGCTGTTTCGATATTGGGTGAGTTCAGTGGGTCTGGTCGATTCAGGGGTTCGTTAAAGTGCTCTACCCACCTGTTACGCTGTTCTTCAATGTTGCTGATTACTTTGCCTTTCTTGCTTTTCACTGGTGGTTCTGGTTTACGATAGTTTCCAGCGAGCTTTTTTGTTGTATCGTACCCCTGTCTCAAGTTTCCTCCTCTTGCAACTTTTTCCGCCGTCAAAGCTATATCTTCCACATATTTACGTTTGTTGGCTTTGATGCTCCTCTTCACATGCTTGTTTGATCCTATGTATTCAGCTTGTGGTTTGGCTTTCTTTACTCTTGTTTGGCTGACATTGATTGCCGCCTTCCAGTTCCTCCTTTCTTCAATTTTTCCAAGAGTACCAACAAAGATTCATTCTTTCTAGTGGTACATCTTGTGGCCTAGAACCTCATGACTTGTTGAAGTGATTGCCTGCTTGATCCCATTCCAATTGTTCTTCATGGTAGTTTGCTCTCCATTGAGTAGATCGTGCAAGGCCTGGAACCTATTGCTGAGGGCTATCTTCAATTCGTTGAGTTTTACGGTATCCCGAAGAAAGGCCGTATTAAACTTGTGTGATGTTGTCTGCCCCGTTGTTCAGTGTTTCTTGTGTTTTAGTTTCATTTTGGTGACCAGCAAGTAGTTATCTGAGGCAATATCAGATCCTCTCTTGGTTCTCATATCCTCTATGTTCCTTCTGAACTTTTTTCGATACAGATATGGTCGATTTGGTATTGTGTGGTGTGATACGACGCGATCCATATAGCTTTGTCTATGCGTTTGTGTGGGAATATTGTGCGGCCGAAGACCAGTTTGTTGAAAGCATATAGGTCTCACTAATTTTGTTCCTTCCTCCGAGTTCATGTCGTCCCATGTCTTCATATCCGCTGTAGTCCATTCCAACCTTGGCCTTTAGATCTGTGATCAGAATCATCAAGTCCATTGTTGGACATTTCTCGGTGACTAACTGCAGTCTCTCGTAGAACTGATTTTTAACGTCTTCATTGTGATCGTTATTCGGCACAGCTTTGAATGTTGTTCATTGTAATGCTCTCCTCTGTTTTGAAGGATGCTTTGATGATCCTAGGTTTATGAAATTCCCATCCTATCAGTGCAACTCCTTGTGTGTGAGGCATTTTGCTCATGGCCGGAGTATAACAGCAGCAAATGTGCGGAATGCCTCTATAGTGCCTTTCGGTTACAAGCATTATTAGTTGAGGTGGATTGCGACTAGCAGTGTGAAATCCAGGAAGTGCGTTTCGTCCTATTAAGAACTCGCTTGTGGCTGAGTATACCTGCATTTCAGAGTTGGTGTTCCCTCTGGTACTCAAGTTGATTACCGTTCACTTCAAACGTCATAGCTTTATCCACTTAGCTAATTGAGTCCAGATAGCCCTTTGCTTGTGCAGTGAGTCAGTCTTCATAGGACTGATCAGTCGCAGTCCTAAACATCAATCGGAATATTTTAACAACCTCTACAAATGAACAATATCAAATTTCTTTAGTCCTCCGATGTAGATTAAATTCTGTCCATCGATATGTAGTTCGTTCACTGGTTCAAGTGACTCAATATTGAGTTCGGTATGTTTTCATGTCAAGTGGTTGGAAGTAGTCAAACAAGAAAATCTTATCACTTTCAGTTTTATACTAGGTATGTCAGAAGCTTTGAATTAATTGATGCCTCATTTGGAATTCAAATACCAGTCACCTAGTTTCATGATCTAGATTATTACTACAGAGCTATTTGACTCGCTACTCATATACTTCCAATCACCTCCTATCATAAAATGAATAATATATATATGTAGATATTTTTTAAAAAAATTTTCATCCAACTTACTGTCACATTCAATTTATCAATATCTGTTTTATGATATACACTATATCCTTTATCATGACTTTTACATTTACTTAATTGATTTTTGAACTGAACATTTGTATCAGTTGAAGATTTTTTTGAATCATTTAATTGTCCAATACGTGATGCATTAATCAAGGACAATTGTTTCTGATGAGCTTCTTTAAGGTATGCATAATTTGATGTTCTTGCTAAATAGTCATGATAATTTTCCATTGCATATTCATGATTACGTATAATTTTTCTTATCTTGATTGAAATGAAAAGAGATAAAATAATAATGATAACAATAATAATAATAATAATAATAATAATAATAATAATCATTCATTGATTGTACACAGTTGTAGAGCTCACGAGCTCGTGAGTATGATACGGTTGTTATGTTCTTGTGAATGATTAGATCATCACTATTTTGTATTATTCATTGATAAGAGTTGAAGTTTCACTGGCGGATACTATACTAGGAATACTGGTGTTTAAGTTTGTTGGGGACGTTAGATCCCCAGAACTCGTTTGATAAATGCCTTATTTTAAATTTCACGTTTGCGAGCATAAGCTGATCAGCTGACCTTGAGATAACACATTTCCCACTAGCAAAATCCTTGGCTGTGATTGGCTGCTGTGTATTTTAGTGTGCTATTTTTGTGACTGTCTCAAGGACGTTTCTATGATGTATAAAATAAACGCGATTTATGTGCTTGATTGCGTTGTGCTTGCTGGGTGTTTGTAGAATATACTTTCTACGCTTATCAAGACTTCTGTTTTGTAGTTTGGGATTCAAGGTAGCCTACCTGGACGCTGGTAATTGTCTCGTTCATGTTTATCGGCTAAGGTGAACTCGCAATTGCTTCAAACGTACCTAGTGACGAACCTAACAAAGTTCTAGCTATGAGTCCTTGAGATCTTAAGTTCTACCTCTAATGGGATCGTCTATGCGTTCGTCTACTGTTCACTAGTACCATACTAGCATGAAGCAGTTATCCTATGCTTCTTGCTTATCAGAATAGTATCTTGACCAAGGATAGTTCATGATGTGAAACTCTATTTGTCAATAGTTTTTTCTGTATACAAGTGTTTTAACAAAGCGAGTAATGAAAAAAAATTGAACTTTTGAAATTATTTTACATATGTATTACTTTTATTGTATACCTATTAGATAAGTGGATTAGTGGGTGTCTATATTCCATGTATTGTAGAGTTGCTTTGGACTAACTAATTATGACTATACGATTTTGGCATGATATGGAGTGCCGGAGATCTGAACACTATACATACCGATTCCTCGAAACTGGCTATTTGAGCGATAATATATATATATATATATATATCCCACTGGCTTAAAAGGTTAATCCATCTATTAACCAATAATATGTGTTCGACCTTTTGAATGTATCTGATAGCCGTCAAATAGCCTTCTCATTTAGTCATTTCTGATTGGCTCACTATCGCTAACCAGATATTCACCCTTTGTTCCACTTGGTCATTGTATTTTGATCACTGTGCCATTGATAAAATAACAAATTATCGATAGTACAGACAATAATTGGACTAGGCACAACAACTACTCCCTTAAATAACACCCCGATTACGTATGCTCCATCTACATAATTCAAGAATTTTTTCCCTAATTCAAGATAAGCACAAATAAGTGTCTAGAAGAAAAATAAACGATATACTTACTGATGAATAATACTGTTGTTCTTTACGCAGTTCAGCAGCTTGTATAGAATTCAATATTTTTTGCTGTTGACATTGGACATTGACTGTTTGTTTTTTACACCATTCAGATATACATGTTAATAACTCTTGATCTGGTGTAATTGGTCGAATTTGTGAATTAGACAGATCATTTTGTAGATTTGTCCACGTTTCAGCAACCTTAAATAAATGAATACATTTTAGTACAGTTAATCAGTCATTGAAATGATGAATCAGTCATTGTTAGATCACCATCAGAAATCTGGAAGCACTAGATGGCCGTTTCGTCCTAGTATGGGACTCATCAATAGTGCGCATCCACGACCTCCGTTAGCGGGAATCGAATCCAGGACCGTCGATCTCGCGCGCGAACACTTAATCTCTTGACTAGTGATCTGTCATCCAGTGGTGTTAATGTCTAAATCTGATCAATCTAAGTTTACGCGCAACCTCACCAATTGTGTTCGGTAGGTAAGTGCCTACATTCGTTAGTGTTGAACTCCACTTGTCACGTCTTCGAACTGGAACTTCGATAATTTTCTCGCTAGTTTAGTCACTAGTAAGCATATTTAACGATTTTTCATTTAATTTTTATGGAGATCGTTGTTGATTGTTAAAGTCGTGGAGTTCACAACCCTGGTGAGTGTAGGCAGTAATTGCCGAAGATAATAGGTGAGGTTGCGCAAAACCTTAGATTGATCAAAGTTAGACATTAACATCGTTTGATGCCAGTTCAGTGGTCTAGAGGTTGAACGTTCGAGACCAAAGGCCTTAAGTTTGACTCGTGGATGAGGGGCTCGTGTATGCACACTTCTGAAGAGTTTCATTTTTTTGAAGTTTGATAAAATCATGTGTTTATCACTGTTCGAAATTCAAGAATCTTTTTAAAGTCAATACCACTATTCGAAAAAGGAATTATTGTATATTATCATTATTGTTGTTTGAATTTTCCGATTGATGCTGTGGACTGTTATTGATCAGTCTTGTTTGGGATATTTACATTCTCTATGGATTGACTCGTTATTATTATTATTTTAGGCATATTTGAATGGTGGCTGGGAGTGCAATCTAGAATGCTTGTATCGTGCTGTTTGAGACTCGTCAGTTCGATAAATCTGCACACCCCAATGTTGATGGCCAAACCGGTATTGAAAGTCAATTACTGTCTATAGCACCCAAAACAGGGATTAAAACAATTAATATAGATGATTGAAAATTCCTCCTGTTACACATTGGCTAACAACTTTCTGAACTAAATGGATAATGCGTTAGCTCTTTAGAATGCTAGAGAAAAGCAGTCATGGAGAAAACATACCATACTGCTAAACTAGTTATAATTGAAAGGATTAATCCCACATAGGCCTAGACATTTGTTCGAGCGATTACATCTCATTTCATTACATTTATCAGTTTACTTGTTTGTATGGACACAGATACATAGGGAGAAATAATCGGACATTGCCAACTAGGGTTATGGAACATGTTCCTCAATGATATCGAAATCAGTTAATATGAAATGACCCCAAAAATCATGAGAAGTAGACAGCCATGTTTATCAGTAGCAAAACATTTAATCGAAACAGGGATGGATTTTGAAGTTTATAGAAACTTTGGCATATTCATGTCTATCAAAAACAATTCATCGTGACCTTGAATTTAACCTGGTTATCTTGAAGTTATTTTACGATCTAGAGTAATGTGACAAATTCGTATTCTTCCTGTACTTTCTTTAGTTTCTACCTCTTTTATTTACAGTCAGCATATATTTAATTGACCTTTATCAATTTTCATATAAAATGCCTTGACAAGTGTACATATTGGTAACCATGAATCGATCAATGTTAGACTACCATTAGAAACCTGGAAGCACTGGACGGCCGTTTC
>OX103977.1:10656837-10697959 GCA_944470395.2 Schistosoma turkestanicum
GTCATTGCTTAATCCACTTAGCTACTGAGTCCAGATAGCAGATACTCACCAATGCAATAAGATGAAGAATAATTCATTTGTATAGGCTGTTTGAATCATTCCATTGACAGTTAGGACTTCAATTGATCAGTCTCTTTGAGATATGTGAATCCTCTGCAGATTACCGCAATACTGACTTTCGGTTACAAGCATATTAGATATTCACTTCTGATCAATTGCAGTCCTAAATATCAACAGGATGATTGTAACAACCAACACAAATAAATGAATGATTAGTAATAATAATAGTTTAAGGCCACTATAAAGCTAAGGATAATATGTATTTCATTTGTACATATAACTGAATAAAATATATTAGATTTGTACCAATTTTAATGAACAAGTTGAAGTTAACTGCTAAACGAATAGTAACATGTTAATTAGTGATTCGGTTCTAACTATCGATCATATTATTATCATTACTGTTATCATTTCTTGAGGACAAATAATTAGCAAAGCTGTAAACGTATCCTATTTGATATGTTTTTTAAAGAAAAAAATCTCCTGAAAACTGATATGATAAAATTGTGTTTGACAGTGACTGATCAATTAGCAACACTGCTCAACTGCCATCAAACACTAGAGTCAGCAAGGTGTAGTTGAAAAAAAAACCATTAGCAGTAAGCTATCCTGATATTAGCTGACCTCCCATAGGAATGAGATATTGATTGACCATTGAGTAATGACTAATGTCCTATGTGTCGTGTCCTCATTTTTATTAATGATCGATTCAGTTACAGTCTTTTAACACTTTCTTGGGTTAGAACTTAAAGGTAACGTCTTTTTAAAACCACTTTTTAGTTTTTGAGAGTAAACTTCATTTGGGAATTAATTATCAGTTGCTTTTTTACCTTTTCAATTAGGTCGTTAATCACACACACACACACACACTCTCTCTCTCTCTATTTCTCTCTACGAAATCAATCACAATCAATTTTGATTGTGATCAATTTGGTCTCGTGTGCTTTTATGCGTATGAGGGAGGATGTAAGTTGCCGACTGCCCACACTGTGGAAGGGTTCTGGTTATCAGAAGGCTCATCGGCCTCATGACTCCCGAAGGAACTCAGCTTTCATCATGAAACGTCATAATTCTTCTAAATGAAGACCATCTAACTCCTAGAGTAGAGTTTATATGGTTTGAATTATCTTTTCTTGTTAGCGTTTTTATGGCGAGTAAGTTTTTTCGAGGATGAGGTCGCCAACCCACATCTCATCTCTTCTCCTTTACCCGGGCTTGGAATCAGCAGTAGCCCCGAAGGCTCGATAGGCGGAGTTATCTAGGAAATCAATTCAGAATCCAATTTTAGGAACAATCTATGTACGTAGCATGCTTGACAATTTTTGCAAGGTCATTCTTCTTATGGTAAACAGAACAGTTCGAAATCCTACTGAATTCATTTGTACTGGATATTTATTGAGGCAAAGCTTTTTAGATCGTAGTATGAATGAAACTTAATTGTTCAATTTTCCATTATTATTACTCAAATCTTGAAGTGTATACAAACATGAACGGGTTTTTTCAATAACAAAAATAACAATTTATTGTAGTACATTGAATAATATTCACTTTTTTTTCAACTTACGACATTGTTTTTGTTGACTTTCAATCTGTTTCAATCGTTTCTCATCCCATCTCCATATGTAACAAAGTAATTGCGCTAAACCAGGTCCATTTAACCAAATATTAACAGATTCCTCTTCATCATCTTCAGCATCAGCATCATCATCATCGTCAGCAGCAGCATCAGCAGCATCAGGATCAACTTCGTCTGTTTTACAAGGATTAATGGAGTTTTGTTTAAATGTATCTAGAGATTTTATATCTTGATCATTTGACATACTCGAGTGTACTTGATTATTATTATTATTATCATTATTATCTCTATGAGTAATAGTATGTTTGTTAGTGTTTGCAATAATTTTATGCAATCTAGTCGATACAGCAAGATCAGGTGATTTAATCAATAATGAAGTGGTTAATTCTAAATGACTTAATTGTTGTTTCATTCGGTTGTTATGGTTCATATTAGGGTGGTAATTCAATGCCAAACGATTCTCTTCCTCGCCATCTTCATCATCATTATTCAATGGATGAATTCCTGACCAACACGATAAATATGGTAAACATTTAGGATTTTCTGTTAAATCTACTAAACAACCTAAGAGTTGATTGATTGATTCAAGTGGATACCACTTTGAACAGACAGACACAAGAAAAAGTATGTATGATAGAGGAGAGTTTAAATATTAGTTAGATTAATTCAAAAGTTTAAAAGATTATTAGAAAAACAATGATCTACAATTAACTCATAAGTGATTAGTGAATAATGCCATGTTTATAAGTTCCTTTTTAGTTTTGGTGGAAATCTGTCTTACTTACTTACCTACTTACCCCTGTTACCCCTAATGGAGCACATGGGCCGTCGACCAGTGGATTATTTTTTCTGGTTAATGTATTTTAGCCAGTTGGATTTTTACGGGATGGAGTTGCTAATCCCATGCCTAACCCTCCCCCTTTATCCGAGCTTGGGATCAGCAGTAAGCACAGAAGGGCACTGGGCGTCTACCATCCACTGGTATAAGGGATTTGATATCGCGTGCATTATGTTGAGATATTATTTGGTTTAATATAATCAACAGGAAACCCTGACTGGCTAAGATTTCGTGTGACATAGAATTAAACAACAAGATCTAGTTGTGACTTTTCCGAAACTGCTGCTTGGATACAGATACAGTTAGTCAACTCAAACATGTCTCCAGTGGGGAAGTGCGATGCGTTTGTGTGATAATGATTACTTTGTATATTATTGTATCGTACAGTACAATCCTTTCAAGTTGTCGACTTCCTCCTTCGTGACTTGAATACTGGTCTATTTGTAACTACTACAGTTTTTATTGGACAGAAACAGGATTTACCGATTAGTATGTCAAGCCCCGGTACTTATTACCTACTTCCTTACGCCTGTTTCCTTCAGTGGAGCATAAGTCGCCGACCAGCATTTCCCGACCTACTCTGTCCTAGTCCTTTATTTCTAGTTCTGTCCGATTTTCGTAAGTTCTTATCTTGTCTGTTTTCTTTCTTGGCGTAATGCGTTGCTTGATGTTCCTCTTCTTCTTTGGCCCTTAGAGTTCCAAGTGAGGGCTTGTCATGTGACGCAGCTGGATAATTTCCTCAATGTATGTCTTATCCACTTACAGAGCTTCTTCCTGATTTCTTCCTCAATTGTGATCTAGTTTGTTCTCTCCCACAGTAGGCTGTTGTTGATATTGTCCGGTTAAATGATCCTCAGTATTTTGCGTGGACAACTATTAAATTAATCGTTACGCAGGTTGTCAGAAGGGGCATTGGCCGCGTAAATTTCGAAGGAACATGGCTTTTATCATGAGACATCATAACTCTTCTGAATGAAGACCTTCTAACTCACACGGCAGAGTTGAAATGGTTTG
Organism: Schistosoma turkestanicum; assembly: GCA_944470395.2. Classification (NCBI taxonomy): domain Eukaryota; kingdom Metazoa; phylum Platyhelminthes; class Trematoda; order Strigeidida; family Schistosomatidae; genus Schistosoma; species Schistosoma turkestanicum. Next base: position 10,660,326 of record OX103977.1, read on the forward strand.
AATCATTTATTCTGGAGCTGCTATCTGTCACAATCCCGGATAAAAGAGTAGGGCTAGGTATAGGGTTAACAACCACATCCTGTACAAAACCAGTTAAACCAGTTCAAACCTGGTACTTATGCTTTTCAGAAATTTTAATAAGTATGCTTTTCAAAATGAAGGAGTAAGTTATTCAGAAAACTAAATTATCCTTTCAAATTGTACAAATAAGAAATAAAGATGACAACTGTTTCCTTACATATTTTCTCGGAAAGAAACTACGTATCTAATGAAGGGGTGTGGCATCTAATGTAAAGCCTATGTCTTTAATACTTGAAGTACATTACTTACTTACTTACTTACGCCTGTTACCCCCAAATGGAGCACAGGCCGCTCACCAGTTTTCTCCAACCAACTCTGTCCTGGGCTTCCCTCTCCAGTTCTGTCCAATGTTTGTTCATTCCTCTCATATCTTTCTCTATTTCTCGGCGTAATGTGTTCCTTGGCCTTCCTATTTTCCTTTTGCCTTGAAGGTTCCATGTGAGGGCTTGTCTCGTGACGCAGTTAGGTGCTTTTCGTAGTGTGTGTCCTATCCACTTCCACCGCTTCTTCCTGATTTCCTCATCCACTGGAACCTCGTTCGTTCTATCCCACAGTTCGTTGTAGCTGATGGTGTCTGGCCAACGAATACGAAGTATTTTGCGTAGACAGCTGTTAATAAACACTTGTATCTTCTGGATGATGGCTTTGGTAGTTCTCCAAGTTTCCGCTTCATACAGTAGAACTGTCTTGACATTTGTATTGAAAATCCTGATTTTGGTGTTGATTGATATTTGTTTGGAGTTCCAGATATTTTTCAACTGTAGAAATGCAGCCCTCGCTTTGCCAATCCGCGCCCTCACATCTGCATCCGATCCACCTTTCTCGTCGATGATGCTGCCCAGATATGTAAAGGTGTTAACGTACTCCAAAACATCTCCATGAAGAGTGATTGGGTTGGTGCATGTTGTGTTGCATCGGAGAATTTTGCTTTTTCCTTTATGTATGTTGAGACCTACTGCTGCAGAGTCTGCTGCTACACTGGTCGTCTTCTCTTGCATTTGTTGTTGAGTGTGCGATAGAAGAGCCAGGTCACTTGAAGTACATACATTCTACTTTCTTTGATACCATCAACAGTCAGTTAGTCATTGATTCTATAGAAGATTATGTGTAATAAGTCCGGATATTTTCCGATCGTTTTAAAACTCCGTCTAAATTATTCTACGTTTATCCTCAATGTAACCATTAAGACAAGGCATAGATAGAATAGATGAAGTGCAGTTGGTAGTGGAATACAAGACACGCGTTGTTTTATTCTATTTAGGACTAGTTAGTTAGATATACCTGGATCTGGGTTGATATTCACTGCATGATTTGAACTCGGTATCGTTCGCTTCATTTTTTCCGTTCGTTATGCCCTCATTTATTGAGTTCAGATAACTATCTCACTTATGCAACAAGTATGAATTTTATTTAATTCCCTAATGCGTTGACACACGAGTTTCAAAAACAGAAAGAGACTTCTCCATAACTAATCATATCTCATCTCTTTTGTTGTGTATAAATTTACAATTAATTTTCTTCAGATAGACTGTTTAACTTGAATGTTGTTTATTCAATAAGTTATTCATGTTACCATGTATTCATGTCATGTTTGTTTCTTCGGAAGATAATTAAATTCTATCGGTCAAGTTGAAATGCGGTCATTTAGGCTAATTGATTAAACCTCATACCTACTGATATAATTCATAAATTGTAGGTTTAAAGTCTGATTTTACTTATTGCTAACCAATTCAACTTTAAATTAAACACAATGTCACACTAAATCTCACTTAATTCAATCATTATATATCAGATTGATCAGTAATAAGAAAATTAGGCAACAGCTTATTAGTTACATCTGACCAATCGATTGATGTACTCAAAAGATAAGTAACAAAGAAATCTAAATAAAACTAACTATTTTTTTGAACAATAAAGATAATTATTGTTAGCAAGTGTTAGCTAGACATGAAATTTTAATCCAAGACATTATTTACGTACGGCTGATGAGTCCCATACTGGGACTAAACGAAAGTCCAGTGCTTCCAGCTTTCTACCAATTATATTTAAATATATATGATAAACAAAATAAGAATTATATTTTGATAACAAATTCAATGTTCAATATATATAGTATGTATATACATTAAAATGAAATTACCTCTAATAAATAAAGTAAATGTGTAGCACCATTTTTTAACAAGAAATAATCTTCACAATCATTTGAACCAATAATACAACCCCATACAGCTTCAATTAATGCATAAGCTAATTTAATTAATGGTTCACGATGTAAAATAATCCATTGGTTGGATAAATGTTCAATTGGATTTTGATTTGATTGAATCATCAATCGATATTGAACAAAATCAATAATGGCAAAACGTTTTGATAATTGTTTTATTAATAGATTAATTGCATTAATTCCTTCTGTGCCAATCATTTGTTTTCTAGACATTAGATAGATGAATAAATAAATAAGTAATATATCTAACATAATATAAATATTTTTTCGAAGTAGATAATTTACACAATGAAAACACTGGTTCAGCTTCTTATTTGTACATATATAGTCATAATTTTGTAGCCACTACCATTCAGAGTCCTACATACTGCCCAATTATGGCTGAGGTATTGTTTACGAAATTAAGGGGACGAAAAATAAAAATCCGTTGCTTAAACCGGGATGGTAAATACGGAGGGAACCACTCAAAGGAACTGGGAAATTCTGATTCCAAACCAATTGGCTCTAGGATCCTGATGGAGCCTATTGTTGGTCACCGGCTACTATGTGACTGCATCTCTTTACATTCATTGCCCCACTGTACTGTGGATCATACCAGTATATGAAGGATTATAGGGCTGGGACCACTGAGAAAACTGTTAACTTTGGTTTGGACAACGGGCTGGCATAAGAACCTACGCACAAATTCAGTGATTTGTATGGTGCAAAAATAATTAGGTCCCCCCTTATATCTGTGATTATGTACTGACATAAATAGTAAAAAATTCAAAACTGACTGAGCTATGTGTACATTAAAAAACCAATTTTTATCTTTGAAATAGATTGATCGCCTGTAGATTAAGTTCCTAGCTGTTGCCACTAACTTGAAGTGATGCTCGAGGATACGGTACACATATCCAGAAGAATTGTACGGTTGTTTTGTTTTTAGCAGAAGACTTCTCATCTGTTCAAACTCATAACTTTATCACCACAATGAATTGATCTCAAGGTCATCAAGCCTTCAAATTATATCGAGATTCAGCATTCGATGACTAATTCAAAGCTTTTCGAAAAATACTACACCACAATCAGACAATGTTTGCAATTTCGAAAAATCCTAAGCTAATAATACTTATTGATAAAAATATTTGTAAATTAATTACCTTTCAACTTCTTTATTGCATAATTTTGATAATATAAGTAATATATCACATTGCATTTCTAATCCTACCAGATCTTCTTCCATAGAATCTTGTGATTGTTTTAAATAATGTTGATATTCTGTTTCGATAGTTTGATCAGTAGTTTCCCTGGCTCGATGTTTTTCATGAAATGTTTGATTTGCAAATTTAAATAATTCATCATGTGGTCGTTCTAGTTTTACTCTTGATGATATTGGACAGATTAATGGTACTAGAAATTGAATAAGACCTTGACAGACGAATTCCTATTTGTTTGTTTGTTTGATTTTCCCAATAAAGAGAAATTAAATAAAAACTTATACTACAAAGAAATATAGTACACTTCTTTATGAGGAAAGCACTGTAGAAATTGGAATTAATCAATGAAACTGTAAATTTTTTGTCGACTGATATGGTTCAAGTATATCTGAATTTATTCTCTCAATAGGTAAGGGTAATTTTACATTGGTTTTGAGGTGAACCAAACACTGTCAACGTGTAAACACTACTACTCTAACAGTACAGCTTATTCCTTTGTCGCAACCACCACATAGGTATCTGAAACCCTGGTGGACCATTCACACCATTTATATACACCAATATATATATAATCGCGACAATGAATATGCACAGCATGAACAGGCCAGTTTGACCCATTGTTCTTACGTGACTGTCGAACTCATTATTTTTAGCAATAGTGATATACATTACAGCGTCCCAATGACAATAGCCCTCGGGAATGTTGCAAGATATCTATGAAATCGTTTACCCAGCAAACCCTATTTGTATATGGATTATTAGGAAAACTTGCCGAAGTAATGCCAAACTATCCACAATGTTCACAATGAACCTTTAGTCTCAGAAGAAACCTTCAGTCGTATAAAGTAATATGGCTTATGGTATATACATCATATGGCATAGAATAGTAAAAGATGCAGCCTAGCTTAATGCAAATGGGATCATCCACTCTTATTACTCTTTGTCTAATATCGTGTAATGATTTTTTCACAATAGCGAAATTTTAATTTTTTTGACCATTTGAGACTTGAGTTAGGAGTGGTATCCCTGGTTAAAGTAGTAATAGTAGTGGTTTGTTCAAGAATGAGGTTCTTTGTCAGTGTACACTTCTGATCTTATGATAAATGACTAAATACAGTGCGTTCATGTCTTGCGGTAAGAGCCTGACCATTAACCTAATAAGTTGACATCCAGGGGTATACATTTCTAGCTCCAATGGATTCCTGAAATTGCTCGGCCGTTATGAAATGCTACTAGTGTATGACTATTTCGTTCATCTAGTTATATTCTGTGTTGTGATAGTATTGTAAAAGAATGTTTTGTTAAATAGAGAAGATCATGTTGGTTTGACAGTCAATCCAAAACATTTGTTTTCTGACAATTGTGCTCTAAATCAGCTGTAGACTATTTCAAGAACTACCGTCATCAAGCAATTTATATTTAAATTTGGCCTCAAATGATCTAATTGTTCTGTCTCAATTATTTTTCTGATGTTTACACCATGCATTCATTGTACTATCGATTACACAAACAGTTCATTTTACGAATACACCCATGAAGCCATACTACAATGACAGTACTAAACGATTCAATAAGTGACCTTATGAAATTCATCGCAGTTATTAGTCAATCAGAATGCGAATGAGATAAATGGATGATTCATTGGACAAAACTCAAAGTGTAAGAATTGATGTGTGCTTTTTAAATGATATAGCCGCGCTTTATTTTTAAAAAGTCTGTTTCAGGCATTGCAGAAACCAAATATTGCTATTTTTCACCTGGAGCGTGGTAATATACCAGCTATCTTTCACTGTGTTTTCAATTTTGCGCAAAAATCTGTGATGTGCTATCCTAGTTCTGATTGGTCCAATCAAGGCCATCGATACAGCCAACATTTTCCAATATAACATTGAATATAATACTTTTATTCTAAAAATAACTCACCGTAATGATACGTTCATCATTGGATTCAATGAGACATCTTACCAATCGCAATGAATAGCGTAATTGTGCTCGTTTACTATTTCGACCACCAACACCGTGAAAACTATTTCCTTGTCCAAGAAATGGTTCTGTCATAGGTATTAATTTGTTTCAGGACAAAAAAAAGTGAATAGAATTAATTTCAAGGTATTTTACATTTGTTTCAGTGTTATGAAAAGTTATAACTTATTGAATTATTGACTTTTGTTGTACGTTTTTGGCAACTGAAATTTAAGTAAGCATTTCCGGGTTTACTAATATAACATGTAGTGTCAAAATTTTTCGGGAGAGATCACTAGTAAATCTTGTAATGATTTATCGTGATCTGTATTTATGAGATCACATGAGTCAGTTAACGCCTTTGTTTTATTGTCTTAATAATTTATTGACGTGCCAAATGAATAAATTACCGAAAATATTACAGTTATTTAAATTCTAGAAAATTCACTTGATAAAATGGTAGGAGTTTTGTTTTTGTATGTTTTACTGTTGAACAAGTCAGAAAAATATGTAACCTAGAAATGAGGCATTTTTATCTAAACAAATCTATTATATTGAGATTATGGATTGATCAATGTTAAATTATCATTGTAAATATTTGAGCTTTGAACTGCCGTTTAGTCCTAGTGTGGGATTCATCAGTGGCGGTGGGCATCCACGACCATCCAAGTGAGAATCGAACCCAGAATCTTCAGTCTCATGAACGAACGCTTAACTTCTAAACAAATAAACTGCACTCCAATGGTGTTAATGTCCTACCTGGATCAATCCACGATATTGTGTGGCCATCACGCATTGACTTCGTTGGGTAACTGCATCACACCTGACATGATTGAACTTTACTGGTTATAGCTTCTTACTAGAACTCCTAGAATTCCTTCATAAATCCAATCACTAGTTAACATATGATAATTTTCATCATAGGGTTATGCATCCAATTGCCGAGATAAACACTGTTGAGGAGTCTTAACATTGTGGTCTTCTTACATTAATCAATCCATGATTTCACTCTCACTCATATCTGTCAATGAATAGTACGATTTATTGTATTGATCCAGATCATTTCTTATTGAATAAATAATTAGTCGGCGGCCTATGCTCCATTTAGGGTAACAGGCGTAATTAAAGTAAGCATGAGAGGGTGTACGTTTTGGCTGACCTTGTGGGACAAACTCGCTCTTTAGCTTCATGTGGGGTCTGAGGGCTCCGGTCGATCGCATCAGCTCAAGGCATTTGGAGACCAGACGGTTGGAACGGCTGCTGGTTAGTGTACTGCTGTGTAGCTCGGTAATCTGTTCAGGGCTCCAGGTCTAGCTGGGTAAGACCACCTTGCCGCCCTTGCCGATTGAGGATTGTGGGTAGTGGATTGGTTGGAGCAATCTTGTCTATTCATAAGTGCCTGAACGAGGGCCACTGCTCGTGCGTGTGCTTTTTAGACGTCCACTTGTCTGCTGCAGACCAATCTCTAGACAACATGTACGTTCCCGAATGAGGCAGGAATGATCGCAGCAATATTGACTCTTGTGCGAATCCTTGTGCTGCTTAAAATGCAGCGGCGTGCATGTGCAGCAGGCATGTTGTGGTTAACCAAGTAACCAAATAAGTAAAAATAAGTAAGTAACTAGACAACTTACCTGGACTTATACACCATTGTAATAAAATTATTAATCTTGATGGAATTCCATAAGTGACACAATCATTCAATAAATACGGTGCTAATGTAGTCAGTGAATCAAGCATATACAAGTGTAATTCTTCTAAATAGGCTTGTGGCCATTTACATAGAAAATCAATTTCTTGTTTATTTCCGCTAGAATATTGATTATTCGGATATTGATATAAATCGAAGGATTGTTGTTTCATTGTAGGATTTGATAAACTTTTTTGTTTCATTTTTAAATTATCCTTTTTCAGATTGACATTTTCCGATAATTTGTTAACTGATAGTGTTTGACTGCGATTATTACTATTATTCTGATTGTTATCACACTCAACGGTAGCATTATTCTCTGATGCAATGGAATTACAATTTTTTGCAGGTAAACATGGTGATATTATATTACTTGTATTAGTTACAGTAGTATATTCTGTTGCATTAAATAATTGTGTTTGTTGATTGGGTTTTTGTTCGATTTTCATTTGTTCATATTGTGGTGAATTCGGTTGAATAATTGGACATATCCATTGAAATAAACTTTTAATTAAACCTGATGTAGACATAGTCTAAAGTAAACAAAATAATTCATGTGAAAATTAATGCAAAATGAAAAAACTTGTGCTCATTAGTAACTAAAGTCGTGAGGAAATTCTCAGAGTTCCAGTGAGGAGACGTGACCAGTGGAGTTCAACCCCGATAAGATGTAGGCAGTAACTACTGAGGAAAATGGGTGATCAGTGATCACCGTTAGACATTAACTTCGTTAAATACCTGCTCAGTGGTACAGAGGTTTGGGGTTGACGTGCGAGACCGAAAGCCCTGGGTTCGAATCCAGCGAGTAGCAGCAGTCATGAATGTGCACTGCTGATGAGTCCCATGCTAGGACGGAACGACTGTCCGGTGCTTCTAGGTTTCTAATGGTTGTTTAACAATGATTCACTCATGAGTTCAATGTGCAAAAGCAAAGGTCTCCAAAATTCTGAAATTCAGTATCTCGATTTTACCAAAAAATCAAAACAAACAAACTGAAATTTTTTATATAGAATGGATAGAATGTAGTTAGCAGTGGGATCCGAGAAATTTGTTTCTCGCCGTTTTCGGACTCATCTGTACGTACATCTGAGAGCTGATGTTCACACCGGGACTCGAACTCAGTACCGAACGCTTCAGACGCCACAGTTTTGCCCACCTAGCTGAGTCCAAATAGCCATTTACTTATGCAATGTAGCGATCCTCATAGGATGCATTTACACCGAAGAGACAGATCATTTACAATCTTAAACATCAATAGGAATTAAACTTGAATTGTGTAACAAGAAGTTAATTAGGAATGAGCGAGTCGATTTCATGTTACCAGAGTGTTGTATATCGAATGCTGGTTATTATTTGTATTGATATAGACATTTTTGGATATTTGTGATTATAGATAATAATAGGATTCAGTCTTTAAAAGCATGATATACAGTTTAAATTGTTAAGGTTAGAGCTATAATAGATGATTAGGATTCGGATGCGGAATTTAGGACTTGAATATACAAAAACTAATCATTAACTTTATTCAAAATCCCAAAACCTAATCTTCAACACGGAAATCAAGATCCTAATCTCTTTCTTAATGCTTAAGTATCAATTTTAGCTATTAAGTTTGACAATGACTATCAAAATGAATCGAACTTCTGACCATAAGACTCGTCTGCTAAAACCTAACCTCCAGACTATTGCACTGCAATCCAATATTAAACATGACTAACTAGAATCTATCTGAGATTTTATATGTTCATCCCCTATTGTCTTCAGCCAATGACTTTCTCAAACCCGACACATTTAAGTTCCATTATTCATGGTTTCTCATTAGAGTTCCAGGACTATCTCTTGAGATCATTTAGAGGTTTGTGGTGATTACTACATGTCGCCGATTCTACAAACTGACTACAATTGAAAGCAGGGAAGCAATGAATAGCTGCTTTTCTTCTATTATAGGAATCCTATTCAACGAACTAACTATACTTAGAAATTTAAACAACTGAGTGAGGTTACTCGGTTGTCAAAAAATTAGCCGTTCGGAAAGAAACCTAAAATTCCCAAGTTCGATCACCGTTCGGGTTTCGGATGTACACTGATGATGAGAATTCCTGCTACCTTATAAGATCAAGAACAATAAAACTGTGCAGTTTAGTATGAATTAATGCTATTTTCCTGGTTTCGCATCATCTGCTTACAATCTATTATATTCCAAAATTGTAATTATTATAAAGTTAGCATACTGATAATTATTTATAAGTAGTTTATAAGTAGTCAATCAGAACGTAGCGAAATAAAATGAATTCACATGCTATTTTGTTCAGTTGTTTATTCTTTTCAGAATGATGTAATCTCATGCTGAAATAAAACTCCTATTTCTCAATTTCCAAGGTTAACTAATTTGAGTTAGTTCATAATGTAAACTAAGAAGAATTTCGGATGGGATGGATAACCTTATGACCAACCCTCTTCCATTATCCAGGCTTGGGACCGGCAGCAACCCCACAGGGGCTCATGCAATATCGTGGACTGACTCAGGTAGGACATAAACACCAGTGGAGTGCATTTTATTGGTTTAGAGGTCATGCGTTTGTTCATGAGACTGAGGATTCCGGGTGCGATTCTCAGTTACGTAGTCGTGGATTCACACTATTCTTACTTGGACGAAATGGAATTTTCATATTTCTGTGTTTCTGATGTTGGTCTAACATTGACCGATTCATTATATCATAAACAGTGTGTTTCAATAATGTGTTATCAATGTTCATCGGTTTGATTCAATTGACAAATTTTAGATGATCAATATTCAAGAATATAAAGGAATTAGTATTTTATTCATAATTTATTAAAACATTAAATCATTCTTTTTAAAATCACAATATATTATAGATTTCTTGAAAAAAACAATCACATCATTAATAGAAATGAAACTCACATAAATTGCTGATGAGTCATGGCATAATTCAACAAATATTGAAATAATCAAACGTTTCATATCGAAATTTTCATCATTCGGTAATAATTTCAAATTTTTAAATAATGGATTCATACATTTGACTAAAAAAAAATTTAAAATAAAAAAATGTGTATCATAGAAGAATGTAAAGAATAAAAATTTATTTTCAGTTAGAGCTATGGAGATTTGTGTTTTTACACATTTGAAATCATTAATCCATCATTGTTCAAATCCTGTGAGGTGTAGGAGTCGTGGATGTGCACTGCTGATGAGTCCCATACTAGGACCAATTGGGCCGTCCAGTGCTTCCAGGTTTCTAATGGTGGTTTAACAATGATTGATTGATGATTTCAAATAAAAATTTAATTATGTAATTTGTTTCTACTTAATAATGATTTTTTTTTGATGAAGATAACAATGGACATTGAACAATGTATTCTGTCATACTTAACACTTTCATACTATTGAAAATATTGAATCATCCATGATGACTAGTTGTTCAATGGTTAAAGCTATCAACTATCAGTCATTATAAGTTAGTTGGTTTGAATTCTACCATACATAATCTAGTTTGAGCAGTTGGCTAGTACCAGTGACCTTCATATTTGAAATAAGGGCCCAAACCAAATACATCAATTATGAATTGGCTAGTCAGTTAATTAGTAATCAAAACTTATCCTGATATATAGTCAAGATTGGTAACTATCAAGTTCTTTCTCCTTCAATTGTGAAATATCTTACCTAAGATGTTTGACAAATACAGAAATCGTTCATGAAACATAATCAAACTATAAGTGTTAGATGGGGGAGCAAATAGTAGATAAACAGCCAAACATACGTTTAATGAAGTTCGTTGAAGTCGTTGTTACCATGTATCTGAAACCTGAATTATGTGTTCAAAGTGTCTTTACGTTCGTTCATTATATCATTAAATTCTGTTTAACTCTTATTTGCACCTAATCACATCATTACGTCTATTATCTATTTCAAATGTCTTATAGATTAGCAATCTTATTTTCACGAATTGAGCTTTACTTATATTATTCTTACTTAGGATCGGCGTTTACTAATTACGTGACCACTTGTCGTTAGCCCTCTGAACTTTAGCTATTATCAATATTGTAGTATATTCTCTTACACAAGGTGTATATTTACAATAGTTTATTCAGTCTATTAGAATCACTTACACCCTTGTTATACTGTCGTGAAATCGTAGTAACTTTTAACTAAACTCTTTCATGTCAGTAATTTAAACGTAGTTTGTAAATATAATTTTGAAAATATTGTAAGTAGTAAGCAACTGTCAAGAACCAAACAAAATAAGAATGAATTCATCTTATTCTACTTAAATCTTTGTTCTTGCTATCTCTCTCTTTCTCTCTTCAAGATGATTAAGGGAACTGTGTGTGACATAACGGAATTGGAAAACATTCAGCGACTGAAAACAGATCTGCTGAAAGCTTACATTAAGAGTAATAAACCAATGCAGTCATACAGTTATTTATTTATTTATTTGACTAAAATCATGAATCGATCAATGTCCGACCACCGTTAGAAACCAGGAAGCAATGGATAGCCGTTTCGTCTTGGTATGGGACTCATCAACAGTGTGTAGGATTCGAATTCAGGACCTTTGGTATTGTGCGCCGACGCCTGACCTTTAGAGCACTGGGCTTGCATCCAACGGTATTAATGTCTAACTTCAATCAATCCATGCAAATTATCATGCGCTCACTAGTGACTATCTTCGTGAGGAAGTTCCTGCAAGTTGTAGTGTGAAATCGTGGTCAGTTGAGTTCAATCCTGTTCAAGTAGGAAGCAGTGCCCACCAAAGACAGTGAATGAGGTTGCTCAGAACTGTGTTTCCAGGTTTCTAATGGTGATCGACATTGATCGATTCGTGATTTTATTAGAATAACTCAACAATCTCCACAACCCTATAATGCAAACTGATTCATTTATCATTATACTACTGAGATATAAATAATAATTAGAAAAATTGAGCTGAATATTTTCAAATTCCTCAATTTTCAACCTATTTTAACTCTATTGGCATATATTTCTTGATTTAGTGCAGTTAATAATAAACGTTTCCTAATTACAGATTCCAGGTTTGATCACTCAATGATTTTTTACTTGTGTCTCTCTGCAAAATTATTTGGCTTCTTATCACCGCCTTCACACACAGTTTGCCTTAAATTTTAATTTTCACCGCCAAATTAATAAACCATTGAAATAAACAAATAACAAATTGAGAAAAACAAAAAACTTACATTCATCAAATGTTAATAAATGTACTAGTCTACGTATTAAACCAGATTGTACAATATGTATTTCTTTTAATAGTCCATAGATATTGGCATATTTTACAATCAACAAAATTATTGTCAATACATCATTACGTAAATGACGACAAAATTTTGAATGACTTTGTGCCAATAATGTAAAAAATATATCACGAAGTTTCAGTAGACAATCCTTTTAAATTTTATACGAAACACAAATGTTTAATAATGGAAAAACAGTAATATATCTATATACTACTAAAATAATTTATTTCTTCAAAGATAAGGGATTAAATCTCATAGCGAACATAAGCGCTCTTAACATTATACAGTTCAAAACACCGACTGTCTGACTATACCTAGGTTTGCATTCAAATTCAGGAAATGTTAGTCAGCTGATTTGTCCTAGTATATTTGTTATGCTGTGGTGCGTTGTTCTAGATCTGAACGTGATACGTGCTAACCCTACCCCAAAGTTGACTAATTAAGAGGCAAATGAAGGGTTCAAGAGAAAATCTATTTTGCAACTGAATCATATATATAAATACTTATTCATGCATATACACTTCTCCTCCTTAGAAAACCGATCAATTTCTTGACCAATAATGTGCATTCGTCCTTTAGGACATTTCTTACTTTCATCGAGTGACCCTCTCATTTAACCACTTCTGACTGGTTCATTACATGAATAATTCCTTCTCATTTAGGGTCGAACTCAGGGACTTTAGGTTTCATAACGAGTGCCTAACTTTTAGTCTGCTTAGTAGACATCTAATAGTCTAACATCCTTGACTTCAGTTAGCTCGCAATATTGCACAATTGGCTTCCCAATTGCATACCGATAATCCTCACAACCTCCCGATAGTTGTACTCCAAAGATTACTGACTCGGATGACACTAGAAGAAACCTGTTGACTGTCCCATCCCATGTAATATTCATTAAAATATGAAACTGTATTTTATACATACGTGAAAGATTGTTAGATCTTCACACATTGATGTTTAAAATTGGCGCCGTTAATTAACGGTTGTAAGTGAAATATTTAAGGTTTTGAAAAACAGATAATTATTTTTTGATTAAAAGTCATAATAATGTTACATGCAAAAGTTGTACTGAACTATTTTGAATACACATGATTGGTTTGAGGTATTGGGAGAAGTTTTCAACTAGCAATAACCGTACTTCAGATAAACTTCATTGATTACGGTACCGCCACAGAACATGTAGAACAGCAATTCAAGTATGAAGGAAATTTGTCTACCGTAAATTATGTAAGTTACTCAAAAAAAACATTTAGAATATCGATGAACAAATTACTTTATCATAAATCTAATATTTAATTATAGTGGCTACGTCTGAATACAAGAAATCTTTGTACTAATGCAAAGTTTATGATCGTATTACGCTCCTTGTTTTGCTTGTCATATTCTCTTAACCTGAAGCTTACATGGTCACTGGTTGTTGTTTATCGCTATTCTCAAAAAATGTAAATGCATTTTGGGTACTTGCTAGGATTATCGGATCAACTCTTCTGCCCACTCATACTTTTCTGAATGCTCCGCTAGTGTATATAAGACACAACACTACTGACTGAACATGAACCACTACAAATGGAAGTTATTCAGTTTGTTTGATTTTTAAGAAAAAAGTCGAAAATCTACATCTGTAAGTTTAGATAATTAGAGATTTCTTGTTGAAATACAGAAATACTTCAGAACGATTTACTAAAAGGGTAGTTTTCTGTCATTAACTAGTTGAAAACAAAATGAAACACGTTGATAGTTGAATGTCAGATTTATTTACTCAACTGAATTTAAAATATGCTTAAGTAAAAGGTGTTTATTTGTTGCCGATTGATTTCATCTTGAGAAGTATTGTAAATCAAAGAGCAATGGACAGATTGCAGAATTCATCAACTGTAAAGATCTATAGCCTCATCAAGAATTAGACTCAAGTAACTGAAATATCTGGTGATCGACTGCATTATGAAGACGTCGACATCTGGAGGAAAGCATGGTATCAAATGGACAGCCAGGATGCAGATAGATGATCTGGCTCTTTTATCGCACATGCAACAACAAATGCAAGAGAAGACGACCAGTGTAGCAGCAGTCGCTGCAGCAGTAGGTATCAACATACATAAAAGAAAAAGCAAAATTCTCCGATGCAACACAACATGCACCAATCAAATCACTCTTGATGGAGATGCCTTAGAGGACGTTAACACCTTTACATATCGTGGCAGCATCATCGACAATCAAGGTGGATCCGATCAGATGTGAGGACGCGGATCGGCAAAGCAAGGGCTGCATTTCTACAATTGAAAAATATCTGGAACTCCAAACAACTTTCAATAAAAACCAAAATCAGGATTTTCAATACAAATATCAAGACAGTTCTACTGTATGGAGCGGAAACATGGAGAACTACCAAAGCCATCATCCAGAAGATACAAGTATTTATTAACAGTTGTCTACGCAAAACACTTCGGATACGTTGGCCAGACACCATCAGCAACAACGAACTGTGGGAGAGAACAAACCAGATTCCAGTGGAGGAGGAAATCAGGAAGAAGCGGTGGAAGTGGATAGGACACACATTACGGAAAGCACCTAACTGCGTCACGAGACAAGCCCTCACATGGAACCCTCAAGGCAAAAGGAAAAGAGGAAGGCAAAGGAACACATTACGCCGAGAAATAAAGAAAGATATGAGAGGAATGAACAAACATTGGACAGAACTGGAGAGGGAAGCGGAGGACAGAGTTGGTTGAAGATAACTGTCGGGCGGCCTATGCTCCATTGGGGGGTAACAGGCGCAAGTAAGTAAGTAACTGAAATCCCTGGATGAATGTTTAAGCGTAAGAACTACTAGGTTAGCATCTGGTATCTGATTGAGTTGACATGGAATCTCTAAATTCAGTTAATTTATTCGAGTTGGATTATTGATGAGATCTATGCAAAATCTACTTCTCTTTTGCAGATTTGTTTTCAAATCTCTACTTGTAAGCATTAACAATGAATCTATAGCATACAAATAAGGTTTATCAAAGAAACAAAATTCTTTTCTATGTTCAGTCGATACCGATTCATATTATAATACACTGAACCAAAAAACGACATAATTGATTATTTCAAATCCCATTTTTTTGCTAAATATTTCATATTCATTTTTGTGTATTACTAAGAGTTGATGGTCAGTCAGTTAGTTACAACGTAGAACTTCGTACGTACGTATATCAGTCCGGTTTGCCATACCGCATTAGCGCAGAGACGCCATTGTCAGTTCAAATCTAATAGTGGTAGCGATAGTAGAAGTATTAGCAGTAATGGAGAAGATTAGGGTATGAATAGAAGAGACTTATAAGGATTTAAGAAGAACCATTACATACCCTCCGTTCGTGGTTGTCTTTTAAAACACTTATTCATGCATATTATTGTAGTGCCTCCACATATATTCGGGTTCGCATATATTTAATTTGGTTTAGCCCTTTCGATTAATTTATTTAACCAAGACATTTGTATAGCAACGATTTACATGTACCATTCGTTCTTATCATTGTTTGGTTTGTATGAGCTCACGTGACTGGTTCCTCTTGTCTTTTTACCTTGTCAATCATTCGTCGCTTCTATTCATATGTGCATGCCTATTTTGCTTGTTGCATATCTGTCTTATTTTTGTCTGACTATATATTCTTAGTCATGCTCTATCTCTAGGAGTTGGCTCAACAGCCTTCTCCAATTCACGTCACTTAATTCGTTCTATTCGCTGCTTCTCCACTTCCTTTTGTGGTGTGTATTCAACACTACGAGTTCACCTTCTGATATATAACCGTCAAACGCTACTTTGTAACAATTGTCTAGACGAGCTAATTACGAAAGTTAAGAACACGTCGAAATTGACACTCTACATTATTACCAGTGGATTTATAATAAAATATACAATACAATCCGTTTTTGTAGAGTAGCATAATTGTACTTTTCAACTGAAATGATTAAAGTTTATAGTTAAGAATTTACGTAACGTTTTCATTATTTAAAAAGTGTATTTGCATTCAGTAAGTTCAATTATTTTCTATTCATATGAGTTAACGATTCGTTGCATATTAAAAAGGTTAAATAATAATTACATTATAATTTAATACATTACTCAATAACTAAAGCAGAAATAGTGAATACTATGTATTTTTTGTAGATTGAAACAAAATGAAAATAATCGCAGTCAAGTTTATCACAAACGTTGTCTGATATTTTCTTTTACTTAAATGAAATGCATAATACATTGGTTCAAAGGGGCACCTAAATATTTATGCGTCACACAAATTATTGAATTTATGAATGAGCTGAGATACTGTCGGGCTACCCAAACCGGAAAAAGTAGTGGGGATGGGGCTACCCTTTTAGCCTTTAACTCAAAAGTCTAATCCTTAAGGCGATTAAGATGCTTTAGGTGATGCAGTCTCATAATAGCCGATGACCGACAGAAACTTCATACGCCATTCGTTCCATCAGAATCATGAAATCCATGTACAGTAGTGGTTTGGAATAAAGGTTCTTCAGCTTTCTCAGGTGAATCCACGAAAGTAACCACTAACCCGATTAAGGAGACTAAACAGCATTTGCGTTACAAGTAGGCGGTGAGTAGGACTTCCCTCATAGTGGCTATATACCAATAGCCATATGAGAGGATTTGTAGCGGGACAACCGACTGTCTCTACTCTTGATCGTACCAAGGCATTTAGAGAACATTTCAAATTTCATTTTACTTCTTAACTACCACTACTATTGATGATGATTGTAAATCATTAACAATTTGTTCAATAAAAACGGATTAATGCATTTTACTCACTTCACTTCCAATTTGTTTCACCCAATCTATTTTCATTGTATCATTGGTTATATTATCAATTAAATTCCATAGAATTGATATAGATCGTGATATCATTTCATTTGATAAAATTGGCAACGCTAATCGATTACAAATGAATTGAGCGCCTAATTTTGATACGATTTTATTTGAACAAATTTCTAACATATTTTTTTTTAAAAAATCAATAAATAAATAATTATAACATTACCAGAATGTTTTGTTAATTTATCCATTAATCTCAGTAATGTTGAATAAAGATTTTCGCTTTGATCTAATTCACAGTAACACTAATAATATAAATGAGAGAAAAAAATGAGTAGTATTGTATAGAAAATAAAAATAAAAATTTTTTAAAAAAAATGCAACTTACTTTTAATAAAGATTCAATGATATCACTATGACATACAACTTTCTGATTGAATTTTTTTGTAGTTGGTTGTACTTTGTATTCTGAAATTGGGGAAGAAAACAAAAGTCAGACAATGAAATGGAATAAAGGAGAGTTCTGATAAATGAATCTACATGTATATTGTTTTCTCTTTGAGTTTATATCAAGAAATGATCTCTGTTAGGCAATTAGAAGACGATTTGATTTTGTGATACGAGAGATTTGTATGTAGTGTCTATTCCCAAACCTAGTAAGGATCTAGCTCAGTTCTTGAAATTCTCGTAGTGACTACACAATAAGTAGGAATCCCGTTGTTCAAATTTTTTAATCCAGGTGATTTGTTATATGGTGCTCTAATAATATTCAACAACTCCACCTGAAGCCCTTCTGGGGTTAAACCCCGCCTCACGCTCGAATGACGAAGGAGAGTTGGGCATGGGGTTAGCGAACTCACTCGGTAAAAAAACAGCTCGCTGTAAAAAAAAAAACGCTAACCAAACGAAAGGAGGAAGACCAAGGAACAAATTACGTCGAGAATCCAAAGCAGACATCAAAAGAATGAGCAGAAATCGGGTATAACTGAAAGACCCGAGAATGCTGGTCTGAGGCCGATATTTTACAAGGGGTAACAGGCATAAGTAAGTACTAATAATCATCAATAATTTACTGTTCGCTTATTTATTCCATCAGTTAGAAATCTATAGCAGAACACCTGTCAATCAATCTTGAAACAAGTCATGAGCAAACATACATTTATTATATACCAGCATGATCTGTGGAGAGATTTCTACATTCCAGTCATGAAAAAAGATTGTTGATATAGTTGTTGAAATAAATATGACTAAACTGTAATTGATTAGAATCAATAAGAAACTGTATTCACATATGATAGATATTGTACTACAATGGTATTGCGCGATCATCTATCGTTTTGAAGGGATATATCCTTTACATATTCAGATTTCTAGCAAGAATTTAATTACATTGGATATAAGTTAGGCGAAGAGTTTACAGGCGAAAACAAATGTTCTAGATTCGACTGCCGATAGCAGGGCTGTGAATTTGTACAGTTGAAGAGTCATCAACTAAGATGAAACTACAGTCCAGTACTTTTGAATTTATCTATCTTAGATCGATTGGTGATCTAAGTTACATTATATTTCATGAAATTTTAAATCGGTTATAATTATGAATTAAATCCAGGTAGTTTGAAATATGTTTAATTTTATATTGTCAGTAGTTAAAACAAAATGAGATTGTTTTCATTAAAGGGTTGTGGAGATTGTTGAGTTTCATTTAAATCACAAATTTAATTAGTGCTAGACTAACATTAGAAACCTAGTAGCACTGGATGACCGTTTCGTCCTAGTTCGGGATTCATCAGAAGTGCGCAATCACACATGGAAATCTAACATTAGGTCTATAATTGGTTGATTCATTATTTCAATCAAACGCAACAATCTCCACAACCCTGCAATCAAAATTATCATATGCTCAGTAGTGACGAGCTACGTGAGCGAATTACTGGAGTTCTAGTGACACGCTATGACTAGCAAAGTTCAAGCATGTCAGATGTGAGGTAATTGCCCTACAAACACAATGGATGATGGTTGTATAATATCGTGGATTGATTCAAGTAAGACATTAATACTGTTGGATGTCGACTAAGTGATCTACAGGTTAAGCATTCATTCGTGAGACTAAGGATTCTACGTTCGATTTCCACTTGTCTGGTTGTAGATACGCACTGCTGGTGGACCACACACACACACAGGAAAAATGGCCGTCCAGTGCATCCAGGTTTCTTTCTAACGGTGTTCCAACGTACATTAATTCATGGTCCCAATGAAAATAAGATAAAATTATTTCATGCATTAAAATATTTAAAAGAATTATTCACCTTCAGCTAAATCATTATTCAATTGATTCTCCCTGAAATAGAATTGTTCTAATGCACAACAAACAGCTGTACAAAGTTCAATATTTTTCAATTGTAAAATATATCCTATATATTGAATAAAAAATTAATTTGTTTAAATTCAATGATGAACCAACCAAAATGATTCCAAAAATTCACAGCTATCTCAAAATAATTTGTTTCATCTGAACTTAGAGTTTTCAAAAATGATTTATTGCATAGCTGGATTAATTCAAGAAGCATTTGTTCGTATACATCTGGTAGATGTGAAACACGTTCAGTGCATATTGTTAAAATATTTTGATAATATACAAGATCGTGTATTTTCTACATAGAAATCAATTTATTATTATTATATTTTCAAGTAATGTGTTAAGAAGAAATTAGCAATCATCATTTAAAAAGAAATTTCACCAACCAATGTTTAATGTCTCCTGTATAATATCTCATATTCAAATAACAGATACTTGTGGGATAATAAAAATGTGATTGGATCAAAAGTTTGTTTCATTAAGGTCTTAAGATGCTGGGTAAGTGGATTTGAGATTAGTAAGATCAAAAGCTGTCAAACTAAGATCAGAAGGTAAAGTCGAACTATCAATCGTAATGCGGTATGATGGCTTTTGCTACAAATACCTAGCTTTTATAGTGATGTTACCTACATATGAAAGAAGAAGGTTGTAGAAGATTGAGATTTGAAGCAAGAGATTTCAGTATCATTCCCAGATTTTCATCGTCAATGATTAGGCCTGGAAACTACGAAGTAAACACATCATGAACTATTGAAAAAAGAATCCTGTGTGACTTTCTTGAAGCAGTAATCTGTTGGCTTCTTCAAAGATCAAAATCTCTAATGCATAGGTATGAATACCGAGGTCACAAAAGGTTTAGAAATACAAATTTCTACTCGTTGGGATGTCAGTTAAGTGTCTGATGCCAAATTGTTACACTCAATATAATTACAGATTTGTCATTGAAAATGATTTTATCATAGGCTTGTGGAGATTGTTAAGTTGCGATGAAACCATGGATCGATCAGTGTTAGAGTGTGAGGCAGTGACCCACTGAACACAATGGGTGATGGTCACTAAATATCTAGGATTGGTTGAAACACTGTTGGATGCCGACTCAGTGCTCTAGAGGTTAAGCATTCGCTCGTAGAACTGAAGGTCCTAGATTCTTAAAATGTAACGTAACGGTTTGACCTTTTTAGTTTAAGATTCTAATATCACGATAATTCTAAAAGTCATGTTAATAGAATAGAACTATCTGACTAGTTGTTTGACCTTTCAGCTAAATAGATGCTAAGATATTCAGAAGACTATACACAGAAATATTCTGCTCAAAACTCAAGCATCGCTTACAGGTAGTTGCCCTGTCCTTAAATATTAAAAGCTGAGCTGCTGAACAAACTTTAAACAATATTAACTAAGATTATTTCTACGATCTCAACAGTGTTTCAAGGAAGAAGATTAGCCATAGTAGGCTTAATCTTCATATTACTAAGGAGCAATAGAATCAACGTAACCAATCGCTGAATAAATTAAGGGTAAGTTGGAACCTTAGAAGCTCACATTTATTCATATCTCAGAATAGTGGATTAAGAGGGATACAATAAATAGTTTCACTGACCTAGAATTAACGAATTATATTCTGACTGTTGACATTCTCACATATAGATTATCATTTCCTAATTGAATCAGCTGTGTCTGCTGACTAGCTTATTGTGATCACTATCAATTTCTCATATAAACAACTGATTTCATCTCGTTTATTATCGTCTCTATTTCTTATTTTATCCTTAAACTTTACTTTTCTCACATAGTATATTCTGCCAGTTAATTGAATCATGTACTATTTTTTGTTCTAAAATCTTGTCAACGGTATTGAAATTTCATCCTCATTATCTTCCGCACTGCGACTAACTGCTATTTAACCAGATAATATGGACTAGAAGTCTATTTACTCTGAGACAAACTCAATCACTCAAACTACAGAACATACAAGTCCAGATATAACTGTCAACTGACTAGAATTAGGGCGACCAAAGGGCTATACTACTAAACATTGAAAACTATCAAATATCCGGAACAGTACACTAGGCGAACAAGAAGCGAGCGCAAAAGAATCAAGCTGTTTATTCTTGCTCGTGGAAAAGATACTGGACATTGGAATCACATCTAGGATAACCCATCTCTCAAGAACATCATAAAAGTAGTGTGAAACATGCGAAATCCTGACAAATACAAATACTCAAATAATAAATTAAAATGGACGCAAATCGAAAATCTACTACAAATAAATCAAAAAACTCTGGTTCAAAAGGATACGATTCCCAGCAGGTTTGCATTTTTCAGATTTCTCAGTGCTATTTTATGTCTTTCATACATAAAATCCTAAAGGATGTATGTTAACTGAGTAGTCTTACGGTATGAGGGTCGGTTAGAAGTTTGAAAACTTTACAAATATCGAAATTATCTTTGACTGCTTCACGTGTGGTATTACATTTGTTGAATGAAGCAACAGAATAAAGAGACGGCAAACAATTATCTTTCCTTTGCTATCAATATTCATTAGTGATTGTTTCATTTACATACAGATATAGAAACCATTTCTTCGTTCTTTCAGAATAAATCCATATCCAGCGGCGAGTCCGTGACGTTTAAAACAAGCCTCCTTGCTTTCTATTAATCGTACCTTGAAAATATCATCATCTTGTCATTGCGTTTGATATGAAGGCTATTTCGAGATCTGAAGCTTAGATTTTTCTAGAAAGAGATGTAATAAGTGCATATCTCAGGATATGAGAACGGAATGAACTAACTGTCCTGATGTCATTATGCGGCAGTCACTTTGCTCAAACGCTATCAGGATGTTGGGAAGTTAGACAAAGATTCTCCAGAGTTGTTTAAAATAACACTATAGTTCGGGATCAGTAGATTATTACCAATTTATCAATGAATTTTAGAAGGTAAGACACAATGTCGAAACCGAGGACCATTCTTAAAGAAGCAGGTTCAAGTTAAGCTACCACAATTTATCTGGTGCAGAATTTTCTTGTATCTTTTTTTATTTTGATGTCCACTTGATTTTCCACCAACCAATCATCAACAAAACTGCCAGAACAATCATTTTACTTCAATAACTTAATGTTTATACATTCTTAAGCCTTAACAACTCTGTCTGATAAAGCCTTGGAAGAATTTAAGCCACATACAAGTCGTTTGTCATAATGTTTTCTTCCCTAAAAATTGTGAAAGTCCGCTGATCTTTCTTCGTCTAGGCGTTTGCAAGCTAGGGTTTCGACACAGTAAAATCTGAATTCAAATAAAGTAACATGTAGTTTATATACTTTAAGGTGGGTTCGTCCCGAGAGAAGCTTTCTAACTAGTGTCTCATTCTATCCCCCAGTGATTAAATACTGTTAGCCCCTACCACTTTTTTAACACTTAGGTAACGTAGAAGATGCTTTCTCATGGTCCTCCCTAGTGTCATTATCTCTCCAAACTACTTCGTTTGTGATCATATTGAACATGACCGCATCACGGTTACTTGTTAGTTGTCAACAGGTCCTTCCAATCATTTCCGTTGGAGCAGTATAATTCCGTCACTTCGGTTAGTTCGGTACTGTAAGATATTATATCATTGAAATGGCTGCCTCAGAATTTCCCTGTTGCAACTGTTTTTGTACTCTATCTCATTCATGCACAGCCATGCTTGGAAAACTCATTTCGCATTTTCTAGTGTCGATAGCAGTTATCATGATCTTCAAACCCAACTGAGAGTACATAACTTGCAGCCTATATGGTAGTCCTTACATGTTTCTATAGAGAAAGTTATTTGTCTGTCTTATTAACTGGTGCTACATAGCAGTATCCATTCGTGGGTTCTTTTAAAAACTGATTAAACTGAGTTGGCTGGTTATGTAGGAACTATCTGAAAAGATGTAAAGGTTATGAGGTGTAAAGGAGGAAATAGCTGACCTTCGGAATGCCATGTTTGTATGTAGGCAAAATCTGCGTTGCTGCATACGTCATGGTTATACATTTTCAGAATTTTCCAAACACCAACCGCTAGCCCAATATTTTACACCGTATATCCTGGTTCTGTTTCTTCAGAGTGCCCTAGTTAGACTATGTAATTCGGTTTACTGTAGAATATCCCGCATCATGTTTAACAACTTGGTCTTACCTGTAGATCAGCATGACTGACGTAACTCCCGGTTGCTGGGAATAATTTATTATTTCCATTATTATTATATTGTGTCTACGAGCGAAGTCTCAACTACTACACACCAGCTTACGCATTCCTGTAATCACCATGATGGTTGGTAATTGGGCAGTAACTAACCTTTGGTAGCATCTCTTACAGAACACCCTTTTCATTTCTGACTCAGGTTTAAGAGCATTTTCAAACCGAAGGTCACTGAGTCGTCAGTATGTTTTCCTCTGAAATGTAAGCCGAATATGAAGTAAGCTCTAATTCAATGTGTTCACCTACCACTAGATTTTGGTCCTTACACAGGTGATACGGTTTGACCATGTTACTGCTCATTCTAGCTGTTGTACAGTATCTGCCCGCTGGTGTTTATCAAATACGGCTTCAATTTCCAGTAGGCCACTCCTTGACACTAAAATATTGAAGAAAATAAATGAATTTTGTCTAACGTCCCAGTGCTTGAGTATTAACGTTTTGGGAGTTATGTTGCTTCAATCTGTTCCTAACGCCTACTCAATGCTACGTAATGTTAACAGATTCTGGTATAATTACAACAACCACTGATTTTGTTGGCGTGAGAACTAAGGTTATAGCTTCTCTGGTCGCCTATTTAGTTGATCCTCGGATAGGGCTGACTTGACATGGACTAGTAGTACTAACTTGATACTGCAATAGTACAATCACAATGAAGCCAGCCTTTGAAGAAGTCACATTCAGATGCAGGGTCACTTGTTTTAACTAGCAACAATCATGAGATACAAGATCATCGCTGTGTCCTGTCCGAACAGTTTAGCACACCCTTTTTCCCGTTTCGTTTTTGCTTACTAGTCTTACTTGGAGTGTCAACCGGATTTCCGATTTCCCAGCTGGAGACTCAGCTGAGGTGTTTAAGTTGAACGATCGAGTGACTGTTATTTGAGAATGAATTATTATCATTATTCATGTTACTCACATTACTCTGAGGTTCAAAAGCTAGTATTGTTGTGCATTTTTTCATACCCATTTTCTTAGGAGAAGCTAGCTCCTCAAGTTGGCCTAACTTTCCTAATTATACTGGAAAAATTTACAATTGGAGGAGTAAGTTCGCAAGACATACCTTTGGAAGCAGGCAAGTGATGATAACAAACAAAATGAGAGTATACTATTTAGGAATGTAAAGCTAAAGAAATTGTAGGTTGGCACATTACACTAAGCCGTATCACTAAGCTATTTTGCTTGGATTCAGTAACTTTTCCGTAAGATCTGTGTTTGTAAAAGAACAAATGTGCCAGTTTTGCAGCAGTAGCAACAAAATAGGTAAGTTTTTCGAATCTTTCAACAGTGATTCAGTCTTGGAAGGGTTATGATTGCGAGGTTTGATGTTTTGATGGTCCATCAGTGAGGTTAGACAAAGTTGGTATGATTTGATATCCACATCTGATAGTGAAAATTAAATTGTTTCCTGTAATCTATTTTTCACCTCCTAATAATTGTTTTTATAGCTTAGTACTCTATTTCGCCAAAACCGTTTTCAATGGTGCAGGTGCATTTATTCTTTGTGTTCACTCAAATCCTAATCTTCTGGATTTTTCAACACCTCTAGCTTTGACTTTCTAAACTTTCCTCATTGAATCATATTTCTTGAATATCTTCTAATCCTAACCTCTCCAATTACTTCTAATACCTTTACTACCTCTTCTACTATCGGATTTGAATTGACAATCATATCTCTGTGCTGATAAGGTATGGCAACATGAACTGATGTACTTACGTACAAAGTTCTACGTTGCATCTGACTGACTGACTAAAATAAGCATCTCAAGCTGTAGCGTTTGAGTTATCTTGCACTCATGATATGATTTATTTTCTTTGTTAAATTAAAACCGATCAGATTAGGCATAAAGTTTGTGTTTTGATATAATTTAGTATGAGTTACTCAGAAAGGTTTAATATACTAAACAAACTGACGTGGATCAGCTGAGTAAAGTAAAAGTTAGTTCTATGGTCCTATGGAATCTGACTACATATTAGAATTTCGGTTAATACGTTGTAGTGGTGATCGAGTCGCGACTGACTATGATCACCACTAGAGCAATTACGAGCCCATTACAGAGAAGAAAGGTTATTCCATAGTAAAGAATACATTTGCTGGAGATTTCGTGGTATCAAAGGAGTACCGAAATCTCGCCAGAAAAGATGGGCGAAATTACAGAGATGGTGGAGCGAAAATGACAGCAACATAAATGGAAGTTTGCGCGTGAAAAGTGTTTAAAGCAAAAAGTACAGTTAAACAATCACTGTTACAATTGGTTATGATAATGAATGTTTCTATTAAAATAATCTCATTCTCTTCATGAAAATGGATCCACTACAACATATACCGTTATCATTTCGAGCATTAATAGGCTTTTTGAGTCGCTTCACAACCAAAACTGAGTACTAGTTCTTAATAATCCTCTTCGGGATGATACGCCTAATTCACGTTCTGTAGACTTTCTAGTCGTTGTGCAAATGAAGCAAAGGAGATATTCATATCAAATTTATCGTCAAAGCTGAACATTTTTGGATTTTACTGAAATTAAATTGACAGAAAGAACAGTTATTACTTTGTCAATATACGTTACTATTCATGACTTTTGGTTAAACATGTCATTCCCCTAACCTGTTATGACTAAAAGTATCCTGAAGATAAAAGTTATACTCGACTAGTAATTTTTTTTCATTATGGAGTTTTAGAAATGGTTTTTTACACTGAAATCGCGAATCAGTAATTGTCATACCACCATTAAAAACATGAAAGCACCACAGAATACAATCGGTAAGGTTGCACAGAAATGTAGACTGATCAGTGTTAGACATTAACACCGTTGGATGCCGACTCAGTGGTACAGAGGTTAAGCATTCGTGCATGAGACCGAAGGTCCTGAGTTCTATTCCCGCAAGTGGGGCTAGTGGATGCCCTCTGCACAAGAGTCCAGTATTAGGACGAAACAGTAGTCCAGTGCTTCCGTGCTTCCGATGGTGATCTAAAAATGATTAATTGATCATTTCAATAACTAGTGATTGCCAACTAGCATAAAATGTAAACTAACAAGAACTTCTTGTTGATTATTTATAACCAACTTTAATTATATAACAAATTCAGTGTTTCTAATGGTTAATATCTAATTTTGAAATTTTGTATATATCTAGGCTGATTTGTTACAATAAAATTGATAAATATTTCATTTAATTTCTGCACATCACCTAATAAGACATTATTACTGATGCCAATTTTTTTTAGTTATTCTAATCATTAATTACAGTTGTGTAAGGTGAACATTCTCGAAAATGAACAAACTATAAAATCAGTGTCTTTTTTGGACTGTAGAGAAAATAAGTAGAACTAGGTTACGCATAAAGCTGATATTATACTTTATGGATATTACGATAGACTAGAGATAAGAAACTTTAATAAATGTTTTCTGAAGACATCTTTATTTGTACGCAGAGCTCAATACATAAACAAACATACTATCCATTTCTAGCAATGTAATGTTCAGACTTGATCTTAAACTCGAAAAAAAAATCTGGTTTTATACAAGTGAATAGTTTATGAGAATATTATTTATCAAAATTGAAATTTATGTAGTCTAATCATTTACTAATTAAGTTTCACTCTGATAGAATGAAAGAAATCGGATAGTCACTACCAATGACACTGTATGTTAATGATGCTCTATTGCCAATAAGCTTATTTTAAAAAAAGGTATATCACAACTTCTGCATTATTATGAACAATGAAGCAAGATGATTATTTGCAGGTTAACGGTAGGACACGTTGTACTCATATCATCCTATCTGAGGCTAGTCAATTCGATAAACTGATATTTCAGTGATGATGTTCAGATGGTGAAACTGTTATTGACTGGGCTATTGCGTCATACTTAACAGGATAAATTTCAGAAAATATAATATCTATTTTGCCATTTTCATTTCATAACTATTGATTTTCAAGAGTACATTTGTTCAATCTCGATTATAAAGTAATGATTGATAATAAATCTAAGTCTGTGGATACAATCATGGTATACAGATATGATCTGCATGAGTTACTTACTAACTTACTTACGCCTGTTACCCCCAGTGGAGCATAGGCCGCCCACCAGTTTTCTCCAACCAACTCTGTCCTGGGCTTCCCTCTCCAGTTCTGTCCAATGTTTGTTCATTCCTCTCATATCTTTCTCTATTTCTCGGCGTAGTGTGTGTTCTTTGGCCTTCCGCCTTTCCTTTTGCCTTGAGGGTTCCATGTGAGGGCTTGTCTGGTGACGCAGTTAGGTGCTTTCCGCAATGTGTGTCCTATCCACTTCCACCGCTTCTTCCTGATTTCCTCCTCCACTGGAATCTGGTTTGTTCTCTCCCACAGTTCGTTGTTACTGATGGTGTCTGGCCAACGAATCGGAAGTATTTTGCATAGACAACTGTTAATAAACACTTGTATCTTCTGGATGATGGCTTTGGTAGTTCTCCAAGTTTCCGCTCCATACAGTAGAATTGTCTTCACATTTGTATTGAAAATCCTGATTTTAGTTTTGGTTGAAAGTTGTTTGGAGTTCCAGATATTTTTCAATTGTAGAAATGCAGCCCTTGCTTTGCTGATCCGTGCCCTCACATCTGCATCGGATCCACCGTGATTGTCAATGATGCTGTCCAGATATGTAAAGGTGTTAACGTCATCCAAGGCATCTCTATGAAGAGTGATTTGGTTGGTGCATGTTGTGTTGCATCAGAGAATTTCACATTTTCCTTAATGTATGTTGAGGCCTACTGGTGCAGAGGCTGCTGCTACACTGGTCGTCTTCTCTTGCATTTGTTGTTGAGTGTGCGATAGAAGAGCCAGGTCATCTGCGAAGTCCAGATCGTCCAGCTGCGTCCTAACTGTCCATTGGATACCGTGCTTCCCTCCAGATGTCGACGTCTTCATAATCCAGTCGATGACCAGGAGAAAGAGAAAGGGTGAGAGTAAGCAACCTTGCCTGACACCGGTCTTCACCTCGAAAGAGTCTGTCAGCTGACCTCCGTGCACGATTTTGCAGTTGAATCCATCATAAGAGTTCCGTATGATGTTGACTATTTTCTCAGGCACATCGTCATGTCGAAGAAGCCTCCACAGTGTTTTTCTCGCTAGATCTTCTACATATTTTCGTTTGTCAGCTCTGATGCTCTTCTTCACTTCCCTGCCTGAGTTGATATATTTTTAAATATTATTTATAGAAGTTATTTATCATTAAAGAGTTGTTGACATGATTGGGTTTCACTGAAATTATGAATCATCCATTATCA
Organism: Schistosoma turkestanicum; assembly: GCA_944470395.2. Taxonomy (NCBI): domain Eukaryota; kingdom Metazoa; phylum Platyhelminthes; class Trematoda; order Strigeidida; family Schistosomatidae; genus Schistosoma; species Schistosoma turkestanicum. The sequence continues at coordinate 10,689,406 of OX103977.1, forward strand.
GACTACTATGAGAAAAGCGGAAGCACTAGAAAACCGTTTCGTTCGAGTATGAGACTCATGAAACTCGTAGTTTCAATTAAATTCAATAATCTCCGTAAATCGATGATGAAAAATCATAAAATATGCTCACTAGTTACTAGCTTTGTTAGAAATCCTCAGATCTCAATTGAGAAACCGTGACCAGAGGAGTTCAACCGTGTCGGATGTTGGTAGTTACCTACCGAAGGCAATGGGTGAGGCTGAACAACATCGTGGATTGATCAGAGTTAAACATTAATACCATTTGATTACGGCTCAGTGGTCTAGACGTCATGTTGGGCACGTTAGATCCCCACTTGATAAATTTCTTAGTTTTGGATTTTATTCATGGGCTGATCAGTTGACTTTGAAGTCACATTTCCCCACCAGCAGAATCCTTGGCTGGGATTGGTTGATGTGTTATTTTAGTGTGTTATTTTTGTGATTCTCTCAAAGACGTTTCTATTATGTATAAATAAACGCGATTTGTGTGCTTGAGATCATTGAGTTTGCTAGGTGTTTGTCGAATATATTCTCTACTCTATATCAAGACTTTTCATCAGTTCTTTTGTGGCAACAGATCAGAGTAGTCCACCGTGTCACTGGTTCATTGTCTCGTTTTCCGTTATCGATTACGGTGAACCCGTAATAGTTACAAACATATCAAGTGACGAGCATAAGACGTCAAGAGTTCGTGAGCGAGAAAGAAGGTTCTGAGTTTGATTACCACTTGTCTGATTGTAGATGCTCACTGCTGATCGATCCCATACTAGGACTAAACGGCCGTTCATTGCTGCTAGATTTATAATGGTGATCTAACAACGATCGATTCCTTATTCCAAAGGAATTATTTAGTTTTATATTATTGAAGAATAACCTAATGAAGCATTTTACTAATATGATTTTGAATATTGATCCCTGAATTTGATACGCTTATCATAAACTATTTTGATTTCAGTTGATTAAAAAAAATAAAACGATTTGTTGTAAGCATAAAAAAATTGTTGAATTTTGAAACTAGACATAATATATTAGAATGTTCTTCAAAAATTTTCGCTGGATCTCAAAGTCTATAGAATTTTACAATAATAGAACTTTTGATATGAATCCCGATATAATTAGTGCGATATTGTTAATTTATTTCATTAAAACGATTCTTAGATTATTGATATTTTGTGGCAGAGTTTTGGAGGTTTATGTTTTTACACATTTGAAATCATCAATCAATCATTGTTAGACCACAACATTAGAAACCTGGAAGCACTGGACGGCCGTTTTGTCCTGGTATGGGACTCATCAACAGTGCACATCCACGGCTCCTGCTCCCTGCAGGATTCGAACCCAGGACCTTCGGTGTTGTGCGCGAACTCCTAAACATTGGACCACTGGGCCGGCATCCAACGGTGTTAATGTCTAACTCTGATTGATCTAGGGATTTTGCGCGACCTCACCCATGGTGGGCTAACAATGATTGATTGATGATTATTAAAGCTTTAAACTTTTCATCAAAATATAGGAAATTTAGATCAGTCGGTATGAGCAGTATACTTATGGAAAAAAATTATTGTCTTATTAATCGTACACTAATTTCACAAGATAAAACCACCAATCAGAATATCGATTTCTATGACCTTGTAACCAATGAGACGTCATCAAGCACTCATATCTTTAAGTCACTCTTAAAGTCCTTACAGCTCCTCTATTCAATTGCATGTTTCCCTACCTGTTGATTGAGTTCAAAACACAGTAATCAGCCTACACTATCAAGTATATGCACTAGTACATAGTCTATGTGTAAGGACACTGCATTACACCATAAAATGACAATTGTACAAAAATGGGCTCAAATTAGTTATGAATGGGAAGTAATTTAGATATTAACTTGGTAGCAAAACAACAATTTCTAACAGTAAACAATGAGAATCTATTAATTAGAACAAAAACAACCATAATTTACATAGCTCAAAGAAAAAGGCAACAATTGATACCAAATGAAAATTTTATTCCTCATCCGGAAATATGGAAACAACTTATTTAGAAAATATATCGATTTATATTCAGATTTTTATGAACAGTTTGCAAATTGTAGTAGACAGATAGATTCTTCATCGGTTTAATTAGATAATGGCTGCTGTAGAGTATAATAAATGAATATACTACTAAATTCATGCAAAAAATGTTACACAAAATATACTTTACACAAATATTAAAGCGAATTGAAAAAAGATTAAAACAAATTATTGATTGAATGAATGTTACGTACAAATTAAGGTAATCATTTCACTCTTTATACCATCCAAATACTTTCCAACATTGTAGCTAGATATGTAGAAGTAGGTTTTTTGTTAAGAATCTTGATTTCATGTATAATTTTTATGACTGAGAACTAGTTTACACAAAACGATCATAATTATGCCTCATTTAAAATCAAACGATTATAAACTTCTACTGAAACACCTCTCCCGTGTGAAGTGATATGGGTTGCATATAAAATAAATTTAATGATGTAATAACATTCGTCATTGTGTGATCATCTACGAACTTTCTAGTAATACTTGTTGATCGTTACTAACTTAAAAGGGAAAGTTCACGAATAGAGCTACATAAATATACCAGAAGCTAACTTGCGAAAAATTTTCAAGTGTCTGGATTTTGTTGCCAGGATATACTCTGTTTGATCCGTACTAGTTAACACTCTCTAACAGGATGTACCTATAGTCTTAATGGAACTATTAGAGGTTATTCTCAACACCATCCGCTCTTTGATAACATCTTGGACTTTTAAGTTTGGTTACACGAGATCGAGTCCACTCTTCAGTCGCATAAACCAGTGGGCATTTATACTCATTAGAGCAAAGTGGATAACGGACATGGCATTTAAAATAAAAGCTACTAGGTGTGCTTCTCGATGTTAACGCGTTAACACTAGAGTGCAGGTGAATCCGAGTGATGAGTTTCAAACAGACTAGCATTCTGGATTTCAATTGTAACAACTATCCGATTATGCTAAAAGAACTGGTAACTTGTTGATGATATCATGGTTATACCCAAAATACGTACACATCGCGAAAGAGGTTGATTAGTTACAGTCCATAAAATTTACGGGAAAATTTAGATAACCAGTTTTGTATTTAACTAATGGAAAGTTTATCAATGAAGAAAATGCTGAGTAAACATGTAATTCTGATACTAGCTCTTAAAACTTATCTACTCAACTTCAATGTCTGCTACCACAATTGTTGATAAAGAGACCACCATTGAAAACCTGAAATCAATGGAAGTCTGTTTCATCCTAGTATGGGATATCTCATCAGTGTGCATTCATGATCCCTCAGGTGGCAATCGAACCCAGGACAGTCATTCTCGTGTATGAACACTGAGTCTTGATGAACATTCTTATCTTTTTCAGGATTTCGAAATTATCGAACACTAGGTCATTCAAACAGTTTTCAGTAACCTTTCAAAACACCACATCAGTTAATCAATAACTATCTAGAATGATTAACTTAGATAGAACATTGGTGTATGAAGAGGAAGATACTGATTTAGAATATCGAATATGACAATCAATACTAAGCCACAGGTTCATTCAACTCACGAATCACGAATGGGATGATATTCATGTTTTCCACCTTATTGCCTACCAAAATCTTAGTTGTTAAACAGTTTTAGTGAAAAGAGATAAGAATCAAAATATATATGTTTAGAACAGATTGAACTCTGAAATTAACGATAACCACTTTTAGGATTACGAAGATTCTTTAGTTTGATTGAAATCATGAACCAATGAATGTTAAACTATCTATCATTGAAGACCTAAAGTCACGTACTAGGAAGACACAGCCATCTAGTGCTTACAGATTTTCAGTTGTATTCTAAAATGAATCAGTTCATAATGTAAATGATGAAAATATTAATTCATTGATCAGATAATATCGTATTTAAATGCATAACCTATGAAAGTACTTGTTTAAATGTGAATATGATTTAGGTGATGATGAAGTAGTGTGAAAAGAAATGAACATGAATTCGTAACCTTATTTATACCTTTTTTTAAAACTTATTATGAATTAGTGTTTTGTTGAACATGACCTCTTATTGCTTACAATAATTCATTAGATGATATGATGATAATTACTCAGTGTGATATTTACTTAACTTATGATATTCAGTTTAAACTTACTGAACTATATTCAGCATGTTATATGGAAGAACATGCGATATTTTTGTGTGATAGATGTGAAATTGATTTATGTATTCATCAATGAGTGTAAGAAAAAAAATCAATAAATAGATGGCGAAGGTCAACATTTTGTTTTCGTTTTCTTGAGGTGAATAAATAAATTTTCAGTGTGTATCAGTTTTTTTGTATTGCTTATGTCGTTGGATGCCATATGAATGAAACTAGATCTCTTTGGTAAAAGCGAATTGAATGCATTTGGATTTTTTGAATGACAACTTCCATAATAATTTGCATAGAGTTTTCTTCAATCCAAAGATGGTTTCGAACAATACATGTATAATTTTGAGTGACAAATCAGAAGATGAATGTATAGCGATTAGTATGATATACTTCTTCGCGGGAGAACAAATGTTAATCCTGGAACTCTGAGAATCAAATTAGGAGATTCTAGAGAAAGAAGTATATTTGATACTGACCTCGTGATATCGAAATAATATCGAGGTAAGAGGGTGTACAAACGGCTAACGTCCATGCAGGAGACGTGCGAAGAGGAGAATGGGAATAACACGCTTGGCGCGCGAGAGATATTCAGATAAAAAAAGGAGTACAATATAACAACTACTGTCAGAATTAAGTACAATAATAAATGTTTATATTTCAGCAATTGTGTTTTCTTCGTAAAAGTAAATCACTACAATTGCATGAAGCAGATTTATCTTCTAAGTAATATTATGAATCATTTCAACTTAAAACATGTATACTCACTAAAATTACCACACCATGTATACATAACTATGTTTTCAGTATTAAAAACTGAATGATCAGTGGACAAAATGAATCATAAAATCTAATAACAATAAATAATTAAAGTTTGCAATTAGAACAGTCAAAAAAGTACCATTATCAAGGAATTAAATCATAAAACCCTAAAAGAATCATTTCTCTGTAAAATAATTCAGTCAGTTTCATCAATTTACAAATTACTAAACACATTTATTATTTGCATTACGGGGTTGTGAAGATTATTAAGTTACACATTTTTTGAAACCATGAATCGATCAATGTTAGACCATGGTTTCAAAAAATGTGTAACTTAACAATCTTCACAACCCCGTAATACAAATTACCTGTGCTCACTAGTGACTAGCTTCGTGAAGAATCTTCTCCGAGTTCTAGTGGGAAGACGTGACCAGTGAAGTTCAACCTGTTTGGGTGTAGGCAGTGTCTACCGAAGACTGTGTATGAGGTTGCGCAACTCCGTGAATTTGATCAAGTTAGACATTAACACCGTTAGATACCGGCTCAGTGGTCTAACGGTTGGGGCGTTCGCGCACAATACCGAAGGTCCTGGGTTCGAATCCTGCGGGGTGAAGGAGTCGTGGATGCGCACTGCTGAGGAGTCCCATACCAGGACGAAACGGCCGTTGTGCAGTGCTTCCAGGTTTCTAATGTTCTGGTCTAACATTGATCGATTCAAAAAATGTGAAACATTTATCATTGTTCATAACGTTTGGTAATATGGTTTCATTGTATTTGATGAGTATTTAATTACATTTAAATCATGAACTGATCAATATCACATCAGCATTTCAAACCTGGAAGTCGTAAACATACACAATGCTGATGAATCCCATATCAGGACAAAATGGTCATCCAGTGTCTACACATTTTCATTGTATACACATGGTTAATTCCTTTTTATTAACGTTTTGTTCTAACAAATCATTCGATTCCAATTCTGTGTTAAAGAGTTACTGTAATGCTGTGTAACAAGTGAATAAAAATCACTTACAGAAATAGTAGTGTTCAATGTTGAAGAGTCTCATCCGACGACAAAACAGACATTGAAAATTTCTTTAGAAATTTCAAATAGTATTTTTTTTTAAAAATGTCAATATAAAATGTGGACAAATTATTAATTTTCAACCATTCTTTTTGTTTTACTAACCACATCCTTTTTACTACGGATAAGTTGAACAAAATGAAGTCGCTGAAACAAAGTACTTACAAGCAAAGGTGATGTTTTAGCTGTGTGATTTCAGCATATTAGTTCGCCAACCATTATAAACTCTGAAGAACTAATTCATACTACCACTGAAGTACAAGTCTCTTTAACACTATGTATCCCCATGCCAATTTCTGTGCAAATCTACCGCAATAGTATTTTACTCATTGATATTGTCAATAGAAATCAATGTGAACCCTTGCTAGATGGTGTGATTTATCACAGTTTAATAAAAATCAAATCTAATCTAATCAATAACTGTTGTATGTATGGATATGCAAACAGCGAGAAAAAGCAAAACTAACCAAACCATAGAATCCATTGCATTCTACAGTTATCCGGTTAATTAACCTGTAAAAATGTGAAAAAAATTAAAAATAATCAGGTTAAAGAAGTAAAAAGGTTGTTATTTAACACAAAAATCAATAAACCATACTGTAAGGCGTTCACTAGAAGAGAAATGTGAAATTAAAAAGAAAAAGAAGATTACGATAGAAAATTCACCATGATAATACACATTGGTTTTTGTTTAGATAATTGAATTAACTTGAAGAGCTATTTAGCTAAGGAATGTTAAAAGAAATAACGTGTTAACTGTGAAATCTTCAAGTTCTACGTTAAGAATACAATCTAGAACCTTTAACACCTGTTGAATTGTTTTCTTAGCTTTCTCGTTAACTTCATTTCTTGATGTACACTATTTAAGTTGGTTTAACACCCCGTACAGTGCTGAACTCCACTGGTCATGGCTTCCCACTAGAGGGAACTCTGAGAAATTCATGACGAAGCTAGTCACTAGTAAACACACTGTATGACTTTTTCAATTAGGGTTAAGGAGATCACTGTTTTCTACATATTGAAATCACAAATCAATCATTGTCAGACCACCATCAGAAACCTAGAAGCACTGGAGAGTCGTTTCATCCTAGTATGGGACTTTTCAGCAGTGCGCATTCACTATTCGCAGAATTCGAACCCAGGACCTTCGGTCTTGCGTACGAACGCCTTACCTCTTCACCACTGGGCCGGCATCCAACGGTGTTAATGTGATTACTCTAGGGATTTTGCGTGACTTCATCTATTTGTCTTCGGTAGTTACTGCCTACGTACGTCATGGTTGAACTCCAGTGGCCACGGCTTCTCAATAGAGAACTGTGAGAATTTCCTCATGAAGCTAGTCACTAGTGAGCAAATTTTATGATTTTTCGTTATAGAGTTATGGAGATTGTTGTTGTTCATTTGAAATCATGAGTCCTTTACTAGGACCTAACAGCCCTCTAGTGCTTCCAGGTTTCTAACTGCATCCAGCATCCAGGTAGGCTATCTTGATCTGAAAACGGCAAAAGAGAAGTCTTGATAAACGTAGAAAGTATATTCTACAAACACCCAGCAAACACAATGCAATCAAGCACACAAATCTCGTTTATTTATACATCATAGAAACGTCCTTGGGACAGTCACAAAAATAGCACACTAAAATACACAGCAGCCAATCACAGCTAAGGATTTTCCTGGTGGAAAATGAAATCTCAAGGTCAACTGATCAGCCCATGCTGACAAACGTGAAATCCAAAATAAGGCATTCATCAAGCGAGTTCTGGAGATCTAACATCCCCAACACAAAGATATTACTTTTTTGAATAATGAAAAGGAGAAGTTATCAGAAAGGCTGCAGGCTAGTATAGATTTACAGTGGTACATTTTTGAATGCATAAGTTTTCTGCATATTTGTATACAAAAGATCTAATGTAAAGTTGTAGAGATACAGTTAACATTATTACAAATTTTCATAGAATGAATTAAGTGATTACATAATAAGTTTCAGAGGAAATTAATTTTATGTGTGAAAAAAATTTAATTGTCATTTTAACCGATACTTTTAACTGGTTCACCAAAAGTGTATCCCATTATCTTTCCGAAAAAAGTTCTCGAGATCAGTCAACTTTGTGAAGCAATTGAACAATTTACAAATGGCAGATATTTAAAAATTGTCATTAATTTACTATAGAGTATTAACTAATATCATGAAGACATTATAATTATCATCTGAATAAAGCATAGTTTCTTTAAAATTTGTTCCTGATCACAGTTTAACACAAATAAATATCAATATAGGGTTGTGGAGAATGCTGAATTTTATTGAAGTCATTGACTAATCCACATTAGACCACAATTGAAAGCACTGGATCGTCGTTTTGCCCTTATACGGGACTTTTTAACAGAGCAAGAAACGAACCCATGACCTAACCAGTAACCCATTGATCGGTTCATGATTTCAACGTGGTCTCGAAGTCGAATGTTCATGTGTGAAACCGAATGTCCTCAGTTCGTTGCCTACATGAGAGATT
>OX103977.1:10698455-10726691 GCA_944470395.2 Schistosoma turkestanicum
CTTGTCTGACAGAACGGAATCATGATTACGTTGACAGTAGAAACTTTTTTGAATGTTTTGTTTTTTGGAAAATCCCTCCATGTTTATATATTTGTGTTATGATATGACTGACTCTTTCTGTGTACATTTTGGTATTTTATTTGATTCCATTTTGAGATTTTATCATTGTATATTGTTATTATTTCTATATATTTATACTTATATTGAAGTTTTTATGTTTGCTTCTGAACTGTACACATGTTGTTTAAATTTGATATATAATATGGCTACAGCCATATTTGGATTTGATATCGTTGCAGTTAATACTAGCATCACCTATTCTTTTGGAACTGGATACCCATCAGGGTAATTGGGACTTGGAAGGTGTATTAAAAGTCAGGTATTTGTTTGTATTTCCATTTTACCATAATATAGACCACTTTCTCCTAGAATTATTGTGTTCTGATATTGAACTAAGGGAGGGTGCGTTCGACCTACACCTACTGGAAACAAATTGAACTGCTACGGTAGAAAATTCATCTACATTGATACTAATCTGTATGTCACTGATGTGAAAAATGAGTTGCCGACGATGACTAATGCTTATCAAACCTCCTCTGTATCAGGAGATGGAGAGTTAGATGTTGGTCCCATGTTATGCCACTTAGAGTCTTCAGGAGACTAGGAAATTTCAAAATTGGAGATCCCATCCTTGTATATTATCTGTGGGTCAAGAACTTCTGCTGATAAGTCAGCATCACTGACATCATTGTATCTGCCGTTCGGAGCAAGTGGTGGTGGATTGATGTCTCATCCCCATGATATGGAATGTAGTTCCCGGATAGGATATGACCAGCTTTACGACGTGTTGTACATGTCCATGTGGGTTAACTGGATAAGGCTTATACTATCGTTAGGTCATGCTACGATAGATAGGGGAATTAAGGGCCTGATGGGAAGGTATAGGTACCTAGTTAGCTTGATAGGTTATATCCATGTTGGAGGGCGGGTAGACGTACTGCTTTAAGTCCTACTCGTTCTTCCGGTGTGGATTAGGGGATGAGAGTGAACCCTTAATTAAAGTGTTAGAAAGGGCTTGTTTTGCATAGAGGGATTTAGTGGGCCGGTGTAGAATCTATATTGAATGTTTGTTGTCGATTGCTGGTGATGGACATACTTGGATTGTTGTTACCTATTTTTGTCGCTGAAAAGAACCAAGGTTCTTTTGGTCGAGGGTGTTACGGGAGGAATGAAGACATTTGGCTGATTAAAACCTTTATATAAATATCATTAATTTCACTGTGTTTTTTGGGTATATTTGTTTTACTTAACTTATGAACTTGTTTGAATTATTATTTCGGCCATTTTTGGACTCCTGTTTGTCTTGGTTTGTTCGTTGGCAGTTTTTTGCTCCAGGAACCTATAAAATTGAAGGTAATTGTAATTATTATAATTATTGTTGTTAGAACGACATTGGTCGTTTATTTGTAATAAACGAACGACATTTTGGTCGATTATTGTGAATTAAGAATAAACTTTGGTACCTACTTTGGAATTTCGTTTTGCTTTGAATTGGGTTCGTGAATTGCAGATAGATCGACACTGCGTACTTCTCAGGAGCAAGGAGCAAAATATTGGACGTAACACGAGCAACTGCCCGTCAGTTTTTACTGTTTAATACTCTATTTTGGGAGAGATAAACCTTTGGCTGTATTGCACAAGCTGTACCATTTGGGGTATTTTTGTTATCACCATACAGTTTGTTTTCTCTCTTAAATTAGAACCAAATAAATTAAGAACGGACTTTTTGCTTTTGAAAAAATTAATCTGAGCCACTTCAAAACACGTTGTACTTGGAGAAAAGAACGTAGTTTGGTCTGATGTAATGAACTTTGGATCATTAGAACTACGTTCGGACTAAATACTGTATACTTACACCATTTAACAGCATTAAAAAATACACCAAAAACTGTCCTGAAAAGTACCAGTATTTTCTTCACGAGCTATGGAGAATTAGTTTCCGAAGCATTGCTTGTCGTCCAATTACACCTTTATCTAATCTATACTGACTTCGAATCTAATATGAGGCGCTAGAAGCCACGTCTTCACTTGAAGCCACAAAAGTGAATAACGACGAATAGTAAAGTGAAATTACTCTCATTTACCCAATTCCAACGGAAATATTTTACACCAAATATTTTTGCCTAACAAGAGCAGAGAATAGGATAACCGCACGAAATGTCATCATATTTAAAAGGAAGCAGATATTTGGTAATGTACGGTCTTGGATTTTGTTTAGCTTCATTAAAGTCATCGACATATGTTATATAACCGCTGGGAACTTGAAAAAACGGGGTGGCCATTTCGTTTTATTATGGGACTTCTCTAAAGTGCACATCCACCACCTACCATGTACAAATCCAACGCAAACACCGAGACTCGAATGTCTAACTTCAACTAATTCATGATATTAGGTGATTATATTTTTATTGATGAATATCTACTTACCTTCTAACAACTTCTCTAGGAATACCTTCTGAGATAAGTATCGTTAAGTGAATAAGGTTCGAAGCTAAAAGAGAGGTGTAAAGTACGTCTACAAGTAGCGTCTGTCACTCGCTTCACGCTGATGTCCACGCCGCACCTTGTAGTGCCTATGTTCACTCACGGTATCTGAAAAGGGTTTTTTTAAAATTAGACATACAAATTAGGGATTACTGAAAAGTTAGGAACAGTATAAGTCTGTCCGGCCTCTGCCAAGGTGTATAAATCCGAAAAGGCACAAGCTTCATACATCTCTGATAGTAATTTTGAACATATTAGCTCTTCTCAGCAGCACACAACGCAGTAAAAAGCAGATTCTCTGACAGAGCCTAGGTAATATCTGCTCCTATAATCCTGCTTTATGTTAAAGATATATTCCAATCCTGTCCGTCTGAAGTCATAGTTTAATCAGTTTCAAGTTACTTTCATTGTAAGAGAGGATTGTCATAATTTTTGGTGAAAACCTAATTTATTTATACAGTCGATGTCATCTACAGGATCTTAAATGACTCAATGAGACGAATGTTTAGTTTTCTACCTGGTTCAAATAGTTCAGTTAAAACAGAGCGTCTTCTGCACACAGACCAACTAGCATTCTTATATATTTTAGGTAGACAACTGGTAATTACTCAAGTGCTTTCGAAAATTCACGGAAAGAATTATTTCGTACTAAAAATTCACAGTTATCGTTAGTATGAAAGCTCCAATTATAAGCATCACATTTTACTTAAAACCCATTTCAGATTGATATGCACGTATGTGTTTGTAGGGTATTAGCCGTGTGGTCCGTAAAAGTTCTTGATAAATAAACCTCTCACTATCTCGTCTTTTCTCTAATAAGTTAACTGAAAATTGTGACACTGTTTGCGAGTGACTTGGTCCAAGAGAAAGTAGATTGTCATGAAAACCTGGATTAGGCAGGCACTCACTTTGTCCTTGGCTTTAGTATTTTTGAATTTCAATTGTGCATAAAAACATGGTAGCGTTATTATTATTCTAAACCAACTATCCAGAACGACGAAGTCAGGCTGAATGGATCTGTTTCTGCATGCACGACTCATCCGCACCAAAGTTTTACAATGTCAGCTAAAAACAACAGAATTTCATTCATACATAGTCAAAAAGTTAAGGACCTAGAACAAAGACTATAGTTTCATCCATAAACTCTGATTCTCAAGAGGAGCTTTCCGAACTAAATTAGTACATCGACAAAAAACGCAAAGAAATTCAGAAACTTTAAAGATGTAAATGAAGCAATAAGAATAATGTGAAATGTATACGAAATTTGTTTTAATTGTTCACCACAGTTGGACTTGAATTTACATCATTTCAAATAAATCACTTTATCGTGTTGGTGGTTAGGTCAGAGTTTACAAACTTGGTAGGTTAGTACTACACAACACACATCAAGTTTTTTAGAAATATGGACAATGTTATATTCCTTTATTATTCATCATACACAAAGTTTGAACTTTATATCAAACATTTCTTCCTACTTCAGGTTTCCATGCATGATGTATTTTAATTTGATTCACTCTAGTGTGTGCAGAAAAATCGCTCTTAGTAGGCTCTAATTACAGAGAGTCGAAACTTCGGATGTCGTATGCGCTGTCGTTAACCTAATAAAGAAGTCATGTTCAGGATAGCACATCTTGAATTTTGGCGCGAAATTTATCCACACACCTGATTGTATTGCACTTTATCATTGAAACTGATGTTAGTATTTAATAAAAAATTCGACCCTTTGTTTAACACGCTGATGTCCCATTCTAGATCCTGTCACTGCCCTTTACTAGTATATAATCCTTTTTTAACCACTATAAGTAGGTGAATATCCCCTTGATCGCATTAGCAGCACCCAAAGGTCATCCATAAATTTCAATCTCAAACCATATTAATGTATATAGTAACTTATTTTTTATTGGTGAAAGTTTCATCAAACTGCAATCATCAATGCTATCACATAACAAAACCTAATGATTTCATTTCACTACTTATGTTTCGTAGGAGCATTAACCTAAATTCAGTTATATTATCTCACTCACCTTGTCTGAATATATAATTTTGTTGAAGAAAGGGTGAAAATCAATGAAAATTTCAAATAATGCGAGTCGATGTTCTTGATGATCTGCGGATGATCCAAGTTAATCTCATGTATTTAACTAGGAATACTAATAAATACAAATCCATTTAAATTACTACTCCAAGAGGGAAAAAATATTGTAGCCAGAGTTGTTCATCTCTTAACACAGGCGTAATAAGTCACTTACTCTACAATGAAAGAATAATATTTACATTATTAACACCAGTATTAGCTCCACTCAACGTAACTTTAAAGTAACATTATTTCAGCAACCTGATAACATCCATAGAACTAACAACAAATTTGAAGTCTACTGCCTTGTGCATGACTTTGCGTTTGTTGATTGCCATTTTTTCATGGTAAAATATCTCAAGCCTGTAGCCTTAATTTTTCCCAGTATCAATAGTTCTGTAAGTCTTCTGTATTAATTCTGACCTTATCAGTCTTGCTGGACACACTCATTCTTAAAGCTCCTAGTCACGCATCCGCACCAGATCACTATTGGGTACGCCATGTTACCCACTACTTGAAACAGCCAGTCAACTTAGCTACTATACTCTTAGGTGCACTGACTATCCTACAAATAAACCATCGAACTTCATTTCTAACTTCTGGTTTGTCTGTTTTCGGGATCATAAATCATAAAGGCATTGAGGACAACAGCGTTACCAAGCCATGAATATCCATGATATTGTCGAGCCCCTGAACTACAAATTAAAATTACACACGTTTGGCGAGTTGAAGTACGTTTAATATCTAAATACAAAAACACGACTTGTGTGCAGAATGTCACCTTTACCAGGAGCATCTGTCGTTGACTCGCGATCAAGATTTTATAATAACCTACACTGGATTTTCAAATATCAGCAGCTGACTAAAGTCTATTGGATAAGAATCCTACATTCTCTAAATTCTAGATGCTTTGGTTATATTAAATTTGCTGCAAATTTACACAAGAGTATTCATAGTCACTTTAATAGACCCAAATTCTAGACAACAGAATAGTAATTCTGTCTACTTGCACTGCTAGCAGTGATCATAAAGCGAAACGTTTCAAGTACCATGGAAACAATGTTGATTCTCGCAAAATTAATTTAATTCTTTTGTTCTAAAATGAAGTATGGCCCCTTAAACTGGTGAAAGTGCGTGTCATATCCAACATTGTTTATTATCTTGATGATTGACATCAAAAAGAAATTGCCGAAAATGGAACGTACTGTTAGTGACTTTAAAAATGAAATGTGAGTTTTTAAGACTCCCATAACTTTAACATAAGTTATTCTGAAACTAACTAGTTGTTCTAACTTTGACAGTGATTCGATGCAAAAATGCTTTGATAGTGCAAATTATTGTACATGCAGGTAAATTGAATTTCCCTAAGCGTTTTCAAGTTATGTTGTAAGAACGCTTGATATGAACTTTCGAATTCTTGTTTGCATAGTGGTGTTTCAAAGCGCTTTTGAATTGGTAAAATAACTAAATTGCATAAGGCATAGATATACGATGATTGTTTGTCTCATTTAAGCACTTGCAACAACCATAAAGTCTAAATTTGTAAGAAAAGTCTCATCAATAGTTTGTATTCCTTACTGTAGTAAAAATATACAGCTGAAAAGATGATAATTATCTTTTTGTGCTACCCCCTTGTTTTTCCCTTTTTACTATGTCTGTCTTCTGAGTGGTTAAGCACTTAAATAGATTAGATCAATATGATCGATAACTATGCTCATGATTTGTTTTTCTTATTTTATAATAGATATCATGGCTAATATCCTCCCTCCAGCTGATCCTCGAGTTGAAAACTGGCCATTGATGAAGGATCCAACACCAGTGTTCGTAACTGTTCTACTGTATCTAGCTTTTGTTCTCTGGCTGGGTCCAAAGTTTATGAAAAAGCACCAAACACCATTTGACCTACGTCCACTAATGGTTGTTTACAACCTGTTTCTAGTTCTACTTTCTGGTTGGTTGGTATACGAATACGCTGTTTCAGGATGGTTTACCGGATATTCACTTGGTTGTCAACCTACTGATTATTCAAGAAGACCAATTGCTATGCGTATGGCTACTGCATGCTGGTTTTTTTTCATTTCTAAAATAATTGAGTTATTTGACACTGTACTGTTTATTCTTCGAAAAAAATTTGAGTTAGTTAGC
The DNA here is from genome assembly GCA_944470395.2 of Schistosoma turkestanicum. Lineage (NCBI taxonomy): Eukaryota > Metazoa > Platyhelminthes > Trematoda > Strigeidida > Schistosomatidae > Schistosoma > Schistosoma turkestanicum. Next base: position 10,705,219 of record OX103977.1, read on the forward strand.
TTCCTTCATGTCTTTCATCATGCAATTATGCCTATTTCTTGGTGGTATGGCGTGAAGTATGTTGCAGGTGAGTATTGTTCATTTATTTATTGTATAATATGATCTCTACGTAATTTGTGAGGTGTTATTTAAAATTATCTGTTGTTTGATCTATTTCAAGGTTAACTTAGAGGCCTTCAGGTTTGAATGACTAATATCAGGCAACTCATTGGTACTATTAAGTTTTTAAAAGTACATATCAGTTATATAAACCCACATACGTTCTAAAGTAATTCATCACCAAATCACTCTATACATCATTTTTCTTTTCAGGTGGTTTGGGAACTTTCCATGCATTTTTAAATTGTATCGTTCACTTTTTTATGTATACATATTATGGTTTAGCTGCAGCTGGACCTCGTTTTCAAAAGTACATATGGTGGAAAAAGTACGTTGTCTACATTTCATCTTTTACTACATTTTATATGCTTATTATAATTGTAGATTTTCATGATGTGTAATGAATGCTTTGACACAAATCTCCCAGCTATTAGTTCAGGCTTTTCACCTACCAGTTGGACTTGTCTGTTCTTAAGTAGTTTTTCGTTTACTTGTATTGCTCTCTCTCTCTCTCTCTGTTGAAAAACACAGTCATTCAATTAATTTAGAAGTGCCTGAACAGAGTATATGAGCAAACAATCATATTATCAATGAATGGGTTTTCTATTCCCATAAACTCTGTCGGACAGGATACTCGCCATTTTTAAACGTATACCCTATTAAACGTACGTATTGATGGATGAAATTCCCTTCAATTTTCTGAAAGAAGATTTTGTTCAAGTTAAACTTTCCACGCATTTGATAAAAGTCGAAATATGTGTTAAAGTCTAATAATCAAGGGTAGAAAATAAATACATTTGCGCCATTGTAACCAATTATCAACCATATCCGCTGACTCATCATTGATCTTTTGAACCCTAGCCAGGATGTCTACACCTCCTGGATTAGGTTCATAATCAATAGCGAGAACTGAAACTCGAACAGTTTCCTTTAGCATTGTACCGATTCTGGTTTTTATCGTGGGTATCAGTGTTTCGATCACACAAACCGTCTCTTAACAGGAATATTGAATACCATAAATTCAGAACAATGACTATCCAGTCTGCAACACGTTTGCTAAATAATTCAGTCGGTTACTCGACGAGAGTTTTTCAACAATTCCTAACATTTCAATCACTATAAACTCACTCTAAGTAGTCGTCAGGTATCTTAGTTTCCATTGATTTTACACTAAAGAACAATGAGGGTTACCGTAGTACATATATAGAGAAATACAACTTTTGAATTACTCTATATGAATGGGGTTTCTTTCGTTTGGCTTTAGGCATTGTCTCAACGACAGTGAACATATATAGCTACAATCACCCAATGTCTGTAACAATTATTGTTCAATGTTTCACCTATATATCCTGTCATACTTTTTTTGTCCATTAAACTCAAAGACAATAATGTATGTATTCGATATCTACTAAAATGGATATTGTACTGAAAGACTTAAAAATATTAGAGGCATTGAATTAGGGTTAGAATTAGTCGTGGAGATAAGAGAGGTATTAGGGGGTGTAGCAAGGATTTGATTTTGACCAATTCGGTCTCGTGTGCTGTTACGGGTATGAGGGCGGTTGTCACTTCCCGGCTGCCCACACCGTGGAAGGTTGTTTCTTGAGGAACCTGAAAAGAAAGGTAGATTAGCGTTGGTCTGAACGACCTGGGAGCGTGACCGCAGAGCCCAAGGGACAACTGCTTGAGGCCGGTCACGCACGGCCTTTTTATGAGAAGTTTTTTGAGTGTTAGCTCCGCTCTTGAAAGCCCTTAGTGGGCACCCTTACCGCCGGAGACGGAAATCCGTGAGGTAGGGTGAGGTGTGACATTTTTAGGGTCGACCTTTTCTAACCTTTCCTTCCTTGTGAGAAGGCAGCATCGCTGCAGATGCTGGTTGTCCGAGGGAAACACCTTACTGCTGTTAGAATAAATAAGCATTGTCTAACATGACTGATTTAGTTTTATCATCTGCATTTTAAAATGTGTATTAGAATTTATTTTATATGAAAATCTCTGTATGACAAACTCATTTTATTGTAGAAATAATACTTGATTAATTATTACTTGACTTGAAATTTTTCGCATTTTTACACAGATATTTAACTGCAGCTCAAATATTCCAATTCGTCATTGTTATTGTTCACGTACTCTATGCATTGTCTATAACCGATTGTAATTACCCAAAATTTTTCAGTTATTGGATTTTGTCATCAGCATCCGTTTTCTTAATTTTATTTGCTAAATTTTATTCAAAAGTAAGTTTTTATATACAGATATATAAATATTTGTATGCTTTGATGTATTGAGTTCTCTGAATTGAATAGTGTAGTTGTGGAGCTCTCATTGATTGTTCTAGACAAGATCATCAGAGCTTATTCCATGTAAAAGTGCGATATTACATCGAGAATGGTAGAGGTAGTAACAGTATCAATGGTAGGAAGAAAAGCTAATTATGAAAAGGAAAAAGTGTAGAGGAGTTTTGAAACTCAAGATCTAAGAGGAAAATAAAGAAAGAATACATCTGTACAGTTGCGAATGATTCTGAACCGTTTCACTAAAAGTCTCCAACCACTAATTTCAGTTGTCACGAGAACTCCAATCAGTTATTCTCACCTACATACACAGCTGAGTCAAATTGTCAATAAACTTCATGGGCCGATGTCATGTTTTTGTTTGGGCATCCTTTCTTTCTTCCACTTTACGCGAGCTTACATGATACATTTCCTAACTGCCTCGATTAGTGAATGTTTACTAGTTCTGAATAAATTGCCATCTTAACATGGTACCTTGCATCTAATTTCAGTATCGCTTACCTCAAAGATAACTGTAATTAAGTGCCAGTAACCTACAAAAATAATCTGTGGTCATCTTTCACGCCTACAAGTAGAACTGAGTAAACTGCTACTCAGTACACATCCTCTGGTTTACAGTTGGATTTCTCGTCTGCTCCACAAAAACTGTAATTAGGCAAACCGAACTCAATTATCTTAATGTATACTGAGGTTTCATCTGGCACAAACATACGAAGCTTGGAGAGACTTTCAAGATAATTCAAGTGGTTAAAACGTTAAACCGTTTCATTCTCTATCATTAATCCAGTTATTGACAAAGACCAATCTTTAGGGTAACATATTTCATTTAGCGGGAGAGAGTGAGTCCTTTCCCGAACACGCTTACATTGTTGCTAAAACTGATCAAAATACTTTGCATTATGTCATTATCCTAACCAGACAGAATTGTATTATCTGCTCATTCTAAATCAACAAACGAATCACCAACCCCTGAAAAGTGTCATTCGATATCAATGTTACCTTTAGAAAAATTTCTAGGAGGAAGTCGCAAACTCTAATGAACACCACTTGAGGTTGGTAACTCTTCTTGAAGTTGGCTATAAGCCTTAAATCAACCCTCAGTGTTCAAGTTGATAGTTTATACAAAGTTGATTTACTTCTATGATATACACCTTTCACTTACAGACACTATCAACTTACCTCACGAATAGCAGAATTGAATACTACCTTGAAGTTGAGGAACAGGACTGTCATCGAACGTCGACAAGTATTTCTATACTCGAGAATCTAAGGAGGGGTAAATATTTGGTTGATACTACTAGGCCCAAGACTGAAACCAATCTGCCTTTCTTGGTTTTGCTCCTCCTGAACCATAGCTGAACGTCATATTATTACTGAAGCAAATATTTAGGGAATAAGTGTTTGTCAGTCTGTCTCGTCCGCGATTGTCACACGAGTTTTCTTATTTCTTATTAACTTGGACGACCAGCAATCGAGGTCAGTCAAATTATATTATACCCAGTCCTTAGATTCAAGTTATTCTCAGACAGTTTAGCTGACTATCTGGTTGATTGCCTCCTTCAATGTGCTTATTAATTACCAATCCATGAAATTCCTTACTTCGCTGTCAGTCTACGTTCATATATATATACATATATATATATATATATATATATATATATATTCACTGTGATGCTTATCATAATGAGTAAAAATTATTTTGTTGGTTATTTTCCTTCTCTATTATGTCTTTTGGTTTTCATGAAATAGAGCCATCACAAATCTATAGGGAATTTAAATCCTCGTGATGATCTCTTTCTGATTTCTGTAACTTATGTAATAACTGAAGCTTTTTATTTGATTATAAATTAAGCGCTGATAGTGTAGTCCAGCACACACATTGTAAACTTCACAATTAAAGCATCTAGATCAGAAAACTCAATGATACAACTGGTCTCTACGCAAGCTGCAAACTTTACTTGTTCATATGCTAAGTATTTTTCATCTTATACCTGTTTACCGGACTAGAATTTGTACCCAGTGACTCTCAGATTGAAAAACCTCTCGACGTTTCTGTAGTTCAGTCAACCGGTTAGTCTCATTAGTACTCATACCTAAAAATTGTACAACTGAAAGCGGAGTTGGTGGAGAAAATTTGTAGCTCAGGTGGATGATTGTGGTGGTGTTTTGTTCTCTGAGCTGAATGTTTTGGTTGTGGAGACTTCAGTGTTCTTCTGAACAACATCATCAGCACACAAACTAACGGAATCACTTCAATCACTCTTATGTAGACCAAAGGACAAAATGACAAAGGAAGAAAAACCAAATATCATCTACAAAATGAATTGCTTAGAATGTTAAAAAGCACTACATAGGACAAAAGTGGATGGCCTCTCCTGCTTAGTTTACGTGAACACCAACTAGCAGTCAAACGTCATGACAATTCTTCGCTTATATCAATACACAACGACAATAATGGACCTACATAAAATTAGAAAAATGTGGAAATATTGGATAGGGGAAGACAAATAACACTAGAGAATTTTAAGAAGCTTGGCATTTAGGTCAACCAGCAATCAACAAACACATCGACATTGACCCAATTTATCAACCAATCAGAAAAATCATCTGCAAACATAGGATCAAGAAACATATCAATAGGGGGATACAATCAAAACGAAGGTGCAAACAACGACAGGTTTAGGGTCAACAGCAACCAATCAAGATCGAGGTTAACTAACCAAGTTATGGGTCAAACTTGGAGAAATTCGAATACTTCACTTCTATTTAAGGTTTGTTCTGATGATGCTGTTCAGAAGAACTATTTCATTTCAAATAATAATATTAGTGCAGTGGAAATGTGTAAATTAAAATCATTTAATGATAAATGTCACGGATTGAATTTAGCTAAACAAACACTAGATAGCTATCCTGATTTCTGGCGCCTCTCAGTAGTGATCATCCAATACCAAACTGTGGGATCGATCAGATCACTTAACGATCTTCTATTGGCTTACATTTCTATCTTAGATTACAGTTTGCTCACTAGTGACTAGCTTCGTTAAGAAATTCTTGGAGTTCTAGTGCAAAGACGTGACCGGCGGAGTTCAACTCTTTCGGGTTTACACAGTTACTACCAGAGACAAATAGGTGAGGTCGCGAAAAAACCCTAGATTGATTACAGTTGGACAGTAACGTCTTTGGATATTGGCTCAGCGGTCTGGCGGTTAAGCATTTTCGCGCAAGACCCAAAGTCCCGAGTTCGTTACCTGCGAGAAGCGGGAGTCGTGGATGCGCACTACTAGTTGGTGCCATACCAGGACGAAACGGCCGTCCAGTGCTTTCAGGTTTCTAATGATGGTTTAACAATGATTGGTTCATTACTTTAATATGCAATCATCGGACAATATTCCTTAATTGATCTTACAATGCTAACTGATCAGTGATTTCTTTTACACTTCACATGACTGAACTCCAGCGGGCACATGGTTAGGGTCAGCACAACTAAATATCATAGTTTCCAATGCTTTTTTTTATAACGAATTTGAATGAAATGTAATGCTAACTCAAAGTGATTTATTTCAACTGTGTAACAACACTTACGGTCAGTTACCAATATTTTCTCTTTTCTCTCTCCAATTTAGACTTACAAAAAACCAGTCAATTCGACAGGTCGATTAACAACTGATGCCAAATACTGTAATAAAAATCAATAAATCATGTGACCGGTGTTTACGTTTCCCATTGAATAAAAATCATACATTCACTAGTGATAATTACAATTGTCGTTATTAATTCATATATATAAGAATCTGCTGAATATTAATAACATGTATACTTTTGTATGGTTATTTTTTCTTACACTTTCTCACACATCCATCCATATCTGTTTGTTTGTTTGTTTGCTGGTTTATGAATAACAGCGAAACATTTTTTTTCCAATCGTCTTCTCAAATATTTTCATCAGTTACATTTATTGTTGATTAATGTATCATTCTATTTTGTGAAAAAAATTGTCATGAATTGATAAACACACACCTACGCACGCACATATGCAGACACACACACACTGTAGTGTACAAGTGATTTTATGTGCACTGTTCTGTTTGAAATGAACATTGTTCTTTGATAGGTCAATGATGTCAGTTCATTTTTGATACCTTATTTTATCACAAGAATAAATATTAATCATTGAGAGAATTAAGAAATTTTGTGGCAGAGTTTTGGAGGTTTATGTTTTTACACATTTGAAATCATCAATCAATCATTGTTAGACCACCATTCGAAACCTGGAAGCACTGGACGGTCGTTCCGTCCTGTTATGGGACTCATCCGTGGCAGTGGGCATCCACGACTCCTGCACCTCGCAGGATTCGAACCCGGGACCTTCGGTATTGTGCGCGAACGCTTAACCATCGGACCACTGGGCCGGCATCCAATGGTGTTAATGTCTAACTATGATTGATCTAGGGATTGTAATAGATAATAATTGTTATCTGATTATGTATGATCTTTTTTCATGTACACACTGTTTCGTTAAGTTTTGTAGGAAAAGATTAAATTGACCGTAGATCTACTCGACTATAACCATTGATTGATACATTTGAAGTTGAAATTGAATTCCATCCACTTGGATTTGGATAATCACAAAAACTCGTACACAGATATACACAATTAATATGATTTTATAGCTGAGAAAGCGAAATTGTATTTGGGAAAATGAATTATATGGTCGCATATATTAAATTTGTTTGAACTATTGCAGATTATGAAAATGACTTCATGAAAATATATTTGTGGGATAATAAGAAATAGGTGTCTTACGATAGTATAGAGAATACCACAGATTCAAATTTCACCGAGTTTAAGTATTCCTGTCTAATATTTGGTTCCTACATTAATAATCGTGAATTAATCATTGTTACGACATCATTCGAAAGCTGGAGGCACTGGACGGTCGTTTCCTCCTGGCATGGGCATGGGAGACCATATATAGTCAAGGAATAACGGGTCCCTAAATTCGTGAATTGATATAGAGAGGTTGTGAAATTTATTAAATGTTACAATTGACATCTCTGCTAGGACTTGGTTAAAAAACCTCCAAAAATCAGAAAGCACTAAACAGATTCTTTGTCTTAGATGAAGCTTTTCAAAATTATACATATACATGAGTTCAGGTTATTGCATCCAGGAGTTTAGGTCCTTCGTTAGAATCATCAACTGATCTAAGCTAGATCGTTAGTAAAAACCTATGAGTACAAGAGAGCCATTTAGTCTTAGTATAGGACTCCCTCATAGTGCGCACTGACGAACCCAAACACATTAATCAGCATCACGACTCTTAGTCCTGCAGCTAAACGTCTAACCTCTAGACAAGTGAGCTGTCATACAGTGGTTTGAACGTATAACCTCGATCAGTCCACATGGAGGGTGTTAAGCTCTCGAAACGAATTGAAAAACCAAATCACTGTATGACCAGCTCAGTGATCAAAATTTATGACTTTTCATGTGATATGATAGTCCTAGACCCGATTTTCAGTGTGTCGTGGGTGCAAACTGCTGTTCGATCATGAACTAAAACGAAATGACTATGAAGAACTTACAATAATTATCTAATTAGTATCGGTTCTTTATGTAAAGAACATGTGAATATATGACTTCATTTCACTCTTACTATACAATATTTTGAAACCAGTTATTACATAATGGAATAAATGACATGGATTAGGGGAAAGCTGATGAAAAGAGGGAGTGTGATTCAAATGCACATAACCGAAATTTGATCAATATGAGGCAAAATACTGAACAGTTGTTTCATTAAATTTTTGAAGCAGTTAGCAGTGTCTAACCACTACCTAGTCAGCACTCACTTTCTAACAGAATGTGACACATTAGTAATATCTGTTTTCTGTAAACATTCCACTCTCGGTTCATAAAAAATCAATACCTGATTTTACCACGAACTGAATTACTAAAACCGCATTTTTCAAAATACTTCTCATTATAACATCCACATATCCATCACTTATCCAGTTAACTGATATAGCGAATAAATGATAAGTAGTCAGATGAGAAGGCATTTTGATGACCATCAGAAATTTCGTATAGGACGAATGCATAGTACTAGTCAAGAAATGGAGGAGGGGGAATGTTTATAGATGAATGAGTATTTATAAACTCTCTGTTCCAGTCTTACCTTCTTGCTCAAGTAGTCAGTTTTGGGGGATTAGCGCATGCCACGTTCAGATCTCGAACATCGTGCATCACAACAATATGTACTATCACATCTCCAAAACCAAATTATATACAGTGAACATTCGTTATCCCAAAATTGAAGATACCCCTTGTTGTAATTAACGCAAAAGTGCAAAAACACTTCCAATAACAAATGTAACATGGTTTTATTATACATGGAAGACATACTTACCCTTCATAATCAAAATTCTATGCCTAATTTGATAATATATATATTCTTTCACAATCTGATTTTCACTAAAATTCGCTCTAGAATATGTAGTTAGTCATTTCATCTCATTTCTCAATGTGCTTCTGGAAAAAATGAATGACCGATTCATTTGAAATGGTACACTTATGGATAACAAACGTAAAACAACTAGCTAACTAACGTTTACACCATAGCATCATTAAGCATTTATTTAATTACTCTTCTATGTCACCGGAATACCTACAATCCATTTTGATAAAGAAAAATTGATATTTAATCAAGAAACTGGTAGCTGAAAAATGAAAGAAAATCAGAAAGTTTCTGTCAACAAAACTATTATTACATAAATGTGGAATTGAAAAGTGTTCACACTTTTAAAATACGAAAGAATTGTTTGTCTTTAACAATAAATAAAAAAGCAAAACTATGATTAGCCTACATAAATAGAAGACTATTTCATTTATCCGTAAAATCGAGTCATTTGTATGTGAATTCACTGGTTCATCTAACGGTGTAAAACAGACAAACATAGGCTGTAACCAGCGCTTTCTTTCAATATTGATACGCAAACATACATAGACAGTCCGCTGCAACGTAGAACTTGCTACATGTACGTACACATATGTTCAAGTTGCCAAACCACATAAGCATAGAGAGCCACGACTGTCAATTCTAATCCCATAGTCGCACATGCACAATTCTAACATTAAAAGAATGAGAGAAAGAGTAGAGCGGTGAAGAGTTATGTTCGTGAACTTTTGGTCAACTTTAATCAACCTTAATCACATTATGCCACATATTGATTTTACGATTATTTATGTAAACCCGTTTATTTTCAACTCCCGTAGAATAGTAAATGGAAGCTTAACATTGTAATATCTCATCCATGTTTTTGACAGTGTGTCTTTAAACTCGATTGTCATTACTAATATTTCAGCTTTGATTTTATTGATTTAGGAGATTTAAAAATATATCCCTCTCCCCTTTTGATTAAGAATGTAGTGAAAAAAAAGTTGTTATTTTCTCTTTGACGAAATCATTGACATGATAGTTGTGTTGATAAAAACCATGAGCTGATAGGAAACATAAAAACATGCAAATATTACATCATAACATGATTTGACATTTAGAATCTGCACAAAAAAGGTTGCCTAATGATCAACAATAGGTTAGTAGTGAATAAGACAATGAAAATTGAATTTATGAGTCAGAAATAAATCAGAGAGAGAGACAATTGATTAATAATAATCATGAGAATTTTTTATAGGATAATTACTGATTTGTTGTGTATGTTTTCAAATAAGTCGAGCCCAAATGGCTTGTCCCCCTGACTTTGGATGAATCAACAAATTTATTCTTCTCGATTTACTACTATTCACACGTCTTTCATCAACTGTGTCAATCATTCACTCATAAGTTGGTTGGCTCTTACTTTAGTGTGTGTGTACAATGCTTACTTGGCTTATCACATGTCTTCAGCTTATTTTTGTCTGACTATCAATACTTAGTCATTCCTGGTCACATTCAGTTGGCTTACCCACCTTCTCTAACTTCACTACGCTTTGGTTGTATGTTTTATATTCTCATATCTGCCTGTATGATTTAGTGCATGAAATAAAATCATCCTCCAAAACGGATTTCGCTTCATAATCATCACCGTTGAACAAATGGGATTCACCGAAGCATGACTGACGGAAACTGAAAGGAAGGAGATAGATGTAAGAATGGACAAAATTGGGTATGACTCAAAAGGAAGTCCCAGGATATAGTAAGTTGGAGAATGCTGGTCAGTAGTAGCCTATGCTTGCTTGGAAGTAATAGCCATAGGTAAGTTTAAAGTGATTGCCGTTCAGATTACGTCAACTATTTTAAATATACAATTTTTCCAGATTGTGAAACGTGTAATCTCTCAACACACAATATATAGGATATAGTTAGTCTTGAATGTTTGAATAAAACAAGTATGATTAATATAACAGAATAATATGAATTCATTTTATTTCACGAAGCAATTAACTTGGCGGCCGCAAACATGGCAGAAATCCATGAAGTCACTGACAAGTGAACTGAGTCATGTTGGTAGATGTAGACTACCTGGTTGAAGTCTGCGAGACAATAGTAACCGATGTTTAGAGACCTTGAACGACAGGGTTCAAAATCGTTTGGAATGCTCCAGGTGCATCCATCTTTTAGCTTTTCTCAAATCCTAATCTACTGAAATCTTCATCACGTTTATCTTTCTCTTTTTATGTATATCTCACGAGACTATACTTCTTAAATGATACCTTCAAAGACTAATCTTTCTGATAACCGTTAATACTTATACTACCTTTAACACTATGGGATTTGCGTAGACCATTTCGTCTCTGTGCTAATGTAGTTTGGCGACTTGAACTGATGCACGTGCGTATGAAGTTCTGCGTTGTAACTAACTGACTGACTTAGGTGTATCGTATTAAGAAGTTATAGTATATAAAAAGAATGTGTCACGAATGTATCATTAACATACTTAATGTACAGTATCATTTACTAGATTCATCGCTGTCTGTTCTAAATTCCTCATAGGTATATCTGCCAAAAATTTGACCCAGTGTGCTACTTATAGCCACTCCATCAGTTTGACGATATAAATTGAATGCAGTCAGTCAATTACAATGTAGAACTTTCTAAGTGCGCACATAGATGCAATTATCAATTAAAATACCATAATAGTAAAGGCAGTAAACGTGTTAGCGGTAATGGAGAAGATTAGGGTTCGAAGAAATTATTCATCAAGTTTAAGCCAATGAAATAAAGTAAAAAAAAAAGAGAAAGGTAAAGGTGATGAGGAATTCAGAAGATTAGGATTTGAGAGGAACCAAAGGATGTATGCACCTGCGCCATTATAAACAATTTTGAGCCATGTCATTCTATGTCTCTAACCGTCGGTTAGTCTTGGGAAACCCAACCAGGTAGCCTACATCTACCAACATGATTCAGTCCACTTGTCAGTGACTTCATATAAATTCAATTTAAATTCAATACCTTTGTTGCACAATATAAGAAACTGCTCAAATTCATCTTTTTGTCTTCAGAGTAAATCAATATAGTGACATATTATTTATCATAGTTAATAGGTTTAATGGAAGCTTATTATAGCGGGAATATAATAGTACTATAAACCGATCATGATTATAAATGTTTTAACGGTCTTTTGAACCCGATCAGCAATAACACATAATCAACACATCCTCATAATGATAAACAGTGTAATCGATAAAGAAAATATTCAAAAACTGAATAGTTATCCTAAGAAAAATATATTAGGACAAAAAGCAATCTATTTCAAAAAACATATATCGTTCCTTATACTTTATTGCCATCGTACAACAGAAGAACCGCAATATATCTTCAAACTATTAAGAATTAAAGCTTACGATAATATAAGAACTATTCTTTGGAATAATTAATATTCGTATAAATGAAAAATAATATCTCTCTTACATGCAATTTTGTTTACAAATTAGATCATGTGTGATGGTGATGCTTTCTGTATCAAAAGAGTTCTTTTTCATTAGTGCCATCAAACAATTAGGCCATACAAAAAGGCTATGAAGAGACTCAGCGATAAAACTATATACAATCAAATTGATATTTTAAACATACCGAAAATAATTTAGTAAGATTTTTATAATTACAAAGAAAAGTGAACAATTAAGAATTTTCATTTAACACTAACCCTATATACTTCCATTGTAAAACAGGGGCTAGATTTTCATCTGATTTGTACTGTTTGTTCAAAATACTTAATTACTAATACCTGTTACCCCTAGTGAAGTACGGGTCACTGAACATCATTCTCCAACCTACTCTGTCCTGGGCCTTTCTTCTAAAGTTCTGTCCAATTGTTGTTCATTCTTCTCATATCTTTCTCGATTTCTAGGCCTAATGTGTACCTTGGTCTTTTTCTTGGCCAGTGACCGTCAGGATTCCAAGTGAGGCTTGCCTTGTGACGCATTTGGGTGCTTCCTTCAAGGTACGTCCTATCCACTCCGCCAGGAACCCGTCTGGGGCTACTGACGGTTCTAACTCCGGACAAAAAAGAACAGTTGGGTAAGGGGTTGACGATCCTATCCTGTAAAAAACAAACTCGCTAAAAATACGCTAACCAGAAAAAGTAATTCAAACCATTTGAACTCTACTTTGAGACTTACGACATCTCATCCTGCAAGCCGAGTTTTTTCGGAAGTCACGAGGCCGACACTTCTTATGACCACTAGAGTAATCATTAATTTAGGTACATGGTAAGTTTGTACATTGTTTATCCGAATATTGATGGTTATTTCTGATTGCTTCTAACATCATTAATTCACAAATTTCAACTTTATTCTTTCACGTAAAGAATTTGTTACATTTCATACCCACTAGAAAATACGCAGTAATATCTTAAAGAACATCAACTTAACCAAAATAACATCACAAATACAAAATCAAACCTATTTTTATTTCGATTGCTTTAAATATGATCACCTGTTCCATTTATCGCATTTACAAAACTTGTGTTTATTAAAATAGAACACTTTATGTATTCTTCAAACGATAGACTTGTATCAAGTCATGAAACTTTAAAAATTCTGATTTCTATCCCCAACATATCAATGCTGTGTCAGTGACAACCATTGGAAACATGGAAGCACAATTTAGTATAGAACCACTCATCCAGTTTCATTTGTGAACTTGAGTTTGTTTCCCGGTTGCAGGGTAGTAAAATGTGCATTACTGAAAAGTCTCATACTAGTACAAAATTAACCATTCAATTGTTTCTATTCAATGATTTCAATGAAATTCTTCAATTCTGACAACAATAATCACTTAAAAAATTATGGGAATGATCTGTCAATTATAGACAAGTGAGACAGTTATATCTCTGTATTGACGTATTTTGTCTTGCTGTACATATAGATAATACTAGCAAATAAGTGCAAAAATACCTTAATTGTATGAAATAATAGTAGTGAAAATAAATAGCATAAAAATGAGTGAAACAACTAGTGATTGTGCTTGCATCTGAGAGACAGAATGTGTGTGTGTGTGTGTGTGTGTGTGAAGTTATGACAGGATAAACCGTTGATCGTGGTAATAATACTGTAATTATAGACATCATTCAGTTTACGTAATCTAATGGCTTTAATTACTATTTTTATTATCACTATTAGTATGAAAAATATAAGTAGTATATTATATATATTAGACGCAATCGAAATGATGAATAAATCAGCAAAGGTTTCGGTTAGCAGTAATACGCATGTTTAAATTGTGACGAAATTGTTACGAATGCATGTCACCACGTCATTTGATATGCTTGAACTAGTACGAGTTTACCTTAGTCGGAAAACGAGAGCGAGGATCTAGGATCCGGTGACATGACAGGCTACTGTGTCCCAAAGCCCAACTGAGTAAAAGAAGAAGACTTGATATGAAGTGGAACATGTATTCTACAAGCATCCAGAAAGTAAGAGGTCCGAGTCGAGAAGAGGATAAGCATCCAGGACGAAGGATCCGGATCCTAAAACGTTACAGATAATACATGTTTATACAGTTAGGTCGCATAGGAAACAACATTGATGTATGTGACATTGATAGTTAGGACCACCAGTAGAAATTGACCGATAAAACTAGAATTTTAGGATATCGGATGAATATCCTAACAGAGATAGTTAAATTTTCACAGTTCTTGACCAATTCAGTCCCATTCATCATTTGACTAGGGTTTTTTTAAGTGACTAATATATGTATCATTAGTCAATCGGATAGGTAATTCAGACTGGAAATATTTTGCTTGATACTTGTGCATAAATCTAGAAATAACATCGAAAACTGTTTCATAACTAACTGATATAAGTTGTTTAATGATCAAGTATTTAAAAAATAGAATTGGGAGAACAACAGCACGCAAATTTAAACTGAAAGTATTTTAGACACATTCACTTGAAACAGACTATTAATTAATTTAGCATGAAAGGGTCGTGAAGATTGCTGAGTTACTTTCTGAAATCATAAATTGATCGATCTTAGATCTTGGCCAAACACCGACTGCCTCGACGAGCTATGTTTTGTGGTGTAGGAGTTGGTTGGAAGAAAGCTAGGGGCAGCCAAACCAAAACATGACAGAAATCCATGAAGTCACTGACTAGTGGACTGAGTCATGTTGGTAGATGTAGACTACCTGGTTGGGGTCCGCGAGACGACAGTCACCAATGGTTATAGACCTTGAAAATCGTTTGCAATGGCGCAGTTGCATCCATTCTTTGAGCTCTCTAAAATCCCAAACTTCTGGATTCGTCAACACCTCTACCTTTGTCTTTCTAACCTTATTTCACTGAATTATACTTATTGAATAATATCTTCGAACCCTATTCTTCTTCATTACCATTAATACCTCTACTATCTTTATCACTATGGGATTTGATTTGACATTTGCGTCTTTGTGCTAATGTGGTATGGCAACATGAACTTATGTACATACGTACGTAGTTCTACGTTGCAACTGACTGACGATCTTAGATCATAATTAGAAAACTGGAAGCACTGAGAGTCGGCCTTGCTCAGAGGTCTGGAGTCTAGATGTTCGCGTTCAAGACCGAAAGTCCTGAGCTCGAATCCTGCGAGGTACTATTGTCATGGAAGCGCACTGCTAATGAGTCCCATATCAGGACTTAATCGCCGTTCAGTGCTTTCAGGTTTCTATTGGTGGTCTAACATTTACCAGTTCATGATTTCAATGAGACTCGGCAATCTACACAGCCCTATAACGAAAAAAATATGTTAAGTGAATATTACTTTCACAGTTCGAGACTGAACAGACGAACTCGAATCAAGTGTGTTTCACTTCAAATGTTCAACGCCTTATCCTTTTTAATAATGTCGTCATAATTATGAATGAAATTATGTTGATCAGATAGACAAGTCCTTTTATTTTTAAGGAGGATTATTTACAATATGTAAATATATGACATATTGAAATCATGTTTAACATGTTTTCAACTATCCCTAATGTTTTTCTAATAAAGAAATAAACAGTTTACAAATAAAGCTCATTTTAAAAGATAAATACTTTTATTTAGAATATGAATAAGTAAATACCAAGTTTAAAACATTTTAGGTTAAATGGCCTGAAATAGAAATAGCTGATTAACATTTACAATGATTTTTATTTTATCCACATCATGAATTCATAATGAAGTTCGTTTTGAAAAAGATGAGCGTTCAGTTAAATCCTATTGGGAAAGTTATACAAACTTGTAAATAGCAGAACACCTTCACATTTCATGCAAAATAATTCAGCTTTTTCTTATATATTAATAACACGCTATTTAATATTTGATGATTCCTTCTAATTTCTTCCATGTCAAATGACACATCGATCGTTCAGTGTTCAATGTCAACAAGAATTTTATGTCACTTATAAGTTTTATATTTACTAATAAATTACACTTTACAAGTTGTTTTTATAATATTGTTTTTATGAAAATGAAGTTAATTTAAAAGTAAAATACATTTACACTCAAATTAAAAAAAAAATACGAACGAAAAAAATATTTCACAGTTGATCATTCAACAAATACATTCGTCTGTTGAACATTGAACAAAAAATTTGGCAACCTATCATGTCAGATGTGATTTAAATGGCAATTTGATCGATAGAACTCGACCAACACTAAATGGAAGCGATATTGATTACAACTAGATGATAGTCTGATAAATTAGTTTGCTTTTTTTTTCTCTAGAACGACAGAGAGAAAAAAACAGCCTACTATCTGGAATTCACACCAAATGAACTTGCGTTCTATTGATTTTTGGTGAATTAAAAAAATTGGAAAAAAAAGAAGGATATGCTAATGTGTTTATCCTTGTATGTTAAAAATTTGTTTGTACACACTGAACAATTGGCAGTTATTGAACATTGAACAAAACATAATGACAATCTTGCTTCCTTTTTTTTTTTGCAATACCATTAAACTTTAAGTGATATCATATTTTATTAGATATGTGCTAAAAGAGTTGAAACTGTATAATGCAATAATACTGAACTGAAATTGAAAATATACATAGATTGCATCAATCATTTGACAAATTGCCATGCTATTTGAGGGAAAATATCATAAAATCTGTTTGAACTACGTTGTGAACAAACTTATCTACAATAGTACATTGAAGACAGTATGAGTTTAAGGAATATCAATGACTTTTTCGAACACAAACAACTAAACAGTTGGTTGAAATACACTACATTGTAAAACGGTAGTTATAAGTAGTTGACAGTGAGCCCTGCCCAAACATTGAATGGTAAACAACATTATGTATGTCAAATCTTTTATTGGCGCCGACACGAAGCATTAATACTGATATATCTTGATGATAAGTGCCAAACTGCACGAAACCTAGGTCTAGGATTCCTGTCGACTACCTCCAATCACCTCAAAATATCTCAGCAAAGTGAAAACGATATTAAATTACTGAAACTAGTGTCCATAATGAGATTTCATTAGCTTAACTCGTCAAATATTAAATAGGGACTTGATAAACATGACCATTGTCCACTACTCAGTGATCCCACTTTTGTACGAAATCTAATCAATGAGGTGAAACATCTTATGTTTAATGAATCATCGTGTACGGAACGCAGTCATTAGATAGTTATAATTTTTGTGAAAGCTTCTCAATTTAATCCAACCAATTTGCATTCTTATCGTCCAGTGAGTGAATCAAAGTCTATCTGTCTATGTAATCTTATCAGAAAAATTAATCATCATATGCCCCTATTCATCTGATAAATACTAAGGTTATGTCAACAAAATATGTCAGGCTATGTAATCAAAATAAGGTCAAAAGTATGAAACTGAACTAAACACATGTTTCAAGATAGTGAAGTTAAAAATTATTACAAATTGATACAAGCCAATCATATTCTATGATTAATAAACCCTAGAAAAAAAAGATTTTCTTGACTAGTATTATTGATTAAATCGATGTTGGTTGACTTTTCCGACAAGTACTGTTTGTACTTTTCAACATAGTGTGTATACCTTGAAAATTGAAATTCACATTACTATCTACACTGGTTCAATATTCAATATCCTTCAACTTCAATTTACTTGTGTGAATTATTTAAAAATGAATATATCTATTTGAAATCATCAATCAATAATTGTTAGACCAGAACATTAGAAACCTGGAAGCACTGCACGACGGCCGTTTCGTCCTGGTATGGGACTCATCAGCAGTGCGCATCCACGACTCCTGCTCCTCGCCTACAATGCCAAAGGTCCCGGGTTCGAATCCTGCGAGGTGCAGGAGTCGTGGATGCGCACTGCTGATGAGTCCCATACCAGGACGAAACGGCCGTCGTGCAGTGCTTCCAGGTTTCTAATATTGTGGTCTAACAATGATTGATTGATGATTTCAAATGTGAATATATCTATATTGATGTTTAAATAAATGTCATGCAGTTTTTATTTATACGTGTTAAATAAGAAAACAATAATCTCTGTGTAATAATAAAGTTTTTTTATACAACAGTGATTACTGAGTAAGTAATAATTACAAGCGCTGTGATTTCTTTACTTATTCGACGGGAAATAAGCATAAACAAACCCTTTTTCATATATATATCAATCAAGAATTATATAAACATTGAGGTCATTGTTGTAAATGAAATTAACACGCTACTAGTCGGATTATTTGTTAAAGAATACTACTCTCACAGAAAAAAAGATTAGTGTAACTCAATGTAAAAGAAAGAATATCAAACTGTATGTAGATGAGTAATTTTATTTTAAGCATTGAACAATAAATAAATCCACATCTAATCCAACCAACCAACCAATGATCAACAATCGCACGGATTGAAAGTTTTTAAGTTTAAATATAATTTACTTATCTAATCAATAAATAAATTTTGAATATGCTGGATTAGTTGGTATCTGATTTAAATCAGCTAAAAATGTGAATGTATATGGTTTGTTTATAATACAATTTGATTAAAAAGTAATCATTAAAAAATCTGTCTAGACTAGTAGTGAGTGAGTTTCGATATCACAAACTGATTGATGTTCAATATGTAAATCATTGGATAATGTAAAAAAAATTGAATAACTTGTCTCAAGAATTAAGGATTCTCAATTTGATCCATGATAAGAGTTCGTGAATACGTATTGGTGAGTAGTAGTGTAGTGAATGAGAACACAGGTGGGGCAATCCGAAGATTGTATTTAACGAAAATTACAGAGTTACTCAGTATAAATCGGAAAACCATATCGTTAATTGTTCATTTGCAAAAAGATGCAGTTCATCCTATGGAACTGGACTGTTCCTGTTGCAAAACATCAATCGGCATTGTCACTATATCATGCGTTTCATACATAATTCCATTGTTTTCATAACTGCTTCCTTTCTTTCGATCTTCCTCCCTCATATTATGGCTACCAGACTTTACGTTGACACTCACGTTATATACTTACTTATAAGTAGTTCGCACCACAGCACCACAGTAGTACTAAACTAGAATGAAATCAATGTCAGTGAATTTTGTTTGCAGTGGTTATATAATTTGGAATGTGGAATATAAAAATATGTTGTTGATTTCATCAAATAAAATAATCATTTGACCACGACGAGGATCGAGTTATTTTACAAAGAAAAGGCTGCAGAAGCGTTCATTTGTAACCATACACCATGATTTTTATTTACGGAACTATTTCGAATTGAAAAATGAATTATTTCATTTTCAGCGATTTCTTCGTTAAATAACTTGAATTCTAGCCAATCCTTTTGGAGAATAGCTAATTTACTTAAAACAAGCTTGGATATCTTTCAGTTCAGACATCAAGATATCATATCATCTCCAACTCGATACTTTTAATGGGTCATGTTAGATGTTTTGGCAAAATAACATTTTAATACATTATTTAAAGACTTTACTAACATAATATTAAGATGTAAGTTTACAAACTCCTAATTTGTTTCACACTAAATTGAAACTACTGTTAGGTGGTGTGAGAATTTCAATGATTCACAAGCTGATACTTACTTACTTACTTATGGCTTTACCCCTTGTGGGGCGTAGGCGGCCTACCAACATTCTTCAGCCTACTCTGTTCTGGATCTTCCTTTCTAATTCCATCCAATTTGTGTTTATTCTTTCCATGTCAGCTTCCAATTCTCAGCGTAATGTGTTTTTTTGATTTTCCTCATTTTCTTTGGCTCTGAGGATTCCAGGTGATGGCTTGTCTTGTGATGAAGTTGGGTGCTTTCCTCAATATGTGTCCAATCTACCCCCTACAAATCGATACTGTCTAAGTTAAATTTTCCCAACAATTATTTTCCACACATTTTAATCATCACTGACAATTAATTGGTAGTTTTGTGGAGAGGACTGCACTGAAATATTAGTTTGAATTTATAGTTTTGTACTCGTACCAATAAATATTGAAGAAGCACTGAAAACATCAATCGATTATCATGTCAATAGATCAATACAGTAATTTTTTAAAAAAAATAACCATTCGATTTCGTGACTTGTCTTAATTAATATCAGAAATTCTTTTTATCTAAAAGATTTTTTTTTTGAATGATGTTGAAATAAAATAAACCAACGAACTAAATTCATTCATCATGACAAGAATGAAAAATAAAGGCATTGAAGAAATGAAACAACTTTGTTTTTCTGTGAAAAAAAAATTTCATTAATGATCAACTCCATTTTAATGAATACAATGAAGAAAACTATTCAGAGTTTTTCTAAAGTTATATTTTACGTAGCAAGAGTTTTATTTCATCAATTTTGTTTCGCTTAATAACTATTTGCATTACGGGGTTGTCAAGATTGTTAAGTTACACATTTTTAAAACCATGAATCGATCAATGTTAGACAACCATTAGAAACCTGGAAGCGCTGCACCACGGCCGTTTCGTCCTGGTATGGGACTCCTCAGCAGTGTGCATCCAAGACTTCTGCACCTCGCAGGATTCGAACCCAGGACCTTTGGTATTGTGAGCGAACGCATAACCATCGGAAGACGTGACCAGTGAAGTTCAACCTGTTCGGGTGTAGGCAGTGTCTACCGAAGACTGTGTATAAGGTTGCGCAACTCCGTGAATTTGATCAAGTTAGACATCAACACTGCTAGATGCCGGCCCAGTGGTCCGATGGTAAGGCGTTCGCGCACAATACCGAAGGTCCTGGGTTCGAATCCTACGGAGTGCAGGAGTACTGCAAGGACGTCGTGCAGTGCTTCCATGTTTCTAATGGTGGTTTAACATTGACCGATTCATGGTTTCAAAACTGAGTAATAACTATTTGTTTATTTATGGGTAGTATTCATTATAGATTGAATGCAGTTGCGTTGACATACTGGAAACCAGAGAGAACTATTTAGCTGTTTCATCCAAGTACAAAACTCATTAACAATCGGCATTCATGAGCCCATTTTGATGATTGAATTCAGTATCTTTAAATGTCATAATAAACACTTTATCATGTAAACAACTAAATAATTCTCCGGGATAATTTCATTTAAATTATTTACGGCATGATATTCTTGAAGTTCTTACGAGAAGTACTTACCGATTAAGTCACAAATGAAACAGGCTGGATTGGAACAGTTTTCACCAATCGA
>OX103977.1:10727190-10879367 GCA_944470395.2 Schistosoma turkestanicum
CCTCTGCCTGAGGCTGATAGGCATTAAATTCTACTTGTCAGAACGTTTTGAATTGTTGAAGAACACTGAATTTTAAAAAATTAGGAGCGTTATATTCTGGTTAGATAGTTTTGGAAAGTAGATATCCAAAGAAATCTTCTATGAAATAAAAAAAAGGAAACTACTGAAAATGAAGGCCAACTCACTAAGAACAAAGGACCAATTTAATCCACTTTTTGTTTAAGGAAGGATGTGATTTAAAAAATAACACTGTTTTGGAACTATGACAACAACAGAAGTTTCGTTTCAACTTAGCTGATTTCATTAATTATTCAGAAAGCTTAACGAAAGTAAAAAATTACCATACAAATAATTTCGGAAGGCAGTGATGTAACGTGGTTATGACCTGACAATAAATGAAAGGATATTCGACATTTCTTTATATTCGTATAATCAAATATCATGAAACAATTCCAAAATATCAGTTGTTTAAATCTATTGAAATCTACTGTTAAGATTCAATTTATATTGTTCCGATGATTTGATTTTGTAGACATTTATGATTACTATATTTTGGGGATGTTGGATCCCCAAAACTCGCTTGTTAAATGCGTTATTTTGGATTTTACGTTTGCCAGCATGGGCTGATCAGTTAACCTTGAGATTTCAACTCCCACCAGGAAAATCCATGGCAGTGATTGGCTGCTGTGTATTTTAGTTTGCTATTTTCGTAACCGTCTCAAGGTCGTTTCTATGATGTATAAATAAACGAGAGTTGTATGCTTGATTGTACTGTGATTGCTGGGTGTTTGTAGAATGTACTTCTACGCTTACAAAGCCTTATTACTTTATTTAGGGATTTAAGGTAGCCTACCTGGGCGCTGGTAAAAGTCTCGTTCGCGTTTGTCGACTATGGTAAACTCGTAATAGCCTCAAGCATACTTAGTGACGAACCCAGTACTATAATTATTCAATTTTATGGAGATTGTCCAATCAGATATTTTAAATCACTAACTCTTCGTATTTAAACAACCACTGAACAACTTGAATTACATAGCTTACTGTTTTACAACAGTAGGAAAGTAATTCACAAATTTTATTCTCTACCTTACCAGAGAACAAACCCAAGGTTTACAACCCATTTGTGCCTAAAACCTAACTTTCAGATCATTGAATTAATATTCATGGGTTTCACTTTCTGTTTATAATAGTCAGTTCACTGTGTGAGCTGCTAGTGCTCAGCCCTTAACTTTTAAATTCAGCAACCAGCCTCTACGATTTTCATACTTCAGACTGACATATTTTTGAAAATCCTATTTGAAATAATCACAGCGATTGAAACTTTAGATAGCTCCTTATTTACGTCTCGAAATCTTGTTTGAGCTTCTTCTGAATGATAATTATCAAAATTAAAATTATCAAAGAATTTATAACCTATGCTATTATCCGTTAAACATTTGTTTCGTTCTAGTAGGTGACTCTTCCGCATTGACACCGCTTAACCTGCAAAAGGGAATCGAACCCAGGAGAAGCATTCGGACGTGATGCCGAAAACCCCAAGTTTAATTCTCGGTTGTGGAGTCATGGGTGAGCAGAACCGAGAAGAATAATAGCAAAACTAAGTGGTAATTTTGTTTGAAGGTACTGAATAGTTGTATGACCTCGACTGGTTCGTGGTTTTAGTAATCCTTTAGTACATCCCACGATCATGTTTTTTGTTCTACTTCAATGTGGTATTCGTTAAATATAGAGCTCTTTCCTTAATCCTCTTTTTTTCCTAGTTCATATCGTTTCAAGACAACTGTTGAAGTATTTTCTAAGATAGTGATCATACCTTTGCGCTCACATTAGTTCCTAATCATACCACGGGTTCAACCACATCTAAACAGGTTCTTTTTTATTAAGATTAATGATTATAATGAAGACGAATCAGCGCAAAGTTTGAAATAATGTATTTTCAGCTATTTCTAAGAAATGTTTTTCCGGATTGTGGTTGGCTGATATTCATTTTGCTCTTTTGGGGAGATGGTAAAGTTTAACTGCACCACTAACTAAACTTGAGTTTTCAGCACGTTCAACTCAATCAAAATACAGTGAATGTAGATAAATGTCTCATAATGTTTTAGTGGTCACCTAGTCGAAATTGGCTATGATCACCACTAAATACTAATTACGAACCCGTCACTGAGAAGATAAATAAATCCAAGGTGAAGAATATATTTGCTGGTGATTACGTGGTGTCGAAAGAAAATCGAAATGACATCAGGAAGGTGGGCGAAATAAAGAGCAGCTACAGCAAAGTATGGCAGTAACACAAACAGGAAGTTGCGCGTAAAGAGTGTTATAAACAAAAAGTACAGTTAAACGATCACTGGTAGAACTGGTTATAATAATGAATGTTTCTATTAAACCAATCGCGTTCTCTTCATAAAAGTATTCCAATACAATATGATGGCTAAAATAATAATTCTGGACCAAAGAATATGTTACAGATGATAGAACCGAAGGTCTAATACCAAGACGTAGGGTTTGAAGTAAGTGTTAGAATTAGGGTATGCAGTTTAAAATCTACAGTAAGGGTATTAGTTTAGGTTAAATATAAATAGCAGTCTACTGATTATAACTGCAAATTCTAACCTTAATCCTAAATAATTACTGTGAATCTTGAAACTTGACCTGCTTTTGTCGTAATCAGCTATCAGAGACCGCTGTAGTTCGTAGCATACAACATATGAACCAGAAGGAGGATTGATTGAATCCTTAAAACCATATCCCAAATATCAGTCGTCCTAAATCGAAAATCCTTTCATCTGTTTGCTTCTTTTTTATTTTAGATATATAGAATTTAAATTTCTCACTGGATAGAATTTCCAACTTGTCATATTAAATGAAGTTGATGATAGATTAATACAAGGATCATGACCTGAAGAAATATCATCTTTTAGTCTTGTCATAGCAATTAAACATCAGGAGATGTTAACAGCTTTTTATAAAAGTAAATGAACGTATTAAGATGTTAAAACAATATTACCTATTACATGATTGTAGTTATTTTATTTTTGATAACTTCTATCTTCTTGTTTTGGAAGTCATACAAACAATTAAAATTTTTTTCTCAACAAACTAAAAGAATCTTTAATACATAGATGTTCGAGTTTCGCGACTATGAACAAGTCTATATACCAATTAAGTACGAATCTCACACATCTTCCCAAATCTTTTATAGGAAGGAAGAAGATGAGCGAGACCAGATGAAATAGGTGCATTTGCTAGCAATTTCTTGGTTTCGAAGAAATACTGAAACGTGCCAGAGAATGAACATTTGGTCCTGGTATGGTACTCTTAAGTAGTGTGCATCCGCTAACCCTGAACGCAGGAATGAAGATCAGCACCTTCGGTGTTGTTCGTTAACGCCTAAACTCCAGAAAATCACTAAGCGGTTTCTACAAACATATTATGAATTCATGTACTCACTAGTGATTAGCTCCGTGACGTAGTTCTAGTGGGAAGTCATGACTACTGGTGTTCAACGTTGTCGTGTGTGGGGGCGTTACCCATCGGAGTAAATGGATGAGGTTGTGCAACATAGTGGATTGATTAAAGTTAATGCATTAACACTGTTGGATGCCGTCTCAGTGGTCTAAAGTTTAAGCGCTTGTGAGCAGGACTGAAGATTCTGGGTTTGAGTCCCGCGTTCTGGAGTCGTCGGTGTGCACTGCTGATGAATCCCAAATCGGGATAAAACAGTCATCTAGTGATTTTAGATTTCTTTCTAATGTTGGTCTAACGTTGACTGATTCATGATGTCAACGAAACTCATCAATCTCCACAACCCTATAATGAATATTATGACTAATGAATTTTTTTCTTTAGCAGAATTTGTAATTATTTACTAGTTTGATTTAAAAATAAATAGATATGTAATAATAGTAATATTTCTTACTGATCAACAATAATGTATCCCAGTGGAAATCAACATCATCCACAGTCACATTATTGGTTAGAAAATAATTTAAAAATTTAATTTAATATGTAAAACGGAAAGTTTTTACATAATTTATTTTCAAAAATCAGACAGTTATAATATATTGCATCAATTATTATTTTTTCTTCACTGTATTGAAAATAAATTTATTTTTCGTAATCTGTTACATAATTTATGTAAACAATACTACTACTACTACTACTACTACTACTACTACTACTACTACTACTACTACTACTACTACTACTACTACTACTACTACTACTACTACTACTACTACTACTACCACTACTACCACTACTACTACTACTACTACTACTACTACTACTACTACTACTACTACTACTACTACTACTACTACTACTACTACTACTACTACTACTACTACTACTACTACTACTACTACTACTACTACTACTACTACTACTACTACTACTACTACTACTACTACTACTACTACTACTACTACTACTACTACTACTACTACTACTACTACTACTACTACTACTACTACTACTACTACTACTACTACTACTACTACTACTACTACTACTACTACTACTACTACTACTACTACTACTACTACTACTACTACTACTACTACTACTACTACTACTACTACTACTACTACTACTACTACTACTACTACTACTACTACTACTACTACTACTACTACTACTACTACTACTACTACTACTACTACTACTACTACTACTACTACTACTACTACTACTACTACTACTACTACTACCACTACTACTACTACTACTACTACTACTACTACCACTACTACTACTACTACTACTACTACTACTACTACTACTACTACTACTACTACTACTACTACTACTACTACTACTACTACTACTACTACTACCACTACTACTACTACTACTACTACTACTACTACTACTACTACTACTACTACTACTACTACTACTACTACTACCACTACTACTACTACTACTACTACTACTACTACGACGACCCACCCACGACTCCTGCTACTTGCAAGAATCGAACCCAGGACCTCTGAACCACTGGGCTGATATTTACAGGTGTTGATTGCCTAATTCTGATCTATCTAAGTATTTTGCTCAACCTAACCCATTGTTTTCCGTAGTCACTTCCTATACTCGACAGGGTTGAACTACACTGGTAATGTCTTCTCTGAAAATTACCGAGAACCTAACTAAGTTAGTCATTAGTGAGCACATTTTTCAATAAGTTTGCATTAGAGTATTATGAAGTTGGTAGTTTCATCTTGAAATCATGAATGAGTCATCTTTAATATAAGGGAGACATTTTAAACAAACTGCATGTAAATATTTATCAAATTAAATCTAAAGGAAAATCTGGATTTTGATAATACAAAGGAGGATTTAATGATCTCCTTCATTTGCTTTCTGTAGTTTAGATCAATCGACCCTGATATAACCGAAATACTATAATATGAACATTGCCAGTGAAGTTCTACTGACTGCTGTCTTGTGGAAAGGTTGTTGTTGATGAAGTGGGGAGGAAGAAAAACTAATGTTTGACCAGGGCTTACATCGGGCTAATGATTAAGGAACATCCACTTAGGGGAGTTGGAAAACCATGATTCCAAACACAAAGGTTTACAGGAGCTCCTGAGGAAGCAAATAGTGTATGAACCTATTGTTGATCACTGGTTCGCATGGGACCAACTCTCCTGATGTTGCTCCACAGACCAGTGGATTAGAACTCTAGGCTGTAGACTAGGTAGGTGGCCCAATAAGACATCCATCTGTTTCGGTTTGCGTACCGGGGAAGTATCCCATCTCAAATGCAAACTAATTGATTCCTGTGACAAATATTTATTTCGATTGTTGTCTTTGTACTAATACTTATGTGTTTGAACAAAATCAAAATTAAAATCCAAACTGTAATAACTGACAATTTACACAAAAAAATACAGAACCAAAACAGTTATTATAAAGTAAATCAAACCGTAATTTTGGTGATCATACTATGAGAAGACAAAATTTATGAGAATTTAATGATGTATTCAAGCAGTGCATTTCGAATAATCTGATCGTATGTCTAGGTGTTTAAAGTGGACTGATTAAAAACTAGTGATCAACGTGCTATGTATCTGTTCTTATTTGTCCTGACTGAATTACATTGTAGACACTAGTCTAACTAGCTCGAAATCACGTATAACATATTGAGAAACCAGATGGTTGGAGGTACTTGATACGAATCTAAATTTATCAGTGTCTAACTGTTTAGTACTGTTTTCTATCGATAAAGTTACGTAATTTGATAAACCAAAATCAATAGTACTCGAAACACAATGAATTATCACATTGAAAATAGCTTGCTAATCTAGTTTCGTTAAAAATAGATAGTAATCGCTTTATTCAGTGTGATGTTTTTAGCACGAGAAGGCATTCACAGAATACAAGATTCTAACAA
Organism: Schistosoma turkestanicum; assembly: GCA_944470395.2. Taxonomy (NCBI): domain Eukaryota; kingdom Metazoa; phylum Platyhelminthes; class Trematoda; order Strigeidida; family Schistosomatidae; genus Schistosoma; species Schistosoma turkestanicum. The sequence goes on from OX103977.1 coordinate 10,733,594, forward strand.
GTTCTTTCTGTTCTGCGTATAGGTCACAAATAACAACGACGTAGAAAATTCTTCAATCAGTGCTATAAACTACTAAATTCAACAATTATTATGACTGATAGAGTTCAAGTGTTGTCGATATGAAACAATTATCAATCTATGAAATGAAAAGGTGACTGTACAAATGAAATAAGAAATGTCCATAACTGAATGTTAACTCATTATAGTATAAAAGGTTAAATATTCATCATGCATTGTTTTTCTATGCATGAAACTCTGCAAAATGACAAACTTTTGAATGCTGATTCAGTAAGGTAGGGGGAGGGTAAAGACTAAGTGCTAGCTCCAAGACCTGAAAGTCCTGCTCATTGATACACACTACTACATCGGAACCCCACGAATACATGATAAATTTATACGATTCCTTTTTATTTTCTGAAGCGGAGTTTATTATTAAAAAAAGATATCAGCGTTTAAACTGAGCTTTCATCAACCTCATACTCTAATATTTACCATTTGTGTAGTTTATGTTTAATAAATAAATACAATAAATACTTTTCTTCAAAGTATGTTATGTAATTAAGACGAAGTTACTTTATAGCTTTATCCAATGATTTTGTATTGTTGAGTAGAAACATCCAAGAGGTTTAGATGTCACATTGGTTATTATATTCATTAAAGATAATCTATTCAGTGTATGATGACTCTTATATACCAATTCAAAATGTTCTTATTTTACATCTTAGTTACTTGTACCTCAATTTCCCTAAATTTTCTTTTTCAATTTATCAATCTACTTTCAATTCAATGTTCAATTTTCTCATCATCATTATTATTCATGATTGCGGAAACTATGTCATCTTGTCCAACAAAACCGATTAAACGGATCATTAGCTTTGCTTTTTACATATTCCATTTACATCAAAATAATAAGAATAATAATTTGAATTTTAATTGTCTTTAAGAAATTCAAGAAAATGAAAAGCATTTGAATTTCCTTTTTTTCAATATTCAATATTCGGTAAATGAAGAATTTCTTTTTCTTATTTCGTTTAAAAATAAATACTGTTTTATAATATAGATGAATGGAATGAATAGCTGTCATATACACAGTTATTTGAAAGATTGAATAAAAGCGGACATCTATGCTCTATAATTTGTGTTCTCATTCATTTTGTAGATTTTGTTTTTCTTTCATGATGAAATCTGTGTAATTTAATCAAAGTTGTTTTCTTTTTCTTCCTTTTTTTTAGATGTTCAATTGGAGAAAAGAAATTGAATAAACTTTTTAAAATCAGTAGTTTGATAAGTTTTAAGATTATTAAATTACCAGAAGTATGAGACAAATTTCATTTTTTTTTTGTGTGTTTAGATTGTCTGTCTGTTGAAAGTTGTACAGGAATTGAATAATTAGTTTTCGATAAATATTACAGTAGAAAGGTTGGTATTATGAAACAACGATCTAGGTTAGATGAATATTGAAAGCCTGGAAGTAGTAGACGGTTATTTTGTGTTAGTATGGGAACCCTTAATGATGCGCATGTACAAACTTGAAGATGATTTCTTCCTTTTGACAAATAATGACCAAATCAATGATTTTCGCTCAGTCATAATTGATAGGTAGGCGTAAGTCAATAATAAAACCGTTAACCTAGGTTTCCTGTTATTTCGCACTTATCAACAAAGTGTAACTGTTGTTATGAAGGAACTGATAACCCCTAGTACGTTTGAGTCCCTGTCACCGAACTTAATTATCTAATGATTTATTGATGAACTGTAGTAACGTTTGAGATTGTTAAGATAAAAAAATCCAAATAAAACAATAATTTTATCAAGATAGAAAGTAGATTTTGTTGGCGAACAGCTAACAAGCATGAAACCTTTGTGGAGATTGTTAAGTTACTATATGAAATCATTATATGATCATTGTTAGACCACCATTAGAAACTTGAAAGCATTAAGAGACGGCCGTTTCGTCCTCATTTGAAACTCAACTTCAGTGCACATCCAAGGACCCTGGAACTCGCAGGATCTGAACCCAGCACTTTCGATCTTGCACGCGAACGCCTAACCTCTGAACCAGTAAGTCGGTATTTATCTATCCACGGTCTTGCGCAACCTCATTCACTATCTTCGGTAGACAATGTATCACACTCGAACAGGGTCATGACTTCTCAATAAAACTTGGAGCAACATCCTCATGAACCCGGTCATTAGTAAACACGTGATAATTTGCACGAAAGGGTTATGGAAACTTTTGAGTCATTTTATTAAACAGCTAACAAATAATTGTATGCAATGTAGAGATGAACCAAAAATAACTCAAAATGTAAACTAACTCATCGGTACTTTGTTTGAATAAAGCATGAAAATTCACAAAAATACCTGGTGAATATGTTTTGTACATAGTGAAACAAGACAACTTTAACTACACCGTACAAAATGTCCCCCAAACAACGTATAATTCATTACATTTTCTAAAATTTTCTTAATTTATTAGCTAATAATAAATCATAAAACAATTTCCTCCTTTTTTTTGTTTGGTTCTAATCGGAAAATAAAACAAAATCAGACTGTAATTTCTTTTTTTTTAATATTCATTTAAATCAGGAAGCAAAAAAAAACTCATTTTGTAAACTTTTAATAATGCAAAATAAAAGTGGATAGATGATATTTTGTCGTCTAGAAATTCAAAATTATATATACAGTCAATAAAGCGGTATGTATATATATAGTTTGTTTGTAATTATTGAAGAAAAAAAAATGATAACTAATGGATTATTCTATAATTATTACTTATGGATTAGTTTTTACTTTTATCTTATTTTGTTCTATTTATTCATCACAGTAATTCCGATTTCGAATTAGTGTGAGATAGTTTTAAGCGTTAACATTTAGTGAAATTTTTCTGATTACAAACAATATGATTAAAAGTATTTCTTCTATTGTTTTGTCTATTTGTTTGTCACAAGACAATAGTTTTATTCTGTTTTCTTTGAAGTGAAACCGAAAATGAAATAAAGTAATAAACAGAATCAAGTTAACAATCAAGGTATGATAATGTAATAATGATTGAGAGATCACAATATTGACCTTAAGTAGGAACTGTGAAGTATCGATGAGAGTTGACAGGTGTATGTGACAATAATATTCATTGATGATTGAATTCAAATCTCTCAGGTCTTGCAGTACGAAGGTACACTTTAAACCTTGACGTCAGTGTCTAATGGTTTACTTGTTTAATGTTAGTTATGTCCCCAAAAACTGCTATGCATTATTTTTAGTTTAGAGGAGTTTCATTCTGTGAGCTGGATAGTCTGGTTGTGGAGCTTTCGCTGTTCTTCTTAACACAACATCATCAGTACAAACGTCAGGTAGAAGAAGTGAATTTTTCGAATTTCTCCCCATATGACTCATAGCTTCTCCTGTTGATTTCAATCTTGATTGGTTGTCATGGATCATTAACCTGTTATTATCTGCACCTTCATTTCGATTATATCCCCATTTGATTTAGTTCCTTGATCCTTTCTTTAGTTGATAAATTGAACTCAATGTCGATGTGTTTGTTTACTGCCGATTGACTTGAGTGCTAAGCTTCTAAAAATTTTCAAATGTTCTTTGTACTTCCTCTACGCTAACTATTTGTTTCTACTTATGAAATAAAATCTTTTAAACAAGTTAATGTTTATTACTAAAGCATGATCCAGTTCGTGCACGTAAAAATCAATAGTACTCAATATAAATGATATTCTAAACGAAACAATTATCAATCTCGTTTTAGGGGCCAATGATTTGACTTCATTTTGGAAGAATGAACGAATATGCGATGAAATAAATCTTCTTTTCCATTGTCGTATATCATACTAACATGAAACGGAGGTAATAAGAGACCAAATACAGGTTTACGGATGAATTTATTTCATGAATTCATTTAAACGAACAGAGATGAGAAGAAATAGCATACAAGCGAGTTGAAACGAATTGGAGAAGGAAAGTGAGCCAACTCCTTCAGATGAAGCATGGTTAAGTACTTATAGTCAGGAAATATTAGGCTGGAAATGTTTTAAGCGGGTAAGTATGCATGCACTCAAATATAAAATAGTCGATACTCTCTTATACAGTTATTTAAGCAACTAATCATTAAAGCTCACTTTGTGAGGTGCTATATTGTTTCGTCTTGTTTTGTTTTTCATAAGCTTTATTCAAATTTCTAATATCTTAATTCTTACATTTTAGCTTTACTCAACTATTCAGCATTACGTTATCTTTTTTTCATTATAAAATTACGGAGATCGTTGTTTTTATATATTAAAATCGTCATTTTACTATCGTCAGACCATAATTAGAAACCTGGAAGTACTTGACAAGCGTTTCGTCTTGGTATAGGACTCACCATCAGTGCGCATCTATGACTAAATATTACGACTCACTTCGGAGCCATTCGGTATCAGTGCTGCACTCCTTAGTGCTAAGGATAAAATTCAGGACGTCGAGCATGGTATGCAAATGCTTTTCATTTGGACTACCGAGGAGAAATGAGACGGTGTCAATATCTAACCGCAATGAATCTCTGATTTCAGGAGACCATCTCTCATAGATTCCAGTGGACAACTATCTTACGCCCGGCAAGGTTGAACTCCATTGACCATGGATTCTCATTAGAATTCCCAGAACTTCATCGTGAAGCTGATCATATGGTCAATATCAATGTTAGCTAATTATAATGATCATAATTAATAGACTGGATGAATAAACATTTTACAAACGCCCTTGTTTGATGAACATGATCATGAGTAAAGATCACAATATCCAATTTATAGGATAAAAGTATGAACTGTATTCTTTTTTCTATCAGTTAGAATAGCAATAATTAAAAATGTTAAAAATGACTGAGACTATTTAAAAAAAAATGCAATCCATTTATAAACGGTAACCTGTTTGTAAAGGATGATTCAACATTTCAAGATATTCATTAAAATCTAAGATCAATCAATGTAAAACAAATATTCTCAATAATTTTTCATGCTGAAGTATAGTCTACATGTGCATAACATCAAGAATATTGTGTATTGTAAAATAATGAATTTAGAAAAACTCAAAGGATTTGAAATTTTGAAGAAGCTATGAACATTATGGTAGAGTTTCGTTATCAATCCTATATAAACCAAAGGAAAAAAATGACAAAAGACGAAAACCAAATATCATCTACAAAATAAACTGTTAAAATTGTAAAAAATACCACGTTGGATAAAGTGGATGTTCTCTCTTCAGCTTCCTCTGCGTGAACATAAATTTGAAGTCAAACGCATACGGACAACTATGGAGATACATTCGATGAAATACTAGATAGAGGAAGTACAAAGAACATTTGAGAATTTTTAGAAGCTTAGCACTCAAGTCAATCGGCAGTAAACAAACACATCGACATTGAGTTCAATTTATCAACTAAAGAAAGGATCAAGGAACTAAATCAAATGGGGATATAATCAAAATGTAGGTGCAGACAATGACAGGTTAATGATCAATGACAACCAATCAAGGTTGAGGTCAACAGGAGAAGCTATGAGTCATATGTGGAGAAATTCGAAAAATTCACTTCTTCTACCTGACGTTTGTACTGATAATGTTGTGTTCAGAAGAACAATGAAAGCCTTTAAACCAAACAGCTCAAAGAACGAGACTCCATCATAATAATCCACCTGGGCTAATAATTTTCTCCTTTATCTCAAAAGCTACAAAGAAAAATATATATTGTGTTAATGAAACTCAGTTCTAATCATATGAGTCGGCATCTTAAAATCTTCGCCGGAGTTAGTTTGCTCACTTTGCTCAGGAACTTCACATCTCCGTATTTCAACATTCACTGAGCCCACATCTTATTTACTCCAACCGCTCCCAGCTTATATTTATTAAGAAAGTTTTACAGGTATAAATATTATTTAGCAAACCTCTGAACAACATTGCCCATGCACCGTATAAACGCATGATATAACAAACTGATTACCAAAATAGCTTGATCATTCAGTCAGTCATATGCAACTTAGAAATTAGCAAGTGTGGGTCGTAACACATTAGTACAACAAAATAATAATAGTGAAAGTGGTAGATATAATCTTACCAAGCTTTATTTACATGGAATATTTATCTAAATTGTAAGAAACGAAGAAAAAAAATGTATTTCTCTGAAAGATCATTCTCTCTTCAAAAACTCCTGTTGGATGCCGGCTCAGTAGTCTAAAAGTTAAGCGTACGCGTGCAAGTCCCAAGGTTCTGTGTTCGATTCCTGTGAACTTGGATCGTGAATGCTCACTGCTGATGAGCCCCACAATAAGACGAAACCGCTGTTCACTACTACCAGGTTTATAATTGTAAGAGTAATAGAAAACTCAATTCCTTTGACAGATCATTCTCACTTCAAACAGTCCTATTGGATGTTGGTTCAACGGTCTAGAAGTTAAGAGTACGCACGCAAGTTTGAAGGACCTAGGTTTGAGTCCTGCGATCTGCGGTCGTGACCACTCACTGCTGATGAGTCCCATAATAAGACGAAACGGTCGTTCATTGCTTCCAGGTTTCTAATTACGGCCTAACATTGATCGATTCATGAGTTGAAGAAAAAATTTTTTATCAATGTTACATGTGATAATTTTCATTTTACAACTTGTCTGATAATTATTATGTTTAATTATTCATTATATAGGTATACTAGTGTTTTTCTTAAGCTTTGTAATTTGAAACATTTACCTTTGAGAAAACTATTCATTCCAGACCGAAATTAGTTATTACCTTTTAAAAACAAATGTCGGAATTAAATACCGTCCATATTATCAGTTTAGTTTCATTTAATTATGTAAATGTTCTACTCTTTTTAAACAAATAGTTGACTACAGAATACTTCACATTTATTAGGCGGTGGTAGGTAGTCATTGTGAAACCTTAGAAATAGACTTTGTTTAAATAAACGCTTTCCAACAGTATGTCTGACTTTTAGATAAATAAATTGGTTGTATTTAGTAGTGGAATTAAAAACGAACTACATAACGTTTCAAAATAATAAACATTCTGATTACTTACTTACTTACTTTCGCCCGTTACCCTCGAAAGGAGCATAGGCCGCACACCAGTTTTCTCCAACCAACTCTGTCCTGGGCTTTGCTTCCCAGTTCTCTTCAATTTTCGTTCATTCTTCTCATATCTTTCTCTATTTCTCGACGTAATGTGTTCATTGGCCTTCCTCTTTTCCTTTGACACTAAGAGTTTCATGTCAGGGCTTGCCTTATGACGCAGTTAGGTGCTTTCCGCAGTGTGTGTCCTATCCACTTCCATCGCTCCTTCCTGATTTCCTCCTCCATTGGAATCTGGTTTGTTGCCTCTCGCAGTAGGTTGTTGCTGATCGTGTCTGGCCAACGAATCCGAAGTATTTTGCGTAGGCAACTGTTAATAAATACTTGTATCTTCTAGATGATGGCTTTCGTAGTTCTTGAAGTTTCCGCTCCATACAGTAGAACTGTTTTGACATTTGTATTGAAAATCCTGATTTTGGTGTTGATTAATATTTGTTTGGAGTTCCAGATGTTGTTCAACTGTAGAAATGCATCCCTTGCTTTGCCAATCCGCGCCCTTACATCTGCATTGGATCCACCTTGATTGTCAATGATGCTGTCCAGATATGTAAAGGTGTTAACGTCCTCTAAGGCATCTCCATTAAGAGTGATTTGGTTGGTGCATGTTGTGTTAATTCGGAGGATTTCGCTTTTCCACCAGTAGAACTTTCGGGGCTACTGCCGGTCGCAAGCCCGGATAAAGGAGGAGGGTTTGGACATGGGGTAGGCACCCCCATCCAAACTAAAAACTAACTTGCCAAAAAACGCTAACCAGAACAAATAATTCAAACATTCTGATTATTTCATACTTAAACGTAACATTTCTGGTACAAAAGAGAAAGTAAATATTTATGCACTAAACAAAGTATTGATTTGATGTATGTAAACAACAACAGGTTTATAGACTATTTGTTCCAACAATATGCTGGAGGCCATGTGCATCAGTGGTTTGGAATCGGAGTTTCCGAATTCCTCTATGTAGATTCTGATTAAAGAATCAGACATTCGCTTTTACGTATACAATATACTCAACATGAGACGACTATGAGCGGGACTACTTGCTAACAGTGGCTACAGATACCTGACCATATAGGTAAATTTCTAAAGAAAGAACGTACTTATCCACTTCTCGAACGTTTGTAAGCAAATAATGTGTCTAAGGTATGTGAACATGATATTAAATCAATGAAAACTGTGGTCAAAATATAACCTGATACACGGAATTCGATTAACAACAACAAAGGACTAGAAAAACACATGCGAGATTGCTCACTATTCAATAATCAATAAGTCTAAACTACAATTTTTAGTATTTAAATTATAATTTCATTTTTCAAAGAGTTTATTTAGCGAAATAGGCAATGATCAAAGAATAATGGAAGTATAGTTCAATTCAGTTGAATGTCTATAAAAATTAATGAACCATTACTGGGAATCTTTACATTTTAAACAAAGTGATAAGTTCTGTCAAGTTTTCAAATATTCTCCCAATATCTTTGAATATAATGTAATGTAAGTTTGAGAAAGCTTATGTAAGCACAAGGTTACAAGAAAAATTCTATGTTTATGAAAGTAACTTATTTTCTTACTTTTATAAGTGAGAATCAGTAACAAACAAAATCCCAACCTGAACAGAGAGTTATAAATTTAGACAGAACATTTAATCGTGTGTAAAATTTGTAATCTGAATATATATATATCCTCTTTCTCTGAATCCCAGTAATGATTACTCACGTTCAGATTTCAAATCACTATCGATTGTTTTGAAACAATCGAACAAGTTATACCCTCTAATCGCCTAAATTTACAGCAGTCGAAAAACCCCCTTGTACGTTGAGGATTGTTTAAATCATATTTAAACACATAAACATTAGTTCAAAGTGGCGCGTAGATATTTATGGGCCACATAAATTATTGAATGTGTCAGTGGACTGGGTTATTGCTCAAATGCTCAGGATGGAAGCAGGTGGTTTTTCTAAGAGGCCAATACACGAGTCTTTGATCAACAGATCTAATCCATAAGGTAGTGTAGCAAAGTTAGGAGATTCAGTTACACGGTGGCCGATGACCAACAGTAGATTCATTCTCCATTCGTTTCCTACTTCAATAGCTCAAATGCTATGTACATCATCAGTATTCTTTTGAAACAAGCGTCTTAAAACTGTTTTAGGGGAATTCTCCTTACCTAACAACCGAGTTGGAGCGTTGTCCGGATAATCGTTTGGTAAACAAAAGCTGTGACACGAAAAGCCTATGAGTAGCACTTTCTTGAAAGTAGCTATACATGCAAGGTCGTATAAAAGCGTTTGATGAGGGAAAGCGGAATCCTCTGACTGCCGGTTGTGCCTGCGCTTTGGGAGCTAGTGCTATTATAAGTAAAAGTGTATTTGGTGATTTAGTAATAAACTGATTGGGATAAAGAAAATATAAATGGATATATCATAATATTGTCTATTATTATTATTATATTGAAGAGTTAATTTAAAACTGTAAACAATCGGTCTGATCCAAATAACTTACATCATTCTTCAACAGAAATCTGTTGTGATACAGGTATTATCAAGAATATATATATATATATATACAATTGAAGACTTCAACATCTGAGGGAGGCAAGGAATACCTGGGACAGCTCAGATGCGGCTGGACGATCTGAACATTGTAGATAATCTAGCTCTTCTAACTCACACACAAAAATAAATGCAGATGAAGATGACTAGCGTATCAACAGCCTCTGCGTCAGTGGACCTCAACATACACAGGGAAAAGTAGATTGTCAAATAGGACACAACATTCACTAACCGAGTAACACTTGATGAAAAAGTCTTGGAAGATGTTAAAACCTTTACATATCTAGGCAGCATCATTGATGAGGACGATGGGTCTGATGCAGATATGAAGGCGTGGATCAAGAATTCAAGGGCAGTATTTATACAAGTGAAGAACATCTGGAACTCAACAGAATTATCAACCAACATGGAAGTCAGAATTTCCAATACCACTGTCAAGCAGAAACTGCGAGAACCACGAAAGCCATCGTCCGGAAGATACAAGCTATTATTAACAGTCGTCCTTTGACCAGACACCATCATTAATAACCTACTGTGTAAGGGAACGAACCCCGACCGTGGCTGCTACCTTGACGTGGTGGTTGGGCTTGCCTATCGTGATGATCCAACCGAGCTATACTGGCTGGAACATATGTTCCTGCAGGTCCTACCATGCCAGACAGGTCGATTGGAGAACGATGAGACTAAAAGCAGCTACCCAAGGTCTGAGGGCGAAGTCGTACTGCTGACTGCAGAGGGATGTGACAGCAGTAAGGTGTTTCCCTTGGACAACCAGCATCTGCAGCGATGCTGCCTTCTCACAAGGAAGGAAGGGTTAGAAAAGGTCGGCCCTAAAAATGTCACACCTCCCCTAACTCACGGATTTCCGTCTCCTTGGGTAAGGGTGCCCACTAAGGGCCTTTAAGAACGGAGCTAATCCTCTAAATACCTTTCATAAAAAGGCCGTGCGTGACCGGCCTCAAGCAGTTGTCCCTTGGACTCTGCGGTCACGCACCAACACTAATCTATTTTCCTTTTCAGGTTCCTCAAGAAACAACCTTCCACGGTGTGGGCAGCCGGGAAGTGACAACCGCCCTCATACCCATAACAGCACGCGAGACCAAATTGGTCAAAATCAAATCCTTCCTACACCCCCTAATGTCTCTCTTATCTCCACGACTAACTCTTCTTACATTCATTCATCACATTGCACAGCTAATGCAGACGATACGAGTTCGCGAAAGGTCGTTCCTGGTCTCCTTAAACCTCGCTCTAGACTACATGTTGGAGCATTTAATGTACGGACATTGTGTCAAATAGGGCAACAGGCTTCCTTAGCTATGACTTTAGAATCTCGTGCCATCGATGTATGCTGCGTCTCGGAAACGCGCATACAGGATCCGAGTCACGTCATACACTTGACCACACCATGTCAAAATAAAGAAGCAGCTCGATTTACTCTTCGTGTATCCGGTAGCCCTGATGCTGCTTCCCGGGGTCTTGCTGGCGTAGGCATAGCATTGAGTCGTAGGGCAGAACAATCTCTCCTTGACTGGATCCCAATAGATAGTCGATTGTGCGCTGTCCGACTAAACGGGACAGTAAGGACTCGGAAAGATAGGGACAATCGCCGTTGCCTCTTCATCGTATCTGCCTATGCCCCCACTGACTGCAGTTCAGACGAGGTTAAGGATGAGTTTTACAGAAAGCTTTCGGACCTCCTCCAAAAAGCTAGGCGCTCTGATATAGTAATAATGGCTGGTGACTTTAATGCTCAAGTAGGTAGACTAAGTGAGCAGGAGAGACACCTAGGTGGATGTTATGGTGTCGCGGCTCAGAGAACAGATAATGGTGACCGTCTGTTGCAAACATGCTCAGACAACCGCCTATTCTTAGCAAACACTAACTTTAGGCATAAGGAAAAGCATCTCTTAACCTGGCGACCTCCAAAGTCGTCTCAACGTTGGACTCAACTGGATCACATCGCCATCAGCCACCGATGGAGGGGTTCGATAGAGGACTGTCGCTCGTTCTGGGGCACATGTTTGGATTCAGATCATGCCCTAGTGCGAGCGCGTATTTGTTTGAAGCTTACTGGACGTAGGAAAGACACCGTAAGAAAGCCTCTTAGGGTTTTGCTTAATGATAATAAGGCGAAAAATATATTTCAGGAACAACTAGAAAGACAGTTAGGCGACCATTTAAGCGATTCCCATCCGGAAGCAGGATGGAATGATATCAAAAAGGCTGTGGAAACAGCAGTGATATCTGCTAGTGAGGTTGACCATAAGGCTAGAATGAAACCGTGGATCTCAGTAGCATCCACCGATCTGATGGATGCCCGAAAACTCATCCCACCTGGCTCTGAGCATGATGAAGAACGAAGTCAACTTAGGCGCAGACTTATGAAAAGCCTACGTAACGATCGCGAGCAGTGGTGGGTGGCGAAAGCAAAAGCGATGGAAAAGGCAGCGGCGATCGGCAACAGTAGACAACTTTTCCGCCTTATTAAAGAAACTGGTATTAAGAACCCGAATGTGAGTGAGACTATCTCGGAAAAGGATGGTCTTATTATCCATTCTCAATCCAGGAGACTGGATCGATGGGCAGAACACTTTAGGGATCAGTTCAACTGGCCACGAGCCACTCTTCGGTTACCCACGATCTCCAGTCATCCTGAATGGCAAATCGACCTAAGTCCCCCTAGTCTTAATGAAGTTGAGAAAGCGTTAGGAAATCTGAAACGAGGACGAGCTGCAGGTCCTGATAGACTTACCCCTGAGATATTTAAGGATGGAGGTCCAGTTTTATCAGCTAGGTTGACTGAGATCTTAGGTAGAATCTGGGAACTGGACGCAATCCCATCCGACTGGTCTCAATCCTTGATTGTCCCAATCTATAAGAAAGGACAGAAGTCTTCTTGTGACAATCACAGGGGAATAAGCCTAACTAACATAGTATCTAAAATATTGGCCTCAATAATACTTCGACGCTTAACGAAAGCTCGTGAAGAGCAAACACAGGAAAACCAATCTGGTTTTCGACCTGGACGTGGCTGTATAGACCACATTTTCACACTCAGACAGGTCCTGGAACACAGACACACATTTAGGCGTCCTACAATAGTTGTTTTCCTGGACCTTAAGGCGGCATTTGACTCTGTGGATCGTGAGGTTCTGTGGCAGTGTCTGTCATTGAAAGGTGTACTAAAGAAGTAGATTAACCTTATACAAGCCCTTTACTCGAACACCACTGGTCGAGTGAGGGCTTATGGCGAACTGTCACCGGGATTCTCTACATCAAGTGGTGTCCGTCAGGGATGTCCACTTTCTCCATTCTTGTTCAATTTTATCATAGACATGCTCCTAGAACTTACCTTATCCTCGTCTGAATTTTCAGGAGTAGACCTTTTACCAGGTGGCTCGCTTATTGACTTAGAATATGCCGATGACATTGTCCTACTTGGTGAAGACGCTGACAAAATGCAGAGTCTTCTGACTACCCTAAGCAACAATGCAAGCATGTTCGGGATGCGGTTTTCCCCCTCGAAATGCAAAATGTTGCTTCAAGACTGGGTGTCATCGGCACCTGAACTAGTGATAGGGAGTGAAGTGGTCGAACGTGTAGACCGCTTCACCTATCTTGGGAGTCTCACCAGTGCCGATGGCCTGGTGACTGACGAAATCTCGGCACGGATACAGAAGGCTCGATTGGCTTTTGCCAACCTGCGTCACTTATGGTGTAGGCGAGATATCCGTTTGCTGACTAAAGGACGAGTGTACTGCGCAGTGGTTCGCTCTGTCTTACTTTATGGCTGTGAAACATGGCCAGTGAGAGTAGAAGATATTCGTAGGTTACTGGTTTTCGATCATAGGTGTCTTCGAAGCATTGCTCGTATATCGTGGGACACCCGAGTTAGCAACGCTGTTATTAGGAAACGAGTACTAGGTAAGAATGGCAGATCAATCGATGAAGTGGTGAAACTTCATCGGTTGAGGTGGTTGGGACACGTGTTGCGTATGCCTAACCACCGACTGCCTCGTCGAGCTTTGTTTTGTGGTGTAGGAATAGGTTGGAAGAAAGTTAGGGGCGGTCAAACCAAAACATGGCATAAATCCATGAAGTCATTGACGAGTGGACTTAGCCATGTCGGTAATTGTCGACTACCTGGTTGGGGTCCGCGAGATGATAATAATCGATGGTTAGAGACCTTGAATGACATGGCTCAAAATCGTTCGCAATGGCGCCAGTGCATTTATTCTTTGTGTTCTCTCAAATCCTAATCTTCTGAGTTCTTCAACACCTCTAGCTTTTACTTTCTAAACTTATCTCATTGAATCACACTTCGTGAATAATATCTTCTAATTCTAACGTCTACGATTACTTCTAATACCTTTACTACCTCTTCTACTATTGGATTTGAATTGACAATTATATCTCTGTGCTGATGTGGTATGGCGACATGAACTGATGTACTTACGTACGAAGTTCTACGTTGCAACTGACTGACTGACTGACTGAAGGGAACGAACCAGATTCTAACACAAAGAAATCAGGAAGAAGCACCGGAGGTGGATAGGACACACAGTGAGGAACGTACTCTACTGATTCACAAGACAAGCCATCACTTGAAACCCTCAAAACCAAAGAAAAAGAGGAAGACCAAGGAACACATTACGCTGAGGATGGGGGACAAATATGAGTTGGGTAAGACTGGAATGGAGGGTCCACGACAGAGAAGGCTTGAGAATCCTATTCGGCGATTTATTCTCCATTAGGGGTAACAGGCATCAGGTAGTGAGTAATTTATGTATATGTATTTAGTAATCAAGTGCTATCCTGAATAAGAACAATATTAAATTATATGCTCTTAGAAATTATGATAAATTCTTGCTGACTGTACATAAAGTAAATATGTTATCATATCTCTTATCATTTAATCGAATACACTAATTACTCAAAATTGTTATTATCATTAAAATTATGGTCAATAATGTTGTACATTGAAAAGATGAAGAAATTCATTGTTCAATGTAATAATTATTCATTAATTCAACATTCAGTTTAATTTAATACAAGAGCAAAGTTAATTGTAAGTAGAAAGTCAATTATTCTACCTACCTCATCATTTGTACGTTTAACTGGGTTAATTCATTGATAATAATAATAATAATAATAATATTTAATGTTAACGAACAAGGTCACATAATAATATTGATTTGCTCTCTCGTTTTAATGAGGTGTCTTTTGTGAAAAATAAGAAATTTCAACAAATATGTTCTACATTCGTAATCAAAATAAGAATTTCGATAAGACAATAAGTGAATATAATTAAATAGTCACTTTTTGATCGAGTTAATTCACTACCTAACATACAACAGAGTGAGAATCAATGAAATCACACTTGATGAAGAACTTCTAGAGACCATGAACACTTTAGCATAATATCATTAATAAAAAAGACGGATCAGACGCACATTTGAATGTATGGATTGGTAAAGTAAGGGCAGAATCAGTTAGTTACAACGTAGAACTTCGTACGTAAGTTGCCATACTACATTAGCACAGAGAGACAATCGACAATTCAAATCTCATAGTGGTAGAGATAGTAGAAGAATTACTGCTAATGGAGAAGATAGGGATTTGAAGATAATATTCAAGAAGTATAATTCAGTGAGATAAGTTTAGAAAGACAAAGGTAGAGGTGTTGACCAATCCAGAAGATTAGGATTTGGGAGAGCACAAAGAGTGGATGCACCTGCACCATTGCAAACGATTTCGAGCCATGTCATTCAAGGTCTCTAGCCATCGGTGACTTTCCTTTCGTGGAACCCAACCAGGTAGCCTACATCTGCCAAGTAAGGGCAGAATTCTTACAGTTATGGAGTATCTGGAACTTGAAACAGCTATCTGTCAGCCGACAATCACCATTGTGAGAATTTTAAATACAAACGTCAAAATATTTCTGTTGTATTTAGCTGAAATTTGGGGAACTATGAAAACCATTGTCTAAGAGATACATGTATTTATCGACAGTTATCATCATAATATTCTTCAGATCCGTTTGTCAGAGAAACAACCAACTTATTGCTGAAAAGGAAATCAGTAGGTGACGCAAAATGTGAACAGAACATGAACTGCACAAATTATTGAACTGAACGAAAGGTAAACAATAATAGGAATCTCCATGTAAAAAAGAAAAGACGGAAGACCAAAAGAACAACACTGTGATGCAAGGTGGAGGTACACATCGAACGATTAAAATAGTTTTTGAGAATGATTGGAACGGACAGCTCAAAATGAAATAGATTTGAGAATCCCATTCGGCAGCTAAAGGTTGACAAGAGGAAACAGGCTAAAATAAATTATAACAAAACTCAGCAAATCAGAAAATATTATAGATGTTAGCCGTGTTATATGACTATGGTACAGTAAATATTTCATTTTAAGATTATATATATATATATATATATATATATATATATATATATATATATGGGGTTGTGAAGATTGTTAAGATACACATTTTGAAACCATGAATCGATCAATGTTAGACCACCATAAGAAACCTGAAAGCACTGGACCGCCGTTTCCTCCTGGTATAGGACTCATCAGCAGTGCGCATCCACCACAACTCCTGATCCCCGCAGGGTTCGAACCCAGGACCTCCGGTCTTGTGCTAGAACGCCTAACCTCTGGACCACTGAGTCCCCTACCAGGACGAAACGGCCGTCCAGTGCTTCCAGGTTTATAATGGTGGTCTAACATTGATCGATTCATGGTTTCAAAAAAATATATGTATATATATACATATTTATATTTATACCAATCACTTTAAATCTATTAGTATATTGATAAAAAAATCTCATATTTTTGATAAGATGAAAAGCTATGGAAGTAAAATTAGTTACTATCTTATTTGCATAATTATTTATATCAGAGCTAAATATTAAGGCGATATATATTGCAATAACTACATCGTTTACAAATCTAGTGAGCCTATAAGTTATGAACAAACTAATCTTATTCAAGATAAGAAGTTTTGCATTCTGGGACGAAATTCCTTTATGCATGTGGCTAATCAGGATTTTGATGTCGTACCTGATGTCAGTTTGTTACGAAAACTCTAACTCTAACTTCTTACCCAAACTTATAACTCTTAATCTTAATTCTAATTACTCAAACTAATTTATGGACTATCTTTAGATCCTAGTTAAGTAGACATTTTCTGAAGGTCCCTGGTGAGTTACTGAAAGGTTGTCGGTAAATTATTGTCTCTCAGCTACAAGCTTATTTATTTGTAATAATAATTGGATTTCAGAAATTTAGTCAACTAAATAAAAACTGTACACAACCGTACACAACCATGATAGCATAGAACGTTGATTCATTAATCTAAAAGATCCCTCACTAAACATCTACACTTTGAAACCACTGAGTGAAAATTCAAAGAATCACAGGCGTAACTTTTAACTTCATCTGGAACCCTTCTAAGGTTACTACCGGTCCTAAGCTCGGATAAAGGAGGGTTGGACATGGGCTTTACGACAACCCATCTTGCAGAAATCCAAGACAACGCTAACTAGAAAAATTATGTGTCAAGAAAAATTGTTCACCAGTCGAAAATCAAAAACAGATAATAGGATGAAATAAATTATCGAAAGGATAAATATCTTCTTCATGAGTATGAGAAAGCACTTTCAATGAGCCAGTTTAGGTGTCAGTAAATTTCTAGGGGGACTTTTTCAGCTCTGTCTCATTACAGGTTTTCATTGACGAGTATCAGAAGGTTAAAGAGTAAAATTAAAAATTTGAAGATGATAATAACTAATAATGAAAATTAAGAGGATCGAAAATTTTAGGTGGATTTTGTAAAATTCAATACCGTTAATGAAAATTAAAAGGTAGGGCTAAGGAATACTGATGGCTTCAACCTGTCTCTTTTGCACATCTAGTTCAAGTTTGGAATGACGGATTGCTAACGTCTCTGTAGTGAACAAGTTAAGTATTTACACTCCTCCCCAAAAAGGTTGTCTAATTGTGTTGATAATTTTGAATGAATAGCCCAGATGTTTTAATATTGTACTGTTGATAGACTTACATTCACCTCTAGAAATTTACACAGAATAGTGTCCAGAAATGTGTTTGAGAAATGCTTAGTTTGTATGGCCAATGCAACTTTGATTTCCAGTTGAGTGTTTTTACGCTTCTCAGACTTGTCAGGCGGTCAATTATCCTTTCCATATTTTTCGCTCATTTTATTATCTCTTTTCTGTTCTCGATTAACAAGCAGATTTCTTTGACACAAGTGTTAGATTCGTCACCAAGTATGCTTGACACTATTACGGGTTCACCTTAGTCGATAAACGTGAACGAGACAATGAACAAGCATCCAAGTCTTGATATAGCGTAGAAAGTATATTCTGCAAACACCCAGCAAGCACAATGCAATCAAGCACACAAATCTCGTTTATTTATACATCATAGAAATGTCCTTAGGACAGTCACAAAAATAGCACACTAAAATACACAGCAGCCAATCACAGCCAAGGATTTTCCTGGTGGGAAATGAAATCTTAACTGATCAGCCCATGCTCGCAGACGTGAAATCCAAAATTAAGGCATTTATCGAGCGAGATCTGGGGATCTAACGTCCCCAACAACATGATATGGCATCATTGTTCTTCCCTATCTTTCAAATTCACTATGAATACTACTGTATAGCTTGATTAAATGATATCTATTCAACGAAGTAGATAAAATCTACTAGGCAAAAAAGTGTACATCTAGTCATAAAAACATCCATTTACAAAATAAGCATATTCTTATCTGCCTACTTTCACATGTCCTCTACTCTTCAAAACACCCTAATCATGCCACAAATCCGCATGCGACATTTCTCTCTCCGGCGGTTGCTTCAGGCAGATACTAGTTAGAAGCTCAACCGTATGTAGTACAACATCACATTTAAACTTGACTAGAAGAAAGATTATCATTATTTCATGCTCAGATTAATGAATTTTAATTCAGTGTTCATTTTCTTTGAATTTTAATACATCTTCCTGTAAAGCATGGATTAGCAGACAGTTGAAAAACAATCTAAGCAAAAATAATAATGTTACACAATATCAAAGAGAATTGAAGAAAAACACAATTTTTTCTATCATGAAGTATATTAGAAAAATTCATTTATATTCATAAATTTCACATCACATTATTGACAGATTAAATCTACTCTGTCATAATGGCTTTTTTTATGATATAAAAAAAATCTGTAGAATGGTTATTCATTTTTCTTCTGAATCAACTTCTCTGGACAAGCCAAAGGTAAAACAAAGAATATTGAATGTTTTCATTAAAGAGTTATTGTTAGACAACCATAGAACCTGGAAAAACACTGGACGGCCGTTTCTGTCTATTATGGGACTCATCAGTGGTGCGCAGGAATTGATTGTAGGACCTCTGGTCTCGCGCGTGAAAGCTTAACCTCCTCTAGACCACTGAGCCAGCATCTAACGGTGTTAATGTCTGACTTTGATTAATCTGAGGATTCCTGTGCAAACCTACTCATTGTTTTTTTCACAGTTACTGCCTATACCAGATAAGGTTGAACTTTACTGGTCACGGCTTTTCACCTGAACTTCGAGAATTTCTTCATGAAGCTAGTCACCAGTGAGCACATTTTATGATTTTTTTATCATATAGATAAAGAGATTGTTGCTTTAAATTGAAGTAGTGAATCGATCATTGTTAGACCACCATCAGAATATTGAAAGCATTGGATGAACGAAACTGATCAAAAGTTAAACATAAATACAGTTGGATACCGACTCAGTGGTCTAGAGGAGGTTAAGCGTTCACGCGCGAGACCGAAGGTCCTGGGTTCGATTCTCGCATATGCGAGTCGTGGATACTCCTCGTTAATGAGTCCCATACTGGGACGAAACGCCTGTGAAGTACTTCCAGGTAATAAATGGTGATCTAACAGTTATTGATTTATGATTTCAAGGTTAAATGTTGAATATCGCTGTCATCTTGTTATGAAACGTCTTAGCCATTTAAAACAAACAACCCTTCAAATTGTGAAAACACAGAATGTAGTTATTGATTAATTCAGAAATGGAATTTTTTCATGATATTTAAGAAGATTACCACAATTAACTCGTTAGTATTGAATCATGACAGAAGATAAACTTGAAAATAAAGATTACATTTTTATCGAGGATAAAATCAAATTTTGGTCGTAAACTATTGATTTTCTAATAAAATTTCACTAATGGAAATGATCTGTAAATCGAGTTCAAAATTTTAATAATTATCCTAAGTGAACACACTGAGTTGGATTAATCATTGAATTTGTAAAGATTTACTTCACACACCCATTGGAAATTACACTTGAGAAGTTGAGATTTTGTAAAATTTCTTTTTCTCGACCGAAGTGATTGAATTTTCATATTGTTGACGATCAAATATCGTCGATACAATGGTTTGAAAGTTAAACTACTGACAGGAGAATTGAATCCTTCAGTGAAACGTCTCCTCATGCACAGGGACAGCAATGTAGTGCTACGTACTCGCTTACTTACTTACACCAGTTACCCCCAATCGAGCATAGGCCGCCCACCAGTTTCCTCCAACCAACTCTGTCCAGGGCTTCCCTTTCCAATTCTGTCCAATTTTCGTTCATTCTTCTCATGTCTTTCTCTATTTCTCGATGTAATGTGTTCATTAACCTTCCTCTCTTCCTCTAACCTTCAGGGTTCCATGTGAGGGCTTGACGCAGTTAGGTACTTTCCGCAGTGTGTGTCCTATCCACTTCCATCGCTCCTTCCTGATTTCCTCCTCTACTGGATTCTGATATGTTCTCTCCCACAGTTCGTTGTTGCTGATGGTGTCTGGCCAACGAATTCGAAGTATTTTGCGAAGACAACTGTTCATAAATACTTGTATCTTCTGGATGATGGCTTTCGTAATTCTCCAATTTTCCGCTCCATACAGTAGAACTGTCTTGACATTTGTATTGAAAATCCTGATTTTGGTTTTGGTTGAAAGTTGTTTGGAGTTCCAAACGTGCTACATGGTTTATGCTAAAATTAATTTGATGCGTATTTTTAAATCAGTAAGCTGGATCAGATCAAAGTTTAATTTATTGGAACAAGTTATTCGTAACGTGAATCAAACTCTTTCTCTCTCTCAAAAAAGATTAACATTTTCATCGTATGTAAGAATTATTTTTTCAAAAAGAACATATCTGTTGAATTTTGTTTTCTTGACATCTTTTTTACTTAATCCTACCAAAAAAATCTACAAATTAATTTTTTCTTCCGACGGTTTCTTTAAGTTAATCTACAACACCGAAAAAAATATTGTTTAACCATTGTAAAAATTATCTTTGGACTGGGCGTAATTTTGATTCGGTTTTCTATGTGTGGCATTATTCTCTTGTTGTTATTGACTTGTAAATACAACTGTACAGATTATTGTGAAAAATTTCTTTGTCATTTATTTGCTACAGAGAAACGAATTATTTTGTGCATACAATTAAACAGAGGGATGTTACCACTAACTCAAATCTTATAAGGTCAAAAAATGAAAATTTCGCCATGGCGGAGTGTGTATGAGGCCATTCGCGTCGAGCTGCACTGATTCTCTGACTCTTCTATTCCATATGATGTGCATACAGTATGATCTACTGGTACATAGAGCTGAAAGTTTCCTATGAGACCAGAAGATTTTATGATGAAAATTGTAGAAGGCTTGGCATTACTTTGGCAAGTTTCGCTAATAGTTCATGTATAAATTTGGTTAGCAGGATGACCGGTTTCAAAGATACTGGTACCTGTCTTGAAACATTCTCGAGGGCCGTCGCCGTTCGGGAGCTGTATTGCATATCACCATTGAAAATAATAATGTGTTTGACAGACAAGTCAGCGGGATGGGTCAGATTGGCTTGCTAATGTTGTGCATATTGATTGATGCTATCATGGATCGGAAACAATCACTATAGATATAAATGTTGTGAATGGTCCACCAGGCTGTCAGGTACCTGTGTGGTTGCGCCACAGGATTGAGTCGTACTGTTTACATTGTATTATTCACTCGTGAGGAGTGTTTGGTCCTCTTGAAAACCAGTGTGAAATTACTGTTGCCAAATGAGGGCAGATTTATATTATTGTGAGTAAACTGGTTGATTCTACCAGCAATCATTTGCTTGTCTCACAGA
This sequence comes from Schistosoma turkestanicum, assembly GCA_944470395.2. Taxonomy (NCBI): domain Eukaryota; kingdom Metazoa; phylum Platyhelminthes; class Trematoda; order Strigeidida; family Schistosomatidae; genus Schistosoma; species Schistosoma turkestanicum. The sequence continues at coordinate 10,755,448 of OX103977.1, forward strand.
TGAAGCAATGCACATATCCTAATACGGCGAAACCGCGAATGGCTAATTATATCAGCTATGATTCTTTAGACAGTAAACAGTACATGGATAACTATAGTAATTCTAGAGCTAATAGATATCTTGGATCCCTGACCCCTAAAGGGACGGATGCATTTATTAGAACTAAACCAACCAGGTGCGGCTTCAGATGTGCCTGTTACATTCCTTGATGACTCTGGATAACTTTTCTGATAGGAATCGGCATTGTATCAGCGACAGATCTTTCAAATGTCTGCCCTATCAGTTTGTAGGTAGGCGATTTTCTTACAATGATGATAACGGGTAACGACGTACCAGGGTTCGATCCCGGACAGGAAGCCTGAGGAATGGCTACCACATCCAAAGATGGCAGCAGGCATGAAAATCACCTACTTCCGGCACGGAGAGGTAGTGACGTGACAACTAAACAGACATAAAATCGTCATTGGTTGAATTTATTTATCATCAAATTATGAATCTAGGTTCCGTGACAAGTGTTATATGTTTAAGGTGTTATTTTTAAAGGCCTATAGCTTTCCACATCATTTGTATTTATTTTTTCCAGGGTCATGATTGAAGGCATTGTCGATTAGCTATTCCAGCCATCAATAACTTTTAAGTACCATCTCATATCAGGTACAAGTACTTACTAACACTTGTCTACGCTGTTGTTTAGAGACCATTAGTAACAATCTATTGTAGGAGAGAACGAGGTAGATTCCAACGGAAGAGGAAATCAGGAAGAAGTGGTGGAAGTGGGAAGGATACACTTTGAATAAAAGCACCGAGCTGCGTCACGAGACAAGCCCTCCCTTGGAATCCTCAAGGTTAAAGGAAAAAAGGGAGGCCAAGAAGCACATTACGCCAAGAAATAGAGAAAGATATGAGAAGAATGAACAATAGTTGGACAGGACTGGAAAGGGTAGCCCAGGGTAGAGTGGGTTGCAGAACACTGGTCGGCTGCTCATTCTTTATTGAAGATAACAAACCTAAGTATATAAGTAGGCACTGAAAAGTATAATACAAAAACCAATGAATAAAAATTGAAATCGGTTAATGCTTTTTGTTGATTTCTTATATAAATCTAACTATTGCCTCATTTGAATTTGAATATATCCATATATATATTTATGGAGAGAGAGAGATAATTAAAAGCCATATATCACCTTAAATTTCATATGAAACATTAATGGCATTCGTTTATTGTCGATTATTTCATGGAACAGAGTAGCAATACAGTAAATCTCTTTCCCTTATCCAATGCTTCAAGGAGGATAATTTATTTCAAACTTAAAATTTCAGTGAATTTAATTCATGCAAATCAGTAACTAATTTTTTTTTTCTCAGAAAAAAAACAGATATACAAGCAAGCAAACAAACAAATAAACAAATATTTCCGGAAACCATGAAATCTTAAATATGTTTGAAAATATTATTATTATTTTTTTTAATGTGAATGAATATTTTGAATGCATGATAAAGAGAATTTCGGCTCAGTTTGTTTTGTACCTGCGGAAGGAAAAGTTTTTTGCAAAGTAAATAAAAGTTAAATATGCTTTGAAAATAAATAATACATAACAATTTGAATTGTTATGTTGTGAATATATATTTTTCGACGGAATCTTTACTGAAGTCGTGATCAATGTAGTTCATGTCTGTTCGGGTTTGATGCATTGCTCACCGAAGACAGTAGATACGGTTGCACAAGACAATAACACCATTGGATGCCGGTTCACTGGTTTAATGGTTAGGCATCACATGAGAGATCAAAGGTCATGAGTTTGATTCCTGATAGTTGAGAGAGTCGTGGTTGCACACTAACAATGAAGAATCCCGCACTAGAACGAAATGGCCGTCCAGTGATTCCAGGTTTCTAACAGTAGTCTAACAATGATTTATACATGCTTTAAAAGTATTTAATCTATTTTATAATATTTTCGGTTCATATACTTGAACTCAGTAGTTTAGTAAATAAAGCTTTGACTGCAAAGTATTCGGTTCCGAGCAATAATGTGTATATGAATATTGAGATGTGGCTGATATCGTGCCATACGTTGTCGAGCCAATTAGAGTAGAATGTACACTATAATTGATAACATTCAATCAGTGAAAGTGATGACTAATCAGGTATCGATCAGTTGTAATTTGTGATAGAAGTAATTTCATTGAAATTCGACAATGACTTCTATTACTACACTTGATTAAATACAAGACATTAAGCTCCATGTATATAGATTATGATCGGATTATACCTAAACTACGATAAAACCGCACTACATTAGTGTTGATGATGTTAGATCCCCAAAACTCGCTTAATAGATATCTATATTTTCGATTTATTTCATGGACCGATCAGTTGACCTTGGGATCATATTTCCCACCAGGAAAATCCTTGGCTGTGATTGGTTACTGTGTTATTTTAGTGTGCTATTTTTGTGACTCTCCCAAGGACATCTCTATGGAGTATAAATAAACGCGATTTGTGTGCGTGGATTCATTGTTTGCTGGCTTGGTGTTTGTAGAATACACTTTCTACGCTATATCAAAACTTCTTGCTGGTACAATTGGGACAATCGAATCACAGTAGCCTACCTGGACGTTGGTTCATTGTTTTGTTCTCGTTATTCGACTAAGGTGAACTTGTAATAGTTTTAAGCATACCTAGAGAGAAGTATAACACTTAGTTTATATGTTTCTCAAAAATAAATAAATAGTTAATTATCCTTAATTAAAGAACTCACATCAAAAATTCTCTCTTCACGCTGAAATCTATTCAATCGATAGAATGTTTACTTCCAGAGATAATCAGACAATTTCAGATGTGGAACAAAAAAAGAGATTAAACTTGTTGAATATGGTTCAGTTATTCATCATTGATATCTGTTTAAATATTAATCAATAAGTAAATTCAATGTTTCATTTTTTTCTGTAAATTAATTCAAACAATTTATTATTCTCATTTCATACTTTAGAAATAATGATATTAGTTAATTAGTTAATTAAATAATTAATGTATTATTCAATGATACTTTGTTGATACTAATTCAAAGAAATGTTCAATTGTTTTATTTAGATATTCACATTGAAAATTGATTGTTTTATTATTTTTCCATTGAAATCATGAATAGATCAATGTTAGACCACCATCATCGATGATACTGAACAATCTCTACAACCCTGTAATGAAAATTATCATACGCCCAATAGTGACTGTCTTCGAGAGGAAATTCTCGGAGTTCTAATGCGAACCAGTTAGAGTAGAAGATATTCGTAGGTTACTGATTTTCGATCATAGGTGTCTTCGAAGCATGCCTCGTGTATCCTCGGATAACCGAGTAAGCAATGCTGTTATTAGGAAAGGGGTACTAGGTAAGGATGACAGATCAATAGATGAAGTATTGAAACTTCATCAGTTGAGGTGGTTGGGACATGTGTGACGTATGCTTAACCACCGACTGCCTCGTCAAGCTATTTTTTGCGGTGTAGGAATAGGTTGGACGAAAGCTAGGGGAGGCCAAACCAAAACATGGCAGAGATCCACGAAGTCACTAACAAGTGGACTGAGCCATGTTGGTAGGTGTCGACTACCTGGTTGGGGTCCACGAGATGTTAGTAATCGATGGTTAGAGACCTTGAACAACATGGCTCAGAATCGTTTGCAATGACGCAGGTGCATTTATTCTTTGTGTTCTCTCAAATCCTAAACTTTTTAATTCTTCATCACTTTATCTTTATCTTTTTAAGTCTATTTCACTAGATTCTACTTCTTGAATAATATCTTCTAATCCTAACCTCTCCGACTACTGCTAATACCTTTACTACCTCTACTACTATTGGATATGAATTGACAAATACATCTGTGTGCTAATGTGGTATGGCAACATGAACAGATGTACTTACGTACGAAGTTCTACGTTGCTACTGGATGATTGATTGTTCTGGTGCGAAGCTATGACCATTGAAGTTCAGCCTTTTTCGGATGAGAGACAGTTACTCACCGAAGAAAATACATGAGGTTGTGCAATATTGCTGATTGATTGAAGGTCCTGTGTTCGATTCCCCGTTTCGGGAACCGCTGATGTTCATTTCCACTGATGAATCCCATAATTGGATGAAATGGTCATTCAGTGCTACCATGTTTTTATTGGTAATCTAACATTGATAGATTCAGGATATTTCAGTAATAACCAGTGAATTATAACGAACTATATATATATATATATAAATATATATAAATTAATATGTTTCAAATTAATTAACAAATTAATCCATGTGAATGAACGTAATATTCTCATGAGATATTTTTTGGAAAGAATAACTAGAATAAACGATATATGAATATATATATATATATATATATATATATATATATATATATATATATTGTTATTTCATCATCTGAGTAAGTTAATATCAGTTCATAAGGTTTTTTTAGGGTCAAGTCCATTAGGAAACAAAATGAGTAGAGAAGTTATATTTTTTAGCTGTCAAATTCATTAAATTGAATTTTCTATCAAATAAAAGTGCGAAGAACTGTAGATTATTATTATTATTATTTGGCCAAAAAAATATTTATTTATATTTACTTTTTCTTGTGAAGTAGTCATATATTTCATACTGCTTAAGGTATGTGTAAATTTCTTTTCTTAACAAAAGAAATTCTAAGTAACTTCGACCTTATTATTGTTATTATTATCAAACATGTTGTTGTCTATCTTGTTTGTCTTATCTTACAACTAGATTTTGAATAGCCGGTTAGAATACGTTACAGTAAGTTGTCAACTTTCATATGGAAATCAAGGAATGTTAGACTACCAGTAGAAACGTGGAAGCACTTGGGCGGCTGTTTCATCCTAGTATGAGACTCACCAATAGTGCGCATTCACAACTCCCAAGACCTTCTAGAATGCGCGTAAACGCCTAACCTCTAGACCACTGATCTGGCATCCGATAGTGTAAATGTCTAACTATAATCAATCCATGGACTTTCGCAACTTCATCTTCTGCCTACGATGAGCATTATATCACATACACTGGTCACGTCTTCTCACTAGAACTTGGTGAAGCTAGTCACTTAGTGAGCACATGATAATTTGATAACGTTGATTGCGTTGATAAAAACGTAGGATAATGATTAGGCATTGTTCTGTCAAGGAACAAAATAACTGTTAACTGTTCTCTCTCTCACCAAGATTGAATTCAACAAATTTGTAAAAAATAACAACTAAATCATAATAACTAACTCAAAAATGAGTTACTTCCCATTGTTCCTGACATTCATGTAGAAATCACTGACTGTTTAGAGTTCCGCTTTGTCGGAAGTAAAATACATTTTATGACTTATACTGTTTTAATCATCATGCATTATTCGTAGATAGATGAAAGTTAAAATCATACTATGAAATGCAAAATCAGTAGTTTGAATTGTTAAATCATCGCTGAACAAAAAAACTTGAAGGATCTTGGTTTGATCATTGATAAGTTCATGGGGACATTCAGTACTGTTCAGTGTCGCCTGACTTTGAATGCTACTTCACACTGTTGCAATTACAACATACAACATAATTCATCGATTGCTAGTCTACATTAAGGCAAATTAGTGCATCGTTTGCGTTTGCGTAAATATTAATTTTTTCGGATAACACTTTACTTACTGTTCTCAAGACCCATATTATATGGTGATATTAAACAATACGAATTACTTGTGAATGAAAAATAAGAAGCGACCGCTATTCAGCAGTTGTCTATGCAAAATACTTCCGATTCGTTGGCCAGACACGATCAGCAACAACCTACTGTTGGAGAGAACAAACCACATTCCAGTGGAGGAGGAAATTAGGAAGAAGCGGTGGAAGTGGATAGGACACACACCGCGGAAAGCACCTAACTGCGTCACAAGACAAGCCCTCACATGGAACCCTCAGTGTCAAAGGAAAATTGGAAGGCCAAGGAACACATTACGTCGAAAAATAGAGAAAGATATGTTTAGAATGAACAAAAAGTAGAAAGAACTGTAAAGGGAAGCCCAGGACAGTGTTCGTTGGAGAAAACTGGTGGATGGCCTATGCTCATTTGGGGGTAAAGATGTAAGTAAGTAAGTAAGTACTATTCAGCAGTGATATTTTATAAAAAATAATAGGATCTTTCAGTTAACGAATTAATTCCATTCCAAAACTTGCAAAATATAAAAATCTTGAATACTGAAGTAAAATGAATGCGGATTTTGTTTTATTGTGTGCATGTGTGTTTGTGTGTGCTGTCTTCAATCTATCTCATAAATGACTGATAAAAATGAGTTCTTCTGACTATATTCAAAACAATCGGCATTGTACAATTATCAATAACTTGTTCCACCTGTCGATAGGCGTCAAAGACAAGAGTTCCATTCAGGATTGAATAACTCACCTAGTGAATATATAAATAGTTATTTATGTTTGTGCGAAGTGCAGTAATTTGTAAATCTTGAAAAATATCATATTAGTGACGTCTAAACTTTGGGTTATGTTTTGTCACCAACAAATATTAATGAACGTATAATACGATAACTGGATATCTAAATTTCCATTAAAACTTGTGTAATTATTTTTTTCAAAATGTTGAAAGACGTTTATAAGCATAAAAAATTGACTACGAAGCTGATAAATATCTTGACTTTAGAATACTGTAGGTAAAGTTGTCACTATAAGTGATACAATTTTCAGATGGATTAACTATTTATAATCTAAAATTTGCAAACATTAACCTTGTACCATTTCAACTGACGTATTTATTGATACTATATCCTGAAAGTAGATCTGGATCGCTGTTTTACTTTCCATTTAAACGTTAAGCGGACATAATCATGTAACGAAACACCGGTCCAGCCAGAGATGATAGTATATTCGATAATCTTTTTTGAACAATCTAAGATACAATTGTTAGTCTTTCAACTGTTACAATAATCCTGCAGTCTAAAGTCAGTTTATTTTTAAAATCTTCTAGGAAGTACCTTCTCTTTACATAGCTCCGGTGAAGTCATTTTAAATTCGAAGAAACATTTATGATCCTAATGACATTACCATTTGTATCCTTTATTATCCATATTTGCGAACATGATTAATCAATAGATGAAAAAGATTATACTTTCAAATAATTTAAGCATAAATTAAATTGTAGCGTAAAAAAATATAAAAAAAAACTTCACATTCACTGCATTCTTTTAACTGTGAAACAAAAAAACAAAATGTTAACTTATTCAAGATTGAATTGTTGATTGTGAATATACAGTGGGGAAAAATTTGTGATATACAGAATTACTTACTTTTAGCCATTAATAAATAATCCATTGAACATTGAATACCATTTCATTTTTTCCCGCTCAAGCGGAATAAAATTTTTGTTTTTTTTCTAACAAATAACAAAACGACAATGCAATTCACATTGAAAAATTACTTCCTTCAACATTAAATATTATTTGAAGATAAATGGGAAATGCTTTCTTTCTTGATCGCTATTTCAAAATGTGAATAAGTTTTTGTAGAGACAAAGAGAATGAACAGTTTTTTTTTGAACTTCAACAAAAAAACTACTAATCTTATATTATAATCTAAACATTTTACTATCCTTTTTCAAATTTTAACTAATGAAAACAGTAGTTTAGTACTGTTTTTCAAAAAACAAACGTTATATCTAAAAATTAATAAATTAATTTATTTGTGTTTAAAATGTAGTGCCAGTTGAAAAGGCGGTTAAAATTGTTCAAATATAAAAAGGTAGTTGGTAGGAAATCTTTGATCTATGTTATTTGTTAGCTGAAAAATTGATTATCTGAGATTTTTTTCTGAAGAAATTACTTAATTCAACAATAACGATAAGTTTGTTAATGAATAATGAATTAGAGTGTTTTATTAAACTATGTAATCCAAGATGATTGATAAAGATATCGGTCGATGTGAAAATCATTAATGAACACTTAGTTTCGCCTTAGTAACAGACACTTCGATATTACGAATTTATGACCTCTTTAGGGCTTGAATAACATTCACTATCGGCGTCATGGTATTTAGTTATCAGAACGATTAGCGGCAATCCGGGAGGAAAATTTCTAATTTGAGCCAATTCATGATATTATTGTGAGTGATTGATAGCTCTGTCACACTCGATGAAGTTTAATTCAAACCTTTAAAACATACGGAATTTATTAAAGTCATAAACATGAACCAGTGACTATCAGCTTGTTGATTCAGAGCTCAAGCGTAAGCAATAAAACTTGAGGATTATGGGTCTAATCACTGGTTTGGTTGTGAATACGTACTCCTGAAGAGTCTCGTAGTAGGACGAAATCTCTTTCTATTAATTCCAAGTTTCTAGCTCATGTCGAACAATCATCAATCTGTGGAACATTTATTGATTATTTAACAATCTTCTCAAAATGGCTTCTGCTAATAAATCTATTCACTTCAAAGTATTATCAGTAATTCAAGTATTCAAACTTATTACAACTAAGTGTAGAGATATTTTAATTAGAACAACACATATAAGCGAACAATATTGTTTTCGATTAGATCGTCATCAGGCTTTACTCTAATATACATGAATATTTATATGAAAATGTTAAACCAATCAAGGCAATTTGAGTGATAATCACAATGAAATGAAAAAGATTACGTAACTACATCTAATAGGCAAAAGTTCAAGTGGATAATTTTATATTTTAATGACTACCATGATCAGACTACACAGTACTAAATGCAGCGGCAAGTATAAAAGTGCAGAAATGAATTTTATTATTTAAATATTAGATCCGAAAAACACTACAATAACTAAACCCAATTTTTTGATTATTTCATTCATTGTATTTTCATCAAAACAACTTCTTATTGGATATTGAATATTGAAAAAAAACAGTATGTAAAACCAATCCACTTGACTATTTACATTTGATTGAATCTCTATCTATCTATCTATCTATCTATCTATCTATCTATCTATCTATCTATCTATCTATCTATCTATCTATCTATCTATCTATCTATCTATCTATCTATCTATCTATCTATCTATCTATCTATCTATCTATCTATCTATCTATCTATCTATCTATCTATCTATCTATCTATCTATCTATCTATCTATCTATCTATCTATCTATCTATCTATCTATCTATCTATCTATCTCTCTATCTATCTATCTATCTATCTATCTATCTATCTATCTATCTATCTATCTATCTATCTATCTATCTCTCTATCTATCTATCTATCTATCTATCTATCTATCTATCTATCTATCTATCTATCTATCTATCTATCTATCTATCTATCTATCTATCTATCTATCTATCTATCTATCTATCTATCTATCTATCTATCTATCTATCTATCTATCTATCTATCTATCTATCTATCTATCTATCTATCTATCTATCTATCTATCTACCTATCTATCCACACATCTATCTATCTATCTGTCAATCTATCTGTCTATTGAAGTACAATCTAAATGAATAATGAAAACTTATCCTGTTTAATCATGGATGAATATTATTGAAAATCCCTTTCGGCTATAGATTTCAATAAAAGATTTGTGAAATCTCTCTAACTATTTCTCTTCGAAAATTTAATTAACAATGTTTAATCCAGGAGTAATCAGACACAACTTGCATGCTAACCAATTACTGTATTGTCAATTCAATCTGACCTACCTACTTACTCTCTCTCTCTCTGTTTGCACGAAAATACATATATACACATTTGTAAAGTGGCAAGCATAAGCAGACTGACGAATTTCAACCTAACTTCGTTTAAATACCTTATAAAAAACATTTCAGATTTTTTTGGATCCTTAGCTAAACACAGAAACATTATGTAATAAATTGTGTTTTGCCGTTCAATTTAAATTTTTCGATAATTCAAAAATGCAACCAATTTCTTTATAGAACAAATATGTATCCCTTCTCTGGTAATTTGTTGAACAATATTTATGTACTATAAAAGAGAGATTTAGTATAGTGAAGTAGACAAATCGATGCTTACTTATGTATTTGCATTAGAGTATTATGGAGATCGATGTTTTTACACATAGAAATGGAGAATGGATCATTAGAAAACCGGAATCACTGGACAGCCGTTTCATCCTACTATGGGACTCATCAAACGTGTGCATCCTAGAATCCTGCTACTCGCAAGGTTCGAACCCAGGTCATCTGGTCTAGCGCGCAAATGCCTCACCACTGGAACAATGGGCTGACATTCGAAAATGTTAATGTCTAATTTCAATCAATTCACGATATTACGTGGTCTCAGAGAAAGAAACTTCACCATAAACAGTAGACACATCTATCTATCTCAGCTTATCTAAATTTATTCTCACATAGTTATAATATCATTCAAATAAAACTGGACACACATAGTATTGTCTACCATTTTATCAAAAATAACTATTTGAGATAAGACTTTTTATCAAATTAAATCAACATTTTTGTTTCACTTTTTCTTGCTATTCTATGCATAAACTATTTACAAGAATAATAAACCTGAAAATTCCAAATTTATCCTATTCACTTGTCTCTGTCTGATTTTCTACAAGCACTATCTAAATGATTTTGACTGTAAGAAATAAGTTGGATGAAAAGACAAATTTTACTTTAGGTTAAATTTACGATGTAAATACAATTAAGAATAGTTTTAGTAGTACTAGTAGTACTAGACAAAACAAATATTACAGTGAATAACTATTGGTTAGTTAAACTACTCTTTTATTGTATCTTTTTTCTTGCTCTAAGCTATCAATTATGCTAATCATATACAACCCAGTGGAGGGTATCAAGACAATTAAGCATTTCACCGGCATAACGGTAATTCATGCCTCAGTAGTATTAATAACAAGATTATTTGAAGCTATTCTAATCATGACATAGTTTATTTTTTTCGTAATAAAATTTATACTGAATTATTGGATAAGATAGCGGTGGAAGTGGATAGGATACACACTGCGGAAAGCACCTAACTGAGTCACAAGACAAGCCCTCACATGGAACCCTCAAGGCAAAAGGAAAAGAGGAAGGCCAGTGAACACATTACGTCGAGAAATAGAGAAAGATATGGTAAGAATGAATAAAAATTGAATAAAACAAGAAAGGGAAGCCCAGGGCAGAGTTTGTCGTAGAAAACTGGTGGGTGGCCGAGGCTCCATTGGCGGTAACAGGCGTAAGTAAGTAATAGCCATTACTATTAGGCATCGATTTGAAAAATTATTGTGGCAATGACTAGTGATTGGCTTCGAAAGTAAATTCTCGGAATTCTGGAGAGGGAATGTAACCAGTGGAGTCCAACACTAAAGGCCGGGTGAGATTGCGCAAAACGTTAGATTGCATAATGATTTAGACGAAAAGAAACGTTTATTTTCAAAGTTGAGAACTTGAATATTTAGCTTATACAAAGCATAAATCACTTATTGACCTTCTTACTAGTCTAGACTTGTTTATCAATCTAATGATAGATTATTAAGGTAAAAGTAAATGAATGATAATTTATCAAAATATTTAATTTCAAAAAGAAAGTTGTTTGAATATGATTGGGTGTATGTAAAAAATTAAATTCTCTATACCTGAAGATTATGATGTACAGTTGGTCAGTTGTTTAAGTTCCAGAATTATCATGTTTTCCTGAGTGTACAAATTATTGAACAGAATGATTTGTAGTTTATAATATTTCTTTACTTGTATTCAACAATATTAGGTGTGTAACTTCGTGAATCATTTGAATCTAGACACTTTCAATTCCACTTCTGTGGTCAAAAAGTCAAGTGTTCGATTGCGAGATTAACTGTTCTACGTTCGATTTTTTGTGATAAGAGTAGCAGATACGCGCTTGTTAAATGTTATACTTGTCTCTAGGTATGATTAAAACTATTACGGGTTCACTTTAGTCGAATAACGAGAACAAAACAATGAACCAGCGTCCAGGTAGGCTACTGTGATCCGATTGTCCAAATTGTACCAGCAAGAAGTTTTGATATAGCGTAGAAAGTGTATTCTACAAACATCCATCCAGTACACCCAGCACTCAAATTGCGTTTATTTGTACTCCATAGAGACGTCCTTCGGACAGTCACGAAAGTAGCACACTAAAATAACACAGTAACCAATCACAGCCAAGGATTTTCCTGGTTGGAAATGTGATCTCATGGTTAACTGATCGACCCATGAAATAAATCCAAAATAAAGATCTTTATCAAGCACGTTCTGGGAAACTAACATCCCCAACATAATTAAACTGAACAGATACCTAATGATCCCAAGTTCGTAAATAACCGTCTTACCTAAATCATTTCAAGATGTTTACAACATCATCAATCGTTTCAATGAAACTTATGTTTTATCAGTAAAGTTATTAAAAAATTTGTTTCAATTTTTTTCAGAACTTGAAATGTTACAACCTTCTTGAAAATTGTTTTCTGCTTATTTAACGATGAAGAGCTATTAAAAAAAAACAATATCTTTCAATGTTTCATGCTCATTGTCAAACTAACTTGAAGTTCACTTTGCCTCAATTTTTCACGGTCACGTGATCATAATGATCATTTTGGATGAAAATAAAACATTTTAAAAGATGGACTGCTTAAAAACGTGAGTCATCTATCTACCTTCTGCCTGTGCTTATACTGTGACCGATTAATCTGTCCCAAAATTTGTTTGAGCTACATAATTTCGAAAGAAAGCTGCATGTTCTCACATACTGCTGTGATAAATTGTTACGACACATACAACAAAAATATCACTGTAAATTTCGGTACGTTTCTCTGATATATTGGAATGCAATCATCTTATATGTAGAGAAAAAAAATACTGATAGCAAGTATACATATATATAATCGATAGAATTTGATCAACACTACTGTTACTACTACTGTGGTGCGCGCTACTTATAAGTAGTATATGACGTGAGTGTCAACGTAATGTCTGGCAGCAGAAGATGGGGGAAGATCAAGAAAGGAAGAGTTAGAAAACAATGGAATTTGTATGAAACGCATGAATAGTGACAATGGAATGATGTTTTGCAACAGGAACAGTTCAGTTTGATATGATGAACTGATATTTTGCAAATGAACAATTTACGATATGGTTTTCCAATTTTACTGAGTAACCCTGTAATTTTCACTAAATACAATCCGGTTACCCCACCTGTTTTTGTTTACTATACTACTACTACTACTCCCGACCGTAGCTACTACTTTGACGTGGTGTTCGGGCTTGCCTATCGTCATGACCCAACCGAGCTATATTGGCTGGAACATATGTTCCTGAAGATTCTACCATGCCAGGCAGGTCGATAGGAAAACAATGAGACTAAAAGTAGCTACTCAAGGTCTGAGGGCGAAGTCGTACTGCTGACTGCAGAGGGGTGTGACAGCAGTAAGGTGTTTCGCTCAGACAACCAGCATCTACAGCGATGCTGCCTTCTCACAAGGAAGGAAGGGTTAGAAAAGGTCGACCCTAAAAATGTCACACCTCACTCTACCTCACGGATTTCCGTCTCCTTGGGTAAGGGTGCCCACTAAGGGCTTTTAAGAGCGAAGCTAATACTCAAAAAACTTTTCATCAAATGCCGTGCATGACCGGCCTCAAGCAGTTATCTCTTGGACTCTACGGTCACGCATCCAGACCAACACTAATCTACTTTCCTTTTCAGGTTCCTCAAGAAACAACCTTCCACGGTTTGGGCAGCCAGGAAGTAACATCCTCCCTCATACCCATAAAAGCACACCAAGCCCAAGAAAATGTTCATTATCAATAAAATTATTTGTACATTCTATATATTCATATATAAAAACTTATCTTTTATTTTCTCTTCTCATGATAATTCAATTAAATTTTATTTCAATAGAGAATTTTATTTTGGTTCAAAGGTGAACTTTGACAGAATAAGACTATTCAAATAAATAAATTTGATAATGAATTATTATTCAGTTTTTTTTAAAAAAAAATTACATATCAAGAAAGAAAGAAAAAAAACAAGAGTAGTAAGGTCATTTCTTGTCAGATGTATTTATTTGTTTAGTTCACATACACATAGTTTGTTTATCTAAGCTAATAGTTGTCAAAAAATAACATAAAAGAAAACTGTTGTCATATTCGAATAGTATGTTGAAATCATTTCTAAAGTTTATCAATTGGTCATTAACTTTTTTTTTCTGCTTGTCTTAAGCAGTTAACTAAATTCCATATGACTGGAAAGGGATACACTGACTGAATTCAACTGATGAGGAATCCTATAGTAGGACAAAACAGTCAACCAAATATATCTTAGTTTTAAACGATGATATAAAACTTCATAATCGAATCATTTACATAACGCTTATATTGAAATAAAGATAACGCGTAGATCAGTGTTTACTTTTGTTACGTTAGCCACTGATTTCTAATGAAAATTCCAACAAAGTCAGAAATCAGGGTGTTACTCATGAAAAGTATCGGAAGATATTTCCTGAATATTTTGGGTTGATTCAAATAAAAAAATGTGAGTTATTGAATAAGGGACTCAGTGGTTTAAAGATTCGGTCACAACATTTTAGTGTCTTGAAATTAATTCCTAAGATGATCTCGGTAATACACTTTGAGGAGTAGTCTCACTTTAAGGTGAAAGAGAAATCTCAGGTTTTCTTCAATTATCGAATTTTGTTTCGCTGCGTGAATTACATGAAATTTCATCTTTTTGTTGGACTGCGGTATACAGTACTTACTTCCTTATGCCTGTTACCCCTAAAGGAGCATAGGCTGATGAGCAGCATTCTTCGGACTCCGGGCCTTCCTTTCCTGCTCTTCCTAATCGCTGGTCATTCTTTTCATATCTGGTTTCAATTTTCGGTGTAATGTGTTCTTAGGTCTTACTCTTTTCCTTTGACCTTGAAAGCAACAAGTTAGGGATTAATTTGTGAAGCAATTGAGTACTTTCTTTAATAGGTGGTACACCTAGAACATTCAAATGTATTTTAAAAAAATGATACATTTAGATTACTTGATTTAAATATTGTACATTTCATATTTTTGAATCCAGTTTTTATATAAATTTAGGCAAGATGGTTTTTAACATTCCTCAATGAGTACTATTTCTCTCATAAAACTACATACATATAGTTTTCATTTTGTAAATGAAACTCTTTCTCTACAGCTTACCTACCATACACAGATGAAAGATTTCAATTTATTTAAAACAAGGTATAGATGATTATGAACGAAAAAAATAATTTATCATAGTTACCTTAGTGAAATACTCAATTGTTCCAATCATCATACATTTCATTAAAAAAATATATTTTTGTACAAATAGTAACGATGTATATGACAGAAATAGGTTGAATTTACTTAAGGTACAATAGGGAGAATATTAGGCAAATAGTGGATTCATTTAACCTCTGTGTTTACCTCACTCATTGTCTATTTCCATATTACAACATGTAATATGATGATCAATGTCCTGAATTTATTTTTTGAATTTGAATGTTTATTGAATTATAAATTAGTATGGGGATAAATTATTTTGTTTGATCGTATATGTTGTAGCACATTGTGTAACCTTGCTGTCAATTTGCCGATGAAAATTATTTATATCTTATTTACTTATTTTATAATTCATCTATGTGTATTTACATATAATTAATTTGATGTTTATTAGTAATTAATAATGAAATATTTATTTTTAATGAAAAGTTATTACGAATAATATATTTTCTAGTTTATTTATTAAGATTGTATTGAATACGATGACCAAGATATTGAAGATCCATTGATCAGACACCTACTGTAGCTGAGAAGAACCTAGATTCGAAGGAAAAAGCTCTGGAGATGAATAGGATACATTTCAGAAATCACCCCGATTGCATCACAAGGAATCCATAAGGTCAAAGTAAAAGAGGAAGACCGGAAAACACATTACACCAAGGAAAAGACAAGAGAAAAATGAACAACAGTAGTATAGAATTAGAAACGAAGGCCCTAAAAAGAGTAGTTTGGAGAATACTGATCGGCAGCCATGCTCTGTGAGGGGTAACACACTTAAGTAAGTGTTAAGTTCGTCACTAGGTACGCTTGAAGCTATTATGAGTTCACCTTAGTCGATAAACGCAAACGAGACAATGAACCAGCGTCCAGGTAAGCTACATTGAATCCTAAGCTGAAGACAGAAGGCTTCGTAAGCGTAGAAAGTATATTCTACAAACACCCAGCAATCACAATACAATCAAGCATACAACTCTCGTTTATTTATACATCATAGAAACATCCTTGGGACAGTTACGAAAATAGCACACTGAAATACACAGCAGCCAATCACAGTCAAGGACTTTCCTGGTGGGAAATGAAATCTCAAGGTCAACTGATCAGCCCATGCTCGCAAACGTGAAATCCGAGATAAGGCATTTAACAAGTGAGTTTTGGGGATCTAATATCCCTAACAGTAAGTAAGTAATATTATACTTGTATTTAAAACTGGTTTCTTCTACAACCATTTCTAATTTCGAATGTTATTTTTACACAATCGATACTACTAATATCCCTTCAATTAGCATAAGAAATAAGAAAAAACATGAATACATTATCTACTGAGCTAAATTTAGACCATTTGCAGACAATGATATGAGGCCCTGAAATATAGTGAACTCATTTTATTCTGCAAATATTATTCTTATCACTTTAATCAAGTAAATTAAATGAATAAACCAGACAGATGCAGCCAAATAGTGTTCAGACAAGGAAGAACTGAAATGATAACTTAATTGACAGATAACTAAATAAAACAAACATTTATCAGAATTTAAAGTATATAGGGAAAAAACTGATAAACATATCAATTGGAAAACAGAAAAAAATCATCAAATTTCACGACATTTTTCAGTGATAAGTTTGATTATTTGTCAATCAAATGGAAAGATTTAAAAGTGGACAGAGTTTTGTTATTCAAATATTATAGTAGTTAAATGAAGCACCTAGAAGCGCATACATTCACGTATTGAACGAAAACTTTAAATTTTACCCAAAGTTTTAAAAAAACTACAATAAAACAAATTTAACTGAACTCACAACTCTGTAATAATATAGCATTGACTAATTAGTACTACGTTTTATTGTGTAAGTGGGTTACTTTTGATAACTCGGAAAAACTACTGGTATTCATCAGTTCAGGAGTGATGAGAAGATTGCTAGACTGAATAAGGGTTAAACATGAAAACTATTAGATGCAGGTTTGATAGTCTAAAGGTTAAATGTCTACCACAAGATTTTACAGTCGCGGGTTCGAATCCCATCGTGGCCGTGTATGCGTGTTACTCAGATTTGGATGTACAAGGACCAGAAAGTTATGCAATCCTCCTTAGGTTTTCATTGGTCGTCTACCTAATATTACACTGCGATGCAGATGCTGAAGTTATTTTTCCCTCAATAATCTGTCATTCATCATAATACGGTAGATTTGTAATGAACAAAGATAGGAGCCTATTTGCCAAACAAGCGTATCCTTGGCTGTTTTCTTTAGTATACCTTATAATACTCAAAACACTGGGCAACAGTCTACTGCATGTGCACTTCATTTTACTTTAAAGCTTTACCATTAATAGTACACATCAAAATCGATTTACCCAACTTTGATAGTGTGTGTATCACAAATTCGCTGAAATAAATCATTAAAAAATGGATTTTTGTTAGTATAGGGTTATGAAAAATCATTGAAATCATAAACCAAATAATCTGAGACCATCGTTAAAGATGTGGGAACACTGGTTTGTTTTTTCGTCCAAATATGGGACTCATCCGAAGTGCTCATCCAAAACTCCATGAAACAGGAGTCGAACTCGGGACCTTCGCCCAAGTGGGAAAACGCTTAAGCTTTTGACAAATGAAAAAGCGAATATTCAAGGAGTTAAATGACATAAGGACAATTTCAGCTTTGGTTCAATTTCCACTGATTATTTTCTAATCTATAAATCAATAAAAAATTATGTAATGAAATTTGTGATTGCAAATGAAAAGTTATTTTTCAAATATTTAAAACTAGCATTGAGTGATTTGTGATGAAATTGAAATCCTTGAAGTTTATATTACTTAACTTCATTATATCATTCAAGAGAATTTCTTCTCTGACAAATGCATACTGATTAAGGTTTCTGGTTACAGTTTCAATCAATCAATATCTCAAGTGTTTGTTTACTATACACTAGGCAAGCATAGTAATGAGGAAAAATAAGTAAGTTTTGCTAGTGTTTAAAGTTTTTTAAACTATTTTCAAAAATGTTCACTCAAACGTTTACGAAAAGAAAGTTAAGCGCAATGTAGGAATTATTCCATGCTAATGAGTTCTTATTTCTAGATGAATCTATACTTGCTGTAAGCATGATATGCTGAGTCAGTAGTCTTGAGGTAACGTATACGTTTGAAATTCTAAAACTGTTAGATTAAACTCGCAGTTAAATCATAAAGACATTAAAATTTCTATATAAAAATGAAACAGTCATAGAGTGTTTTACAGTTTTCAGTCGAAATCTAAGTGAAATGAAGTCATACGGTAAACAACTGTCTAACATCAAATGATATAGATTTATGAATTCGAAGATACAATTGAGGAATATAACTAGCTTCGCGAGGAAATTCTGGAAGTTCTAGTGAGAAGACGTGACCAGTGGAGTTCAACTCTGTTGGGTATAGGCAGTAACTACCAAAGACTAATGGGTGAGGTCGCGCAAAATCCCTAGATCAATCAGAGTTAGACAATAACACCGGCCCAGTGGTTGTAAGGTTGGGTGTTCGCGCGCAAGACTGAAGGTCCTGAATTTGACACCTGAGAGGTGCAGGAGTCACGAATGAGCACTGCTGATGAGTCCCATTCCAGGACGAAACGGCCATCGTGCAGTGCTTCCCGGTTTCGAATGGTGGTCTAACAATGATTAATTGATGATATAAATGTGCAACAAACACTAATCTCCATAAATTTTATTGAAGAATATAACTTTGTAAATATACAAAGATTCGGAGACCAAATAGAAGAAGTGATGTATATACAGTTTATTGGCAAAATGCGTACATACCTGATTTTCAGATTTCCATTTGCAAAACAATCATATTTTTGACTTTCATCTTTCACATGTTTTCTGGTCTTCAAAACACTTCTACAGCGTTATACTTACCGATCTGATAGTTTTCTGTCTGGTATTAACCTCTGGGCAACACTCCTCTACACACTACTCAGGAACCTTGTTGCAAGTAGTAGTATCCATCATAAATATATGTTAATTCTAAATATATAATTACTATTCTGAAATATGTTGTAACGAAGTTAAAATCACTGTGCATGATGTTGCTAACCCGTTTTCTTTCGATTGCAGGGGGATCAAACATAAACGCTTTGGAAGCTGAAGAACAAAGCCCTGCGTTCTCTGAACTTACAGGATGACTCATAAGACTTGTAAACTAGCAATCCCCTTTCTGTAAAAAACCCGCGTTATATAATTTTAAAAATAAAGAGTGCTGTTGCTACCACTCTATGTTCTCTCTTGGTGTGAAGTGTTAAGCTGACCTTGCCTGTTGTGATTTTAGATCTTATCCGCTCTTCAGCGACTGCAGATTACACGTGTTACAACTGGTGTTGGAGGTGACTACTGGAAAACTAGAAGCAAACTCAGACGAACCATCGGCGCTTCTAGCCAAGGCAACAACCAACGCAAGTCCTCGTCAGCCACCACTTTTGTAAACTTCGTCGGACTATGCCGTTTGGAAATTTCGAGTGCGCAAAGTACCAGTCTCAGGACATTCTGATTACCTCGTATCGTCCTTGAGTGACGGGGCAGTAAAAAAAGTAACAGCATATAAGTTCTCAGCAAACAAATCACTACCTCAAAGCTGGAATATATTACACTATTGTTTTTCCCTATCTGTATCTTATCAGCAGGTGAATATGCGATTCTTATCGCGTCACCAGAAAGCGGGCAAAAATCCTATTTACTACCTAGACTCCTTACAACAAATTGCGGTCCATGCGTTTCCTAAGTTGGACGTCATGGGACGAGGTGGTTTGGTACGCTCTCGTTTCATAGAAGGGCTGGTGCATGGCCCATAAAGAGAACACTTAGTTCGAATGCCACCGGCAAATACCGTCGACTTAAAGAGGACAGCGCTCCGATTTATTACTGCGGACAGACTGTCAGGCTCATCAGAAGCGCAACAACATTCAGTGATGACGGTAGAACAAACCATAGAACCTGCTGATTACACGGGTTACAATGTAACACTTACATAACATGACTGAGTTAATAAACAGCTCTTTTTTAAGATGACCAAAACTGAAGAGAGAAATCATGTATTCGTTAGGTTTTAAATTACTTAAAATTATTTTCAGTTTCATCAGTTAATTTGAAAGTGTTGAAGAACAAACTTAATTCAACTGAAACTTTATGTTTTTTTTCGCTAATATTTACATATTACTTTATTAGGATAAGTGATTTTCATTTTATAGTGGTTCAATTTTCTATCTTCAATTTATCGGTATTACTCCATAGAAAAAAATGATATTGTTTCACAATATTAAGTTCGATATTGTTTCATTCACGCTCATTTCATCTATTCAAAATATCATTTTTGTATTCAAAAAGCAACAAATGTTCATATTGTTTTTTTTAATTTGAATGCATTGTTCATTGATCAATAATAAATATCCAGGATATGTTTTCGTATTTTATTGCTAGTGTAATCTCTATTGTAACGTTCTAATAGTTTTTCACGGTTGAAAGTGATACATAGAAAAGATATTTGTTAATTTATATGTTGCTATCAAATAACTTGAAAATTTTGTCCGAATAAAATAAGCAATTGTTTAACAGACTTTACATTCGAACATTCAATGAAAAAACAGTTTAAGAACAGGAGTGTAGTGAATATTAAGTTTCATTGAAGTGGTGTGTCGATCATTGCTATAGCACCATTGGAAACCTGAAAGTGTTGGACAGCTGTTTCATCCTAGTATGGGACTCATTGGCCGTGCACATCCACGACTCCAGCTAGTGGAAATCACATCCAAGACGTTCAGTTTCGCCCATGATCCGAAGGATTGAGCAACCCCACCCATTGTTATAAGCAGGTTCAGTGCTTTCATGTTTCTAATAATGGTCTAACAATGATCGATTCATCACAAGTTCTATGTGATGTTCAGTGATTTTTTGACTGTTTACAAATTAAGTTATCTTTATAAGCAAGCTTGGTAAATTATAGGATACGCGCTGGTTCAGTAGTTCACGGGTTAAGCAGTTGAGCACAAAACTGAAGGTCCTGGGTTTGAATCCTGTGGGTAGCGACAGTCGTGGATGCACACTACTGATGAGTTCCATACCAGGACGAAACGGTCGTCTAGTGCCTCCAGGTTTTCAAAGTTTTTAATTAACTAAATTAATTAAAGGTAATTGTAAACACATAAAAATTATTATTGCTCATCATATCTGTTGAAATCTAGATTCGATTGATATGAGATCGACGGTACTGGGTTCGATTCCCGTGAGCGGAGATCATGGATGAGTTCCATACTGGGACAAAATGATTGTGCAGTGCTTCCAGGGTTCTAATGGTGGTAGTCTCACAATGATTGATTCATGATTTCAATGAAACTCAATAATCTCCACAACTCTATAGTGCAAACAAAAACATACTGAATTACATGTTATAGGTAATTTATCTTGAATGAGTATTTTTGTCTTTTCGTAGTTTTCTAAACGACATCATGTGCTAAGCATGTGAGTATATAATACGCACGATATTTACCGACTAAAAATACTCAGGAGTCCAGAACAAGTTGAATAAAGATTTATCATTTTGATTACCATATTATTAATCAATAGATTACAATAAAGTTTTGCAAAATGATAGAAAAAAGCTGCTTAATTCCAACTGATTAAGTAGTAATCATCTTTTATTATTAGTTAATTTTTTCTAATTTAAAGTAGATTACTCATATCAGAGTTATTTTTTGGAAAACAAATTCGTTGAACATATAGAATAAAATGGAATGTGTTGTTTAATTTATCATGTATTAATCAAATAATGTCCACAATGGAAAATACCTCTGATTTCATTTGATAGAATGAACTGAAAATGGCTGTTAATGGAAATCCATACAAATGTTTCATTCTTTTTGGAACTTGTCAGCTTCATGTAGCTATATTTCCATTCTGATGTACACACTGGTCATGGAATTCAAAATGACCACCTGACGTGTTACCTCTTACTTTGAAAATTGGCTCAGATAAGTACTAGTTTGTCAAATTGATATGATTGCTTATTTAGTATGTAACGATCAAGATTGCTGCATTGGTGATATTTTTAGAACTGAATTTTGACCTATCTCAGTTGACGTGTTCTCAGTGACTACAACAAGACAATCAACATACGATGTATATACGTTAATTAGGATTAATTGAAATCTAGTCAGGAACATAAGCAACCCAAGTAATTTAAACCATTATTGCTTCGAAATGTTTTCCACGGAAGGTTTTCAATATAATTTATCAGTGACTTAAGTATTATTCAGTTATTGTGTTCATTCATGTTATACGATGTAACGCGATTTCATCTGTATTTTGAAATCAATAAAATATGGGTTGAATTTTTCATTTTGAAGGTTATTTCATTGAGGAAACAAATAAAATACTTTATGAATGAATCATTAATTAACGGTTTAACGAGCATTGAATAAAATATTCTACTTAATTTTACAAATATCCAAATGGAGTCTATCTAATATTTATGTTAATATGTTGACAATAAATTTCATTAATTGAGCTTAGAAGACAATGCATCTATAGGATTCCTTGTCTTCATTACTAAAAACATTCATCAAAGTCTACTTTATTCTAAACATTCATCTTTTTTTCTTCCACCAGCTTTATATCTCTTAGATTCGTCATTAGGTATGCTTGAAACTATTACGGGTTCACCTTAGTCGATAAATGAGAACGAGAAAATGAATCAGAGTCCAGGTAAATTACTCTGATCCAATGGCTAACCAAAAGTCTTGATATAGCGTAGAATGTATATTCTACAAACACCCAGCGATCAAAATGAATCCAAGTACACAACTCGCGTTTGTTTATACATAATAGAAACGTACCTGGGATAGTCACAAAAAAGGCACACTAAGATGTACAGCAGCCAATCACAGCCAGGAATTTTCCTGGCAGGAAATGAAATTTCAGGATCAACTGATCAGTCCATGCTCGCGAACATGAAATCCAAAATTAGGGCTCTTATCAAGCGACATCTGCGGATCTAACATCCCCGACAATATCGTTACATCTAATGGTCCTACAGTTCGAATCCCGAAAATCATGCTTAGACAAATATCAACAATTGTGTGGCAAAAACATATGATTTTTAACGCGTTCAGTAACTCATGTAGCCGACAGTCACACTATCATTGCATAAATAAATTAATTGACAAAATCCTCATTGAAACACTTGATTCAAATCGAAAGAACTATGTTTTACTTAAAAAATTATCAAGATCAGTCACCTTAACATTTATGTAATCATATGAAAACAAATACTTAATAGATAACCTGAAAAAAACTCATCGATTCAATCAAAAGAAAGAGGACACAAAAGTGACGAACGTTTTCTTGTCGACAATATCACTTTCCGCAGTTGTATAATCGAAATTACAGGGAATATTTCACTTACTAGTCTACAGTAAAATAGAGAAGTTTCACAAAATTGTCATTATGATTGAAATCGTTGAAAAGAAAATGATTTCGCTGTTATGTATTCTTTCTTCCTAACAAGAAAGAAAGAGGAAAGTAAAATTGTGTAAGTTTACAAGTTGTATTTCTTACTCAACAATAGTTCTCTACTACTTTGACATATCTAGTCCTACATGTGAGATAATCACTGATCTAAACTTTCATCAGTCATCGATAACCATCAATAATCGTTCTATGCATCGATGACTTACTTCTTTTCGACTAAAATAGTTTTCTCTTATGTATTGATGATGCACTTTGTTCTCGAAAGTTCGCTCGTACAATCATGTCATTCATGTCAACAATGAGTTTGCAAAGGTAATGATAGTACTGTTAATGACTCTCTATCGGTCTTTCAGCATTCATGTAAGATCACTGGAAATTATGCAAACTATGATTGTTTGTAATCTTACTGTGTGTGAAGAGCAGACAATCGAACCTCTGTATTTTCACATTCTCCTATTTCTAAATATTCGATTGATCTGTAAATCATTGTCATTTGTTTGATTATTATTCCCAATAATGTATCATAAATATAATGGTTCTCTCTCATCACTTCAATTTTGTTTCTTTTTGTAAATTAGTGAAAAGGAAGATGTTAGTTTAAAAAGTAAAATGTATTTGTTTTTGATTATGCAAAATATCGCTTAATTTTTAAATAGTATTCAAATGTCAACAGTCTATATATATTTTTTCAATATGTCTTAAACTGCGAAATGTCACTGAATACATTGGATTTTTCGAATGTTTATAAACAGTATTTCGTTTCATCAAACAGTTAGATTTTTCAGTAAAAACAGCGACAATAATAATAGTAATGATACATTCTGAAACTCGGAAATACACAACTGATGCTGGTTCAGTGGTGTGAGTAGCTTAATATGTAAATAAGTGTGTAATGTAGATGATGGATACATCATGTTACATTGTTTGAAGTGTTCAAGTTGAACAACTATTCAGGGAACTCATGTTTCAAATCTGTAGAATTGATGCAAGATGTCAGTCAGGAACTATGAATTCTTCTGAAATTGACATCCTCTGATTGTATGCTTAGTGTATTCAGTGTTGATTTCAGTGTCGAAACGTAATGGTTGTTTGCGATCAGATAAAATCAAATTGAAATACAGAGGAGAGAACAACAAAAGTAATAATCACTATGATCAGTTAGTCAAGTATATCATGTGTACCAAGATTCGAGCAAGGTAGCTTTAACCAGAAGTTTCTGAATGTTGAATAACTTCATTGCATGTAGAACATTGTTTATTAGATATTTTGAAGAAAAATATGAAAAGTTTTAGTTTCGTTCTTCATAAACGTTGAAGTATAAGTTTATCACATCAGGATTTATAATTTAAAGTACAATCAGGTTGAATAACGTAAAGTGTAAATCGTGTCTGAATCGATCCTAGCCTTAATTTATCCTTTACGTCTTAACTACCACGAAAAAAGTGCAATATTCAAGTAGTGGTCAAACAATTCGTTTGTACACTGAAATACGTAACCTATTGTCATAAACGTTACAAATTATGCAATTTAGAAGCCTTTGAAACTTGTAGGACTGTTTAGATACATGTTGTGAGAAAGAAAGATCACAGTACTACTTGTATACTAAGTCCTATACTGTCTGCAATTTTGATTACGCTTTACCATTTACTGTTAGGTAAAGATTGACTTAAAGATTACCAAAACTGATTCATCCATACTTGTCAGTGTTAAGCTACAATCACCGTTTAGAGAAACATTCTAGAACTGAAGTTCAAGTTGAACAACTGTTCAGGGAATTCATGTTTCAAATCTATAGAATCAATGGAAGACGTCAGTCAGGAACTATTAATTCTTTTTCGATTGACATCCTGTTATTGTATGCTTAGTGTATTTAGGGTTGATTCCAGTGTCAAAGCGTAATGTTTATAATCACCTACAATTAGAGGATTTCAAACTGAAATAGAGAGCAAAGAACAACGAAAGTAATAATCACAATGATAAGCCAGTCAAGTATATCATGTGTACCATGATTCAAGTACATGGTAATTTTATGGCTAAGACTTGCTTTAAAAATACTGTCGAGATAAGTTTAATTTTGTAAGTGACATTGTAAGTGTAAAGTATCTGAAACTAATGAGATATAACTATGGGTGCCAGTAATCATAAAGGATTAAATAAATAGAATTCCTTTAATCTCATTTGTGAAATGGGGTATACTTACAGTTCGAAGAACAGGTAAGTTATATGACAAGGAGAATTGGTCAGTGAACAAAGAATGGGAGTGATTTTACTTCATGGACAGATAGTGGTAGTTCATCCTAGAGTCCCAAATATTTACTGGTCAAGTAATTTATGGAGAGAAAATATTTAAAGTGAGATTGTATCACTAATGACAAAGAATTACGTAAGTTATAACTAGGAATTTCTGAATATAGAATTCCTTAACGAAGAGCATTTGGTTAGTACATTAAGACATGCATACGATATATGTAATACAATATCAGTACTGACTGCTGTTCTCTACGCCTTAGAATGGACAAAATGTTTGAAAATAACATAGAACAAATAACCTCAGAGTATTTTAACAGTCAATCACTAGCTTATCTACAGACTGGCCGAAACCCTATGAAAAGTGAGATGAAACCATCATAATGAAGATCAAGAGACTAAAAATCATAATGCTCACATCAGTGGTTAAACGTTTTATAGAGGGAAAACATGAAATTTGTAAGAAAAGTACAATTTTGGTCAAAATAAATAGTAAATACACCTGTATATGAACATAAATACATATTTATATATATAATTGTTTGAGGACTCCAAAAATCCATCAGAAAAGTCTATAAATACCCAGAAACGCCGGAAAACGTCTCATGCAATCAGCATTAAATAAAAACTTATCAAAAATAAATGCAAAATGCAAAATCACCTGCTATCCTTCTGACTGGATCCTTAGCGAAAGCATTACTATACTTAGTATACTCCCGGAACCTTCCAGAAGCCCAAGGTCATGAGTTATTCCATTAAATACCCTTAATTTTCTATACACAAACTATTCTTAGAGCAAAGCGTCCTTCTAGTATTTCACGCCTTTCCTCATGTGTCCAAGTTGCAGGCATCTCGAAAACAATATCAATTGTACCCTGTTTTGTATAATCAGTTAGCTACAGAAGACATTGGGTGAGGTTGTGAAATACCATAGATTATTAAAAGTGAAACATGAACACCGTTGGACGTTTACAGGTTAGGCGTTTGCGCCTGAGATCGATGATATTGGGTTCAACGTCCGCGTGTGCTGTTCATGGATGAACACTACTGACGAGTCCCATACTAGGAAAAAATGGCTTCCCAGTTCTTCCAGGATTCTGAAGCTGATCTAACAATAATCGACTCATTATTTCAATCAAACTCAGCAATCTTCACAACTGTGCAATGAAAATATATTGTTTATCTATGAGTATAAGAACTGTTGTAATTTGCAAACACAAGGAATTGTGATATGGATTTGATTTAAACTTCATCTAAAACAAATTAACATCTGAATATACAACTTTATTTATGATCTATTTACAGTCAGACCAATATACAATGAATTTAGCGGTATTTGAAATCAATAATTGACTAAGTGATCATAGATTTAAAATATCAAACAACTGAGTGTATATAACCGATCGATATTACCAATCAACTGAATTGTACATTTACTCCTTGAAAAAATGTTCATCCACGTCACAAACTACTAAAACAAAATCATTTTCTTACATTATTCACACTGTGATTGATGATTTAACCATTGCTTCCTAAGTCATTCTAATTACATTTTATTTCATAGAATATTTTCAATCGTCAACTTTGACTACTTGTCAATAGTCAACCAAAAATGATGTCTACCTACAAAACACATGATTTTAATGACTTCCTGACAAAAACAGTAATAATATTCTTTTTTTCTTAATGCATAACTATTTCATCTACAGTATTTTGAAATCCAGTTACATACTTATGTCAACAATGTGTAGTTTGTTTGTCTTTGTACACTTTTGAACATGTGACATGGTTAAAACAAAACAAAAAAACCTTATGAAGAGTGAAATTCGTTCAATGTCCGAAATTTGTGATATCTTCTTCATTAACAAAATAAAAGCATAAAAATTTTTTTCATTTCAGCATACAATAGAAGTTGAGATAAATAGTTTGAAAAAAAACTTGAAATGATTGTTAAGTTTTTTTATGTGTTTTGGTTTTAGCTTAACAAACTTTAAAAATTTTTTTGTTTAAATTGATAGATTGTTTTATTACATATGAATCGTAAATGGTAGTTTTGTGCTTGTTTAGAATACTGAATAACATCCACATCACTATTTCCCTTTATTGATTAGACACAAGAAATGTAATTCCTTCAACAATCCCTAATGTTAATTGATGACGGTGGGATAATTTAAAAATTCAAATAATCTGACTAGCAATCTTTAGATATTTTTCAGTTATAGTTTAGGAGATTTGTGTTTTTACACATTTGAAATCATCAATCAATCATTGTTAGACCGGCCTGGAAGCACTGCAAGACGGCCTGGTATGGGACTCATCAGCAGTGCACATCCACGACTCCTGCACCTCGAAGGATTCGAACCCGGGACCCTCGGTATTATGCACGAACGCCTAACCATCGGACCACTGTGCCAGCATCCAACGGTGTCAATGTCTAAACTTAAGTTGAAAATTATTAGTTGGCTTTATATCGACTTGGCTAAGGATAAACTTTCACAGCGAAAATGAGAACTTATGATTTCGGGAGCGAGCTAGTAAATAATGGTCTAATCGAATGCTTATCATTTAATATCTAAAGTTATTAATGTGAACCACTGGATTCGAACTGACTTATAGAAAGGAAATAATATTCGCTTAATTATTTATTCACTTACCCCTGCTGCCCCAATAAAGCATAGGCCATCGACTAGCTTTCTCCAACTTACTCTGTTCTGGGATTTCTTTTCCAGTTCTGACCAATCGTTGCTCATTCTACTCATGTCTGTCTCAATTTCTAGGCGTAACGTATTTTTCGGGCTTCTTCTTTTCATTTTTTCTTGAAGATTTCAAGTGAATGTTTGTCTTGTGACGTGGTCGGGTGATTTCCTCAATGTATGTGCTTAATATCTGCATTGTGGCCTAAGTTTGAGTTTTGTGGGACATGTGGTATTGTATAATTGACTAGTGAATAAAACACCAATAGAAAACACTGAATAATTTCTCAATTGTTATATCTGATATATCTCCATTTTATTTCGATCCGTGATAAAATTCATTCACTAGAGTATAAGCCAGACAATGATTGATACATCATTTTTCAACAGTCTTGAAAAACATATGATTAAAGAAAGTAAACTTAAGACATGATGCATTTTGTGCTACAAATTTTGTCTACCAAAAAATGACTGAGAAATTATCACAAGTCGCAACTTTACTTCCGGCGCTGTAAAAAAAATTATTTCAAAATTATTAAGAATTTTATTTATCAGTTTAATGAAGGAAGATTAAATTTTAATGTTATATTTTAAAGTCTCTACGTGATACATCATAATATCAAATAATAAAAGAAGGTTGTATATGCTAGTTTGTTTCAAGTTTAAGGGGATAAAATACATTACAAGAAAGAGTACTTTTAAGATTATTTATATGTATATAGAACTGTGGTTGTTTTCGCCGTTTTCAGTTCAGTAGGAATGTATGAATCAATTTAACTTCATGATTTGACGCTATCTGTCGGTCAGAAGTAATATCGATTTGTTCAACAGTATCATTTAGTTTGAAACAGTAGGAGACTATAGGTATCATGATAACCTAATTTGGATCTGTCAGCTAAGATATTCGTTCATATAGATTCTGCCATATCCAACAGGTCAGTGAACAAATATTCTTTCACCTATTGTCAATCAGGATGTGACGACTACCTGTAAAGCGATTCGAAATGTTAGTCTAATCCTACAAATAAAATCTTCCTAAGCTCCCCGATAGTTCTCATATGTTTCCGATTTTTCGCATGTTTGATAGGCACTTTTGATTTTTTCACAAAATATTATTTGCTGAGAAAGAAAAGCTCGTCATTCTATCGCTAGACACCATCCATAAAAAATAATAGTACTTGTTACTTAATAGCAATATGGAGATAATCCATACAGGATGCATATATACCAAATTGACTGATCAATACCTAACTATCAACGGGAAGATTCAAATTACCAATACTATTGAATTAAACTTGACCTCACTATAGAAGTCACTGTCTATTTGGATTATTTCAGTGAATAATACGATAGCGTTCAAAGCAAAACCTACTGAGTTCGAGTCCCTGAATGGGTATCATATGTGAGATGCCAATACATCCAGCTGACAAATCCTATCTGGAACGAAACTCGCACCATATGTTCTCCTAGTAATCGGCATGAATCTAAGCTACTTATTTGTAATCCCATAAAATCACTTTTTAAGCTATATGTTAAAGTATTCACGCTTTAAAGACTAAATCAAATGAGTGAAAAAGTTCATTTATCCTATACTCAAGTATGTTACGGAATATACTGTCAGTGTGTATGAGTAAAACTAAAATTAGGCATTATTGTTTATCGAGTTATTGTTGGGGATGTTAGATCCCCAGAAATCGCTTGATATATGCCTTATTTTGGATTTCACGTTTGCCAGCATGGGCTGATCAGCTGACATTGAGATTTCAATTCCCACCAGGAAAGTCCTTGGCTGTGATTGGCTGCCGTGTATTTTAGTGTGCTATTTTTGTGATTCTCCCAAGGATGTTTCTATGATGTATAAATAAACGAGAGTTGTGTGCTTGATTGTATTGTGATTGCTGGGTGTTTGTAGAATATACTTTCTACGCTTACCAAGACTTCTGTTTTACCGCTTGAGATTCAAGGTAGCCTACCTGAACGCCGGTAATTGACTCGTTCGCGTTTAACGACTAAGGTGAACTCGTAATAGCTTCAAGCGTACCTACTGACGAACATAACAGTAATCATTGACTTGACCTCTCTGAATTTTTTTAAAATTCTGAATGTGTATTGATGGAAGGAATAAATTGTCTCTGTTTTACGTTGAAATGATTGAAATTTCTCACTGAATGAAGTTTAATCTATGGTTATCATATGCATTTGATGAATAGATTGTTATAACCACTGAACAGTTTAAATGCTTTCTTGCTCATTTCTTATCCGCTTTCTATTATTCCAAACTTATCTACACTTGAAATCAAGGAAAAATAGGTGAAAAGGCTCAAAAAAGTAAATAAACATTTTACTCTGTAGTTAAACTTTACATAGAAAATTGACTATATATTCATATATCACCAGATGACTGTGAAATTTAAACACAATATCATACAAATCAACTGTAGATTATTCATTTCAAAAAATTCGTTCTTTTCAAAAAGGGCATAAAAACACACACTTATGTATCTATGCCGAATACTTCGAATCCGTTGACCATAGACTATCCGTAACAACCTACTGTGCGAAAGAGAACAAACCAGATCCCAGCAGAGGAAGATATAACGAACAAGCCCTAGAGGTGGATAGGATACACGTTCAGGAAAGCACTCAACTACATCACAAGACATACCCTCTCTTGAAATCTCCAAAACCGAATGAAAAGAAGAAGGCCAAAGAACACTTTACATACTGAGAAATGAAGACAGAGATGAAAAGAATGAACAATATTTAGACAGAACTAGAAAAGAAATCCCAGGACAGAGTAAGCTGGAGAAAGCTTGTCGGTGGACTGTACTCCATCGGGGGTAACAGACGTAAGTAAGTAAAAATACACTCATCTGATGATTTAAAATTCTTTTCATAGAAAAAAATTAAAGCAACTAAACAGTTGATATAAATCAATGTATACATCTATAAAATGAAATCATTCATATTTTTAAAGTAATTGTTTTTATAGAAAATATACTGTAGTACCCTATTAAGAATAATGCTCTTCGTTAATTAAAAAATAAAGAACAAAACGCTGTTTTTAAAATTAGGAATTTAGTGGACAGCTGATATAATTACTGTGTTTTTTGTCCATACCATTATTTTCAAATCTATTTTCAAAATGTCAATCATCTAGATATATTTTACTTACGTAATCTCCTCTTCTCTAAATAACGACAAGATTTAAAATAACTTTAAAATAACTTCATGAGGTTAATCAGAGATTAGTTTACTTATTCTGGTTGTAGTACTAAGATAGATCAAGAAGTACTGAGTAACTATTTCATCCTAATAAACAGATCTTAGCTTATGCGAATTAATAACCTAACTGAACATTGACGCTAAGTACTTAAATGCGTAGCCATAAGTGTTTGATTTGTCAGTTCAATCAGTTTGCAATCTAGAGTGAAGATTACCAGCTAACAGTGGCAGCAGAATTTTTACTCTTGATATGTGTAAACTCTAATAGTCAGCGCAGTGTTCATTCATTGTGATGCAATATAAAAAGGTGTTTGTTAACAATGATAGTAGGTTTGCTGACCAAACCTATAAACAGTCAATGCAAAGTTATACTCCTGCCCAATAGTAAATGAGCAAAAGAATGAGTTACATTACTTGAGCATAATCGTTTCTACATGATGAATACTTTATAAAAACAATTGTTCAAAATGACTTTTTTCTGAGAAGCTTTGACGCTTCCTAACAAACACAAATGCACTATTCATCAGTTTATTCTTCTCTGTCGTGATCATCATAATTAAAGGTCAATTACTCTCTGTTGCTCAACAGCTTCCACCAAAACAAAATAATCAAACTTTCACAATACACAACCATCCAAATTACAGAAACACAAATTCTTCATGAAAACATCAGAAACACTTCAGAGAAATGAGAAGACATATTTTGTGAGATAGTACCATTTCGTGCTTTCTCGTCAGTCACATACAACAAGCAACATGTTATTTGTGTAAATACAGTTTGGAAGATAAGGTCAAAATTTCTTATTTAGCATGACATTCACTCACTAGAACCATGGTAAACAAAGGTCAACATACAGTTGTTTTTGAACACATAAAGTTGGACTTTTCCGACCAATCAAGATAGCTTCGAGTAGTTTCAGTGTGTGTGGGTTTTGATGACATGTCACAAGTCTAAAGGCTGATTTTGGGTCATTTTGATGACCACTCATCATTAGATGTTTTGCAATGGACGAGGCTGGGTTTCTTGATTGATCTTCAGATGACAGGCTAGGTTGATGAATCATGGATTTGATTAACCATTTTGGAATATGTTCCCCTATCCTGTGACTTCCAGGTGCTTCCAGGTTTTTAGTGGTGGTCATACGATGATTCCTCCATGCTTTATAATGCAAAATGAAATGATTTTTCGATCCCGTGATCGTTTGATTTGTGGTGGTATTTCGTCCTCTGAATTTCTTGTGGAGCATTCATTTTTCGTATCAACAACATCATCGGCACAGACTTCAGATAGAAGTGAAGTATTCAAATTACTTTACGTTTGACCTGTAGCCTGTTCTGATAGCCTCGATCTTGATTGGTTGTTATTGACCTTAAACCTGTCACTAATTAATTTTGAACACAACGCAAAGTCTATGTCAACTTGTCATCGGAAATAATCATGAATTCAATATGTAATGTAGACAGTTGCAAACGTTTTATTTATGGTGTAGAATGTGTTGAAACAAAACATAATTTGCATAAAAATGCACTGACTGGAAGTGGGTATGTTATTAAACTCATACATGTTAACGTGAATAATACAATAAGCATAGAATTCACAGATTTTCACTTATAGTTTCATGTGAATAGCGAATTTAAAAGGTCTTCTAACATTATGTACAAGTAAATATTAGTTGACTTTTGCAAATCAATAAATATTTGGCATACATTCAACTGATCATCTGATCTTATTCTGACTTGAAGACAATGTCCATTTTCAGTTTTTTCTGCAACATTATTCTATGCTATGAGTCCATACAAATGAACGGAAAGCAATAAAGATTTTCATCCTTAAAACGTTTGCTAACTTCAGACTCTAACATGCAGCCCACATACGAATTTCGAAGGTGTCTGTATATCTGCCAAACTCTTAGAAATAACCTGATGAGAAACTTTTATTACTTTCATAGTTGTAAATATGTGATTCAGAATTAAATTATAGTCAATCCACTTTTATCAAGAGATCGGTCTAATAGAAACATTTGTTATAAAATCAGTCGTATCAGTGATTGTTTTACTATACTTTTTATTCATCACACTCTTTAGGCGCAATTTTCTGTTTGTATTGCTGTCATTTTTGCTCCACCGTCTCTATAATTTCGGCATTCTTTCGATCAAACGAAATCGCCAGTAAATATATTCCTTACTATGGAATAACCCTTCTTATCTGTGATGGGTTTGTAATTGCTGTAGTTGTGATCATAGTCATTCTTGACTCGATCGTAACTAAAAAATATTCAGAACTATCTGTACTATCACTATAACTGAGAAACTAAACGTGGAGGTGGCTATCTGATATATGCCTTGAGTTGCTTAACAACCAATAAAGTTGAAGAAAGTATTTTGATTGGTTTACCTAAATCATTATAGATTTCAATCAACACTCCAAAGTATCGTCTCTTCGTGGGATGAGTATACAGTGCACTTGACACTTTGGCTACTATGAATGGCCTTATTATTCATGCATTTACATGCATACGTTCTGAATTTTAACACGGAGGTAATTACGAAAGATTACCAGAGAATAAACTTAGAATGCCGGTAATAGTCAGTCAAGTGATGATGAAAGTTTAGAAACATTCAAAGACATGATAATATACCAAATCTGATATTTTGTAGAGATATTATCCCAGTAGTCATACTAATGCACAATAAATTTGAAGGTAGTAGCCATAAAATAGTAAGTGCTACTCTTGCTATCCGTTCCTCACTTAACCATCCCATTGCAGAAAACCAGTCACACTAAGGATTACAAACATGCTGACAGGGAACTCCTGAATACCTCCTAGTTAGGTCCTCTGACTGGGGATTCCTTCTTCCAAAGTGCGAGACTCATGAATGCCATTGATATATTCTTAAAGATCGCTAACGCGTACTAAGAGTTTCCTGTACCTCCCAAAATTAAATCGGAATAGT
This sequence comes from Schistosoma turkestanicum, assembly GCA_944470395.2. NCBI lineage: Eukaryota > Metazoa > Platyhelminthes > Trematoda > Strigeidida > Schistosomatidae > Schistosoma > Schistosoma turkestanicum. The sequence continues at coordinate 10,790,337 of OX103977.1, forward strand.
AAGCCTAAAGATTCATTTACACCGATTAAATATCGTAATAAATAAAGACGCCTGCAGAAACAATACTTTCAGTCGAAGGATTTCCCAGAAGCTCTACAAACAACCATAATTCGTAACCGAATTAAAGTAAAGCATATGTTAAAGGTCATTAGTGAGGAAATGGTAGCAATTGGTAATTGCTCGGAAGTAAAAAACATTGTACTCCTCTTCAATAAACGCATTATACCATCTCATAGTACAGATATCCTGTAATGACACATTTATGAACGAATCTTAAAACACCGTTGACTTTTGTGAACAATAATGAATTCTTAACCAGCACAAGTTCAAAAGTCATTTACGCGGAGTGAAACACAACATATTCCATTTCTCTAACTTATCTAGCGATAGATAAAGTTATTAGTCCCTTAAGGTCATGAAATAGATGGATCTGATATGCCGGTGCTTCTTCTGAAGCTGTTTACTCTCTCTACCTCTCTCTGTGGGGACTGATACCTTCCCTGACTGTTGGATGACCTCAAACATCACACCACGCTACAGATCAAGAAAAAATAGGACTGACATTACCTGCCACTAAATAATATTCCAGTTATGTCTAGGATAATGGGAAAAACTTGTTCGTAACAAACGTTTTCATTATTCACTCATTGAGAAACTAATCAGTGATTCCCGACACGACTTTCATAAAACTTGATCTTGTAAGATATGCCACTTTGACTTTTCCAGTTTAATCTTAATTCAACATAACCTGCAGCACCCAGTCATAAAGGAATTCTTTGACTTTTCTAATGATTTCGACACGGTTAATCACCAGTTCAGTATATGCAGACTCACTTCTGCTTGCTTCGTTAAATTCTTTCCTCATTCATTGATATCAAATAGTTAAAATAAACTCCTCCTTCTTAGCTGCCATACCGGTAGAAAATGATGTCTTGCAAAGCATAAGATGATCCTAAAGTAGTGTTTTCATTGTCTCCTCATAAGCTGAACAATATACAAAACTGCATTAGTATAGAGCTCACTTCAGTTCTACAATATTTCTCTAAACGGTGGTTGAAGCTTAACACTGATAAATGTGAATGCATCGGTTTTGGTAATCTTTAACTCACTCTTTACCTAATAGTAAATAGTAAAATGTAATCGAAATTGCAAGCATAGGAATTAGAATTCAAGTAGAACTGTAATCTGTCCTTCTCACAACATGTATCTAAACAGTCCTACAAGTTTCAACGACTTCTGAGTTGCATATTTTGTAACGTTTATGACTATAGGTTACGTATTTCAGTGTACAAACTAATTGTTTGACAACTACGTGAATATTGCATAAAGGATAAATTAGGGTTAGGATCAATTGAGGGACGATTTACACTTTACATTATTCTACCTGATTGTACTTAAAATTATAAATCCTGATGTGGTAAACTTATACTTGAACGTTCATGGAGAACGAAACTGAAACTTCTCATTCTTTTTCTTAAAAATATCTAATAAACAATGTTTTACATCCAATGAAGTTATTCAACATTCCAAAAATTCTGGTTAAAGCTACCTTGCTTGAATCATAATGGACATGATATAATTGACTAACCGATCATTGTGATTATTACTTCCGTTGTTTTGTGCTATCTATTTCAGTTTGATTCTCTCTAATTGTAAGTGATTATAACCATTACGTTTTGACACTGGAATCAACACTAAATACACTAAGCATACAATCACAGGATGCTAACTGAAAAAGAATTAATAGTTCCAGACTGACATCTTGCATTGATTCTATAGACTTGAAATATGAACTGCCTAAACAGTTGTTCGACTTGAACACTTCAAACAATGTTACATGATATCTTCATCCTCTACATTTAGACACTTATTTCCATATCAAACTACTCACACCATTGAACTGGCATCAGTTGTGTACTTCCCAGTTTCAACATGTATCATTACTGTTATTATTATTATTGTTGTTGTTTCTACTGAAACATCTAACTGTTCAATGAAACGACATACTGTTTATAAACAATCGAAAAATCCAATTTATTCAGTGACATTTCGCAGTTTAAGACATATTGAAAAAATATATATAGACTGTTGACATTTGAATATTATTTAAAAAATAAGTGATATTTCGGATCAGTAAAAACAAATTCATTTTACTTTATAATCTAGCATCTTCCTTTTCACTAATTTACAAAAAGAAACAAAATTGAAGTGATGAGAGAGAACCATTAATTTATGATACATTACTGGGAATAATAATCAAACAAATGACAATGATTTACAGATCAATCGAATATTTAGAAATATCGAGAATTTGAAAATGCAGTAGCTCGAGTGTCTGCTATTTAATACACAGAACGATTACAAACAATCATAGTTTGCATAATTTGCAGTGATCTTACATGAATGCCAAAAGACCGATAGAGAGTCATTAACAGTACTACCTCATTACCTTTGTAACCTGATTGTTGACATGAATGTACGAACGAAATTTCGAGAACAAAGTGCATCATCAGTATATAAACTAAAACTATTTTAGTCGAAAAGAAGTATCTTACTGATAAATAGACGGTTGTTAACAGTTATTAATGAATATTGGAAGTTTTTCTGTCGGTGATTATGTTATAGGAAGGACTAGATACGTCAAAGTAGTAGAGAATTACTGTTAAGTAAGAAATAGAACTCCTAAAATTACACTATTCTACTTTCTTTTTCCTTTCTAATTAATCCAACGATGAATACAAAATAGCAGCAGAATAATCTTCTTTCCAACGATTTCAGTCATAATGATCATTTTGTGAAACTTCTCTATTTTACTGTAGACTATCACGTGAAACATTCGCTTTATTTACGATCGTACAACTGCGAAAAGTGATTTTATCGACAAGAAAACGTTTGTCACTCTTGTATCCTCTATCTTTTTATCGAATCGATGAGTATTTTTTCATTCAACATTACCTTTTGGTTGAGTATTTGTTTTCATATGATTACATAAATGTTAAGGCAACTGATCCTGATAATCCTTTCAGCAAAACACAGTTCTTTCGCTATGAACTAAGTGTTTCAAGAGGATTTTGTCAACTCATTGATTTATCCATAATCAATTGACTCTTGACTTTTTATTATTAGAATCTTATTGTTTTTTAGAAAAAATTTTATTCACTTATACGTACTGTTGCTTTGCAACAATGAAAATATTGTTGTTTTATTGTCATAACTGTTTATTGCATTACGTGGTTGTAAAGATTGTTAAGTTACACACTTGAAATCATGATTTCGAGCATTATTAGAAACCTGGAAGCACTGGTTGGTCGTTTCGTCCTGTTATGGGACTCATCAGTAGTGCACATCCACGACTCCTGCACCTCGCGGGATTCGAACTCAGGACCTTCGATCTTGCACGCGAACATCTTACCTCTGAGCCACTGAGCCGGTATCTACTTGTGGTAATTTCTAACTTTGGTCAATTCACGGAGTTGCGCAACCTCTTACACATTCTTCGATAGTTACTGTCTACACCTGAACGCGTTGGACTTCACTGGTCACGACTTCCTACTAGAACTCGGAGAAGATTCCTCACGGAGCTAGTCGCTAGTGAGCACAGCTAGTGAAGATTGCTAAGATACACATTTGAAATCATGAATCGATCAAAGTTTATTGATACTATTGTATTGATGAAGTTATTTATAAAAACATGATTAGTCAAGTAAAAAAATGAAGTGGAATAGACAAAATCGATCGATTTCTTTTGACAAAACAATGTAGTCGAATGTTGACAAATGAATTGTAAACATATCTGTGCATGAATATATATGATGGAATAGGAAAGCTTGAAAACAAATCTTTACCTATATATATGTATACTCTCAGCTTGATCTAACGTTGAATCAATTTATCCATGTAATAAACATGTAATCCATGGTAACTCATGATATATGTTAGGCATCTATCTATTCTGTTCACATATTTCGTATGAATGGTTAACAATTTTAGTACTATTGTAATGAACGAAGGCGGGAAGATCAGTTGAGATAAGCAATTTATTTTGTAGTAGGCATAATTTACTAGTCGAGATGTGTATCTTTAAACATCCATTTGCAAACTAAAATATGTTTCTTCTAGTCTTCAGATTACTCTGACCGCTTTATGAGTCCAAATCTGTCTCTCTTCTCTTCAGCATTAACTCACTGGGGGCACTTTGTTCCATATTTACTGCTTTATAGCGAGTATTTTCTTCGTGAGTAGTAGACAATACTGTACCACAAATATAGGGATAATTATGAGAACTAGGTAAATCTTTCAAGTATAAGTTTTTGTAGGTGTAATCTGTGGAAGTAAATTGATTTATTATTTAGTAATGACTAGATTCAAAAAGTTCTTATCTGTTTGCTTTCTTCTAGCTATTGACTGGAATATAATGACCATTATATCTCAGTGAAAGCATGAAAAACAATGGATAGGTTTGGTGGAGCTAGACAATTTCGATTTCACTGATGACTTGGCTTTTTTTATCTCGTACACTTAAACAAATATTGCACAAAGAGAAAGCTCTACAAGCGGTGAAAATTTTTTACCTACAAGAGTGCCATCATTTATGAAGAATGGGGATTAAATGTATATCTGACAGCTCGGATTTGTAAAACGAAATCAGCAGTCTCCAAGTGAGGATTGTCTGACATTCAAAAGAGCCGTCCATCAAATAAAGTGAAAACAGGTTCTATTGTGCAGAGCTGAGACATGAAGATCCACTACAACCATCATCAAAAAGTTGTAGGTATTTAAAAACAACTGTCTACACAGAACGAACCAAATTGTAGCTAAAGAAGAAATTACAGGAAGCCGTTAGAAATAGACAATATAATTATTGTGTAAATTATCAAATCGCATCCCACAGTAACACGATTCTACGAAACAACACAATGTGCGCCAACCAACTCACACTTGATCGAGATGCCTTGGAGGACGTTAACACTTTTACATATCTGGACAGCATCATCGACAACCAAGGTGAAGGCGCGGACCAGCAAAGCAAGGGCTGCATTTCTACAATTGAAAAATATCTGGAACTCCAAATAAACGTCAATAAACACGAAAATCAGGATTTTCAGTACAAATGTCAAGACAGTTCTACTTTATGGAACGGTAACTTGGAGAACTACAAAAGCCATCATCCAGAAGATACAAGTATTTATGAACAGTTGTTTACGCAAAATACTTCAGATTCGTTGGCCAGACACTGTTAGCAACAACCTACCGTGGGAGAGAACAAACCAGATTGCAGTGGAGGAGGAAATCAGGAAGAAGCGGTGAAAGTAGATAGGACACACACTACGTAAAGCTCCGGACTGCGTCACAAGACAAGCCCTCACATCAAATCCTCACAGTAAAAGGAAAAGAGAAAGGCCAATGAATACATTAGGCCGAGAAATAGAGAAAGACATGAGAAGAATGAACAAAATCCGGAAATAACTGGAAAGGGAAGCCCAGGACAAAGTTGGTTGGAGAAAACTGATCGGCAGCCTATGCTCATTAGGGGGTCATTGGCGTAAGTAAAGTAAGTAAATAGTACAGCAAGTCCTAAGTTGGAGTCCTGAATGGAAGAAAACGAGTAAGACCAAACAATCCATTGGTTTCAAGAACAGATCCCATAAGATCTCTTACATCGATGGAATTAAAGACGTTGAACATCACTAATTTGGAACATCTCTATGGCACTGGACGTCAAGTTAGTAGACTTAAATCTTTCAGTATCATAAATCAGCTGCAGAATTTCTCCAATTTGTTGAAGCTTTATCCATTAGAACCTTCAAGCCGGTTTTTAATATATCCAAAAGAAAACAGTTATACATCTTTGCTTACAATGATTATCATCAGTTTATTAAATCACACTCCCTAATTTTCTCTTTCTCTATCGCTCTCTTTTATTTCGATCGCATCATTTCTTTCAAACTGGCAAATTTTTTTTCCAACTGATTGATTACAACTCAAGTTATTCTTAATTGTTATTAAAATTTATTCAAATACTTCCGATCGTTATCAATTATTCAGTGATTATTTTTTTGGGGTTTCTTTTTCACTGTGTCTGATGATTCACAATTCACTCTGAAATATTACATTTGTTTACAACAATGTTTATCAAAGTTAGATATTAACAGCGCTAGGCACTGGCTCAGTGGTCCAAGGGTTAGGCGTTCGTGCGCAAGACAGAAGGTTCAAGGTTTAAATTAAGAGAATAGCAGAAGTCGTAGGTATGCATTACTGATGAGTTCCATGCTTGGACGAAACAGCTATCCAGTGTTTCCAAGTTTCTAATGTTGGTCTAAAAATGATTCATTCAAGATCCACAATCTACAATCAGATATTATATTTGTTTATAACACTCTTTATATAATAATTGTTAAAATCACTAGCTGAACTAAGCTAAACCAGCATCGTCCTTGTATAAAACTTTTCAGTAGTGCGTATGAAAGACCACCATAGGTAGGAATCAAACCTAAAAAGCCTTCAATCTTTTTCTACGACATGTATTCTTACAGTTAAAAATATGTTAACTTGACATTAATTTTGATTATAAAAATGTGTTACTGATTTCAAGCAGCTAGTGAGAATTTGTTGTTCCTCTGCTTTATGAAATAATGATCATTAGTTTTCTTAATGCATCATGGAATGAAATTCAAAACCAACTTGACTAATGTTCGAATAATATTCTCCAGACTAGAATTTGTTATCAGTTCATTTTGTTTCTCACCTCAACATCAAATTGTGTGGTAATTTTTCTGATTGTGTTTATACTATAACATAACATACAATTTATTGTGAAGATAACATAAACTAAAAATAAAATAAACTTTTTCACATTTTTGGGTTAATTTTGAAAAAAAAAATAAAATAAAGGCGAAAATTCTGTGCATACTGGGAAAAAAAAGTGTTTGGACACATTTTCACTCAATGAAACCTACATCGTAAGTGGCTGAAATCTGTTGTTGCGCAAAATAGAAAATTTTATTGAATAATGTGTGTAGAATAATTTTTTCTCTGTTTTATCTGTATGTAAAAAAGTGGGATGAATAAGCGATGGAAACAAGATTTATGGGATTATTTCATTTTACTACAATTGAAGCCACAAAATAACAAACAAAGAAACAGTGGTTTTCGAAATGTAATATGTGTAGAGATAAGGAGACCGAGACAGAGAGAGAGAGTGTGTGTGGCAAATATAGAAATACGTATAAAAAAATATCATTTTTTTATTGTGTTTATTATTTTGGTACTACAAATCTCAATGTACTTTACTTTGAGTTACTTTTCAAATCATTTACATTAAACAAGTTACTGTGGGAAGAGAGAGAAAGTTTGATTAGGATCGTTTTTTTTATAAACAGTAGATGGGATATGTATAGCTGGGAGTAAAATTTAAAACATTAGTTTCGGCTTATTTAGAATTCATCCGCTTGATGTACTTACATCACGGGATCTAATATGGTTTGTTTCAAACACTTAAAATATTATTCAGTTAGGTAGTAAGTTGAAATAGCTACTTTTGACCAAAAACTGTGAATCATCTCGGTTATCCTAGATATATGTAATTATTTATTAATCCTGATGAAGTTTTCTAAAACAATTAAAGTAGACATTTACACTGTGATGCAGATAGTTCCGTCTGATGCGATTCAACAAGAATGAAATATGCGTTATTTTCCATAACAAATTACTGATACAGAGGTAATTCTCATAGCATGCCTATATGTTAATCAATTCAACCATGAATATGAACATGAGGATTAACTGAATCGTTTTGATGCGTGATCAAGTGAATTATTCAATTAACTGAAGTTGTTTATCTAATTGTTTGATATTTATGCTCATTCGTCTAAATTAACGTTGATGACTGGACTTAATTATGTTTATTTTTACTCCTAAGTTTTTTTTCATTGAAATCATGAATTAATGATTGTTAGACCAACATTGGAAACCTGGAAACACTGGGACTCATCAGCAATGCACAATCATGACACAGCTAGCGGCAGCCGAACTAAGGACCTTTGATCTTGCTTATCAACGCCCTACCTCTAGACCACTAAGATGGCATCCAAAGGTGTTAATATCTATATTTATTAAATCCCTTATACTGCATAACCTTACCCATTGCCTTTGGTAGGTGAGTGCCTACATCCGATAGGGTTGAACTATACTAGTCGTAAGTGAGCAAATTTTTATGCCTTTCATTGCCGAGTTTATTGAGTTTTACTGAGATCATAAATCGATCACTATTAAAAGATGTGACCAGTGGAGTTCAGCCCTATCCACTGAGGTAGTACAATATAAAGGATTGATTAAAGTTAGACATTACCATCGTTGGATGTAGGCCCAGTAGTCTAAAGATTAAGATCGAAGGTACTGGGCTCATTTCCTCCGAGCGTATTTCGTGAATGCTCACAGCTGATGATCTCATATACTAGGATGAGATGGCCATTCAGTGTTTTCGTATTTCTCCTGTTAGCCTAACAATGACGGATTCATGATTTTGATGAAAATCAACAGTCTCCATGATTATATCTTGAAAATTCTAATCTTCTTTAAAAATTATTTTAATCGGAAATTCATCTCGATAAGACCATTAAAAATCATAGGAGATTAGAGGGCAAATATTTTTTTTATCAACAGTGCTCAACCATGGATTTATCGGTGGTGAAATATACAAACCTAACCATTAAGAACCAGAGCCTTGTTCAATGCTCTTTGGTTTTCAAATACGAATATAATCTAAAAATTAATTTAATCCAGCTAATAGAACGACACTCCATCACGAACATACTCCAGTTAACTTTTTATTACGTAACTTCAGGGTGTTTCTCAAATCTCACAAATGATACGCTGATCACCAATAACATTAGATGAGTATTTCCTTTACATCATAAACTCTTATATGAAGTTGACATGATACTTTTGTACATAAATTTACTATAGTTGAGAATTGTTTACACTAGGACAGAATAATTATTTATTCAATATTTATTATTTCTCAGTTGTATATAAACTGAGATCACTGTATTTTTTACATACTAAATTTACCATTTTCCTAATATAAAGATTTTACGAATGATAAAGCTGATAGTGTGATTTATAATCATACGGATAAATTGATGTACTCGTGAAGTGATTTGCTTCAATGCTATTACGAGTTCACCTAACTCGGTAAACGGAACGAAGGTCAATAATACAGTAACACGATAGGCTATTCTAATCCAATGTCCCAGCCCCTGCTAACTAGATCAAGAAATGACAGAAACGCCCTTGAGAGAGCCACAAGAATAGCATACTAAGATAATCCATCAACCAATGACAGTCAAGGATTTTTCGAGGAGGAAATGTAAGCTGAAGGTCAACTGAGCATCTCTGGCGTGAAAACATGAAAATTCAAAATTTCAAAATAAAATTACAAAATTTAGTGCCTTTACAAGTGAGTTCTGGGGATCTACCGTCCCTGACATAAATACCTTTAAAATGCACAATAAAAAATCATTTTTTGTAAGTTAAAACTGTCTTTTTTTAAACAAATTAGTTTGAATACTAAGAAGTTTATTTTAGTTATATTTTTATATGAACCCAATTAATTAGTCTTTGGAATATAATGAAATTGACACGCACATAATATAGAACATGCAAATTTGCTTTGCTTCATTTAAATAAGCTAAAGACAGAAATCTGTAATTTTAGTTACATGTTTTCATATATTTCCTCACTTTAACATTTATGTTATTTAGGATCCTTGTGTTATCTTCTTTGCTATCTGTGGGCTGACTATACGAGGATTCATTTATTGATACAGATATGAAGACCCGAGCCCAACGTGCTTTGCTTTAAATGGAGATGGATATTCATAAATCTATAATCATATTGTTCTAACCATATTCAATAAAACGCTAGTTCCTGAAGCCTAAAGATGGAGAAACAGATAGCAAGTATATATACGTTTTTGCAATGCAATCTCCTGACCGTGATCACTTAAGCTCTTCGAGTTTAGGTACACTAATTCCAAGAATTTATCCAAAGATTTATTTCTCACTGTTTGAGTGCCCAGACTCAATAAGGTGGTACTCTTGGGGGGGCCACGGTCCGAACCTTCGACCTATAGGTCTAACCCACAAGGCAGGGCTGAAACTCAGAAAAACGCAGTCTCAAGTTAGACACTGACTAGCAGTAGGTTAATACACCAGTCTTACCATCGATATCCTGTAACTCATGCACACCACTGGTTTGAAGTTAAGGTTTCCTAAAAGGCGTAATTGGATCTTCTATATTCGACAATCTGGTTCAAGCCTAAATCACATATTCACTTCCTAATTTCGTAAACAAATTTTCTGCTACACAGTCATTAGGACTCTTTTGAAAGTAGCCATGTGAAATCGTTTAGAGAGAGATTGTTCAGACAAAAGATGAATAAATCGATTTCGCCCAAAAAAAAATAACAACAGAAAACAGTTGGAATTGTTTTATTTTCTCAATTACAAAAAAATCATTGTCAAATTCATTCATCTATTGAATGAATATAAAATCATTGTCAGATTATTGAAAAGTATTCCATTTGAATAAAACGTCAGTTGTTGTTACATCATTAAATGAATGTAAAAAAAATATAGAACAGTTGTTTCGCAAACAATCTATTAGCGCCTACTGGGAACCGTCTTTTTTTCTCTTTCTCTACCTCTCTCATTCTCTCCTTCTGTCTAAAACAATACAGTTTGAATGAAATAACTATCACATAATCTACATGAGGTGACAGTGTGATCAATTTTTTTTTTTCTATTGGAAATGTATATACGTTTGATTTTCTAACAAACAGATAACGAGAATAAAACAGATGACTTAAGTTTTTTAAACCAACCAAACTAGATTGATTTGCATACCAGTGGAATGTACAATGCCTATTTTATTCTATTTCGAGGGACTCTGTATTCAAGTACACTTGAATCACGGTACAACAAGACTTCATTGCAGTGCTTTGCACTTTAAATCCTGTTTTCTACATTGAAAATATTCTCATATAAGTGCAATATTACTGTATTTATCACAAATATATGTTGTTTTAATGAATGAATAATTCAGTCTGTTCAATTTTCAATGGTATGAAAATTAAGAGATCGAAAATTGAAATTTTCACCCACAGTAAAATGATCATAATTTAGTACATTGAACAGGTCGTAAAGGTGAACATTCAAATAACAAAACATTTAAACGACATTTTTGAGAGTATTTTTCATCTTATTTTATTTGAGAGAGTTGATAAATGAATTTATCTGTATTCCAATATGGATATTTCATACTGAAACAGAAGCTCAAATACCATTAAGTTATCCGATATGTTACTTTCCTTGTTTTCAATAGTGATACAAACCTATCCTGATTGTCTTGCAGATAAGCTGAATCCATTTATTCCAAAAACATATTCACTGTTTACAGCAATCTAGGCGATAGGCTTACCTGTTATCTTCAACTCTGTCTTTATTTCTGTCTTTAGATTATTTTCAATGAAACAGTTTAACTCATTTTCCACCGAAATTATTGATTTTATATGCTCATCGTTGACGCCATATCGAGTGAATTATAATTGATGTGAATGAAGGATAAATCCCTGTCTTTTTCTTTTAAAAATGTTCTTTGTCAATAAATCTCATTATTAATAACAACGTAAATAAGCCACAAAAAGTTTAAATACAAGTATTTTAAATGTCAATAATTTCTATATCCATTTCGATAGACAGAAGTATAGAGGAACAACTGTCTATAATCGTTAATCTAATTCAATATACTATAAAATGCTTTAAAAAGACAGACATTGGATATAATAATCAATAAGGAAATAAACAAACCTATACATGTACAACTGCGATGTATCATTAAGTTTTAGTGGCTCACTACTTGACTTCACATTGTAGACGAATGGTCGAGTGCGCAATGAAACAAATCTTCCTTTCCACTTCCGTATATTAATACTTAGGCTAACCCCGTTTGTACGACGGCGGTAGTAAGAAGGCTAAATACGGTGTTGCGGATGAATTTATTTCATGCAATCATTTAGGTAGACAAACATGAGAATGGAAGCGTACAAGTAAAACGAAGCGAATTGGAGAAGGCGAGTGAGCCAACTCTCTATGAGTTGAAGCAATGACTAAGTATTTATAGTCAAGCAATAATAATAAGCTAGACATGTAATAAGCAATACAACATCCATACACAATCAAATATATAATAATCGATATTGTAATCGAATTATTAAGAACACAAAATTATGGTGGATACCATTATCGAATAATTTTAAACGACTAATTATTAAAGTACGATGAATGAATGAATGATTGGCCAGGTGCTGCTACAAAGTAATAGAACTTACAACGATATGAATATAAAACAAATTCTTTGAACTAGAGATCACAGTTGCCTATGAAATAAAAAAGTATAAATTACTAAGATGATATAAATATTTCCACAGTAGCCATTTGTTGTCTGATCGATTAAAATTTATCCAGAAGTAAGAATGGGTAATTCACACAGAAATCACTACCAAATAACCGGTCAATTTTATGTACGCATTGAATTTAATAAGTGTCCATAGACAACGGTCATTAGTTAAGTATTCTTGAGTAAATATGTTGGGGATGTTAGATCCCGAAAACTCGCTTGTTAAATGCCTTATTTTGGATTTCACGTTTGCCAGCATGGGCTAATCAGTTGACCTTGAGATTTCAATTCCCACCAAGAAAATCTATGGCTGTGATTGGCTGCTGTGTATTTCAGTGTGCTATTTTCGTAATTGTCCCGAGGACGTTTTTATGATGTATAAATAAACGAGAGTTGTGTGCTTGATTGTACTGTGATTGCTGGGTGTTTGTAGAATATACTTTCTACGCTTACCAAGACTTCTGTTTTACCGTTTAGATTCAAGGTAGCCTATCTGGACGCTGGTAAAAGTCTCGTTCGCGTTTATCGACTAAGTGACGAACCCAATAAAATGTATTTTCACCAGTATTCAAGTGATCATGTCCCACAATTCGATAAAATGTGCATCATAAAATTCTATCCCCAGAACAATCCTATAAATATCATTATCATGAATGAATATCAGGTAAAGTTTAGGTTTATCAATTACTTATCAGTCAACTACAATCATGTCTCAAATTTTTTTGACAGAAGTTATATATGTATATCTTCACCATAAATAACACAGAGATAGTTAGTTAGGTTAGTTCACTTGATTAATTTGTTATGACATTCAACATAAATTGAGATTTTCTCTATTCACAGTACTGACAAGAGTGTTATTCAGAGAACAGCGGATTGATTCAAGCATAAAACTATTTTTTTGTAAGCCCTTAATACAAAATATGTATTTGTTAAAACAAGCATTGTATTGGCAATTCATTTTAGACAAAATGTTCTTTTTAGTTTAATTTCAGAAGTAAATTTAAATAGAGGAATATTCAAAATACTAACAATTGTTGTAAACACAGTTATCGTGTAAATGTTCACGTAGCATTATTCAAATTCAAATGAAAGTTGTAATATTTTAAAACTTCCCTACTCGATATACGAAGTTATACAATTATTCACGGACTTGCATAACTATGTACAAAGTTCAATGTTGTTGAAAATTCTATTTCCAATGAAGTCATGATATAAGACCTGATTGTTTAACAATGCAATAATTATCAAAGATTTCATTCTGAGCAACATTTCACATAAAATATGAAAAGTTGATCGATGCTTTATTGGTTCTTTGTAAATGTATGAACGCAAGTATCATCAACTTTGAGGGTGTATTGATATCTAGATTCGATAATTCTATCACAAAGCGAACATTGTAGAAAGCGTCGTTACAATGACGTTACACTCAGTGAATTTATGACTCTTTCTAACAAATATAAATTAACTGCTCATCAATTTATTCGTTTCGCTTGTGATCATCATGATTACAGGTCAACTACTCTGTGTTTTTCAACAATCTAAACCAAAATAAAACAATCAAACTTTCACAACATACAACCATCCAAATTACAGAAAAACACAATCATCATGAAAACATCAGAAACACTTCAGTTAACAAGTGCATTTACCCACTTAATTAATCCACTACTCAACTTAATTAAATATATTTCCTTAATGGTTATGAAGATGAGATTAAATTTAATAAAATTGTACTAAACAAAAATTGTCAACAATAATGACAACAACAAACTATTTCTTTTTTGATACAGTCATCAGTTGATTCGACCAAAAAGTTTACAAAAAAGTACATACATAATTTATGCATTGAAGCGTTTGTGACAGTCGTAAAACATAATCATTTATACATAATTGATAATAAGATATGAGAAATCGTTGTCTACTTATCAGAACGTGATTCTACATTAGTACTAATTATCAAGTGCGTTTTACACATTTCAATAAAGTGTATTCATTTGTAAACTGTGTTGTATGCTTGTATCTGTGTTGGGAACGTTAGATCCCTAGATTTCACTTGATTTATGTCCTGAATTAGGATTTCGTGGTTTCGCACATGGGCTGACCAGTTAACTTTGAGATTACATTTCTCACCAGGAAAATCCTTGACTGTTATTGATTGATGTATTATTTTAGTACTCTATTTTTGTGTCTCTCCCAAGGACGTTTCTAAATAAACTCGATTTTTGTGCTTGTCTACCTCATATTTTCTGGGTGCTTGTAGAATACACTTTCTACGTCTTGTCGAGACTTCTTCCTTAACTTAGTGGGGCCTTCGGACTCTCGGATTAGAGTAACCTATCATGTCACTGGATCATTTGTCTTCGCTCTCGTTTACCGATAAAGATGAATTAGTAATAGTTTCAACAATATGAATTGACGAGCATATCAATCCGTAAAACTTTATTAAAGAATAGAGTAACAATGGAAACCATGTTGTGGTGGACATCATCCTACTCTCTTCATCAGTGTCCATACACAGCTTCCTTTTACGTCGAGATTAGGATTCGCAAGGTTTAGAGAAAACGTTGAACCGGTAATTCACTTGGTTATGCATTGACCATGAATTATTTGATTTTGTCTCTGTAATGGCCATTGGTGTTCACACTTAAGGAGTTTGTATCCGCAGTGAAGCGTTTTTCCATTGCTCCTTATGTTTTCAATGGCTCCTGATTGATGATATATCTGCGGTAACAAACTAAGTTGGCTTTATCACAAACTGCTCTATGCAATTTGATGCGGACGATATTCTAGCTTACTTAGAAATTTCAACTATGAATTTGAAAATATTTTGTGAACTAATTTGATCACAAGGCAAATCAATAATGTTATGATACTGATGTCAATAAACAATAAAAATACTTCATAACATCAACAAATGATATTTCAGTAAAACAAAAATTGAAGTTGAATAAACAAGTCTTTTGTATCTCAGTCAATTGATTTCATGATTCTTATATTCACAGGTTTGATAAAGTGTTGTATGTTTCATTTTAACAGTCAATTTACTTGTTATTTTTTTAAGAACCTGATGAAATCCATAATTTACTTTCTGTTATGCTCGTCTCTAGGTATGCTTAAAACTATTACGGGTTCACCTTAGTCGAATAACGAGGACAAAACAATGAACCAGAGTCCAGGTAGGATACTGTGATCCGATTCTCATAATTGGACCATCAAGACATTTTGATATAGCGTAGAAATTGTATTTTACAAACACCCAGCCAGCACACAATGAATCCAAGCACACAAATCGCGTTTATTTATCCATCGGGTGAGTCATAAAAATAGTACGCTAAAATAACACAGTGGCCAATCACATAAAAGGATTTTCCTGGTGAGAAATCTGATCTCAAGGTCAACTGATCGGCCCATCAAATAAATCCAAAATAAGGATATTTATCAAGCGAGTTCTGAGGATCTAACATCCCCAACACTTTCTTTACCATCCATTCACAAGCATCTTTGCCGAATCTTTCAAAAATGAAATAAACCTCTATTTAAAGAGCATATTGATCTGCTCTTTGGATGCAAGGAGATTATCTTCGATGCTTCTGCGGTTCTGCATCATTACATAAAGTCCAGCTTGAAATAAGTTAGGAAGTATGCTCAATGCGCATTTCTTGTCTATACTTCTGCCTTTGAATCTATACCAAGACTATGAGTACACTATAGAAGCTTTCTATTGTTAATAATGACAGATGAACAATCAACTGAATTTGTTCTAATCCTTTTGGAAGAGAACAGTTTACTGTAATTGCAGGAAAGTGTTCAGTTAATTTACTAATTCAAAATGTTACACAAAGAGCCATTCATTTCACATTTTTTTTCTCATTCTTTCCCGCATGAACTACTATCTTCTATAGTAAACACTTTTATAAATGTAGATGATATTATTGTAGGTGCGTTAATTTTTACCTCTTCGCAATTTCTTTGCAATAAATGAGTCTTTGTCGCTTATTGAACAACTCTGATATTAATGGTCTTAAGCTTGATCCTTCAAAATTTACCTACTGCTAACTTTAGTCTGACATATAAACAGCACTTTCACAACCTGTGTGGAATCCTATGAAGTTTGGAATATTGAAGGTTCTCTCATTAAAACAGTGTCAAAAGTCATTTATCTCGATGTTAGTTCTTTTCGCTGATCTTTCAGATTATTCTCATAAATGAAGAAAGTTATGCGGTTTTTTGTCTATCATATAAACAGACTAAATGCTTTTAGCATTACTCAGAATTTAATACCTAGATTTGTAAAATCTTGGTGAATTTTTCACGTTTCCCCATTATTATTTCACTGACTTCTGAAGTTCAACCTGTTACTGAGTTCTAGTGGGAAGTCGTGACCAGTGAAGTCCAACGAGCTCAGGTGTAGACAGTAACTACCGAAGACTGTGTATGTGGTTGCGTAACTCCATGAATTGATCGAAGTTAGATATTACCACAAGTAGATACCGGCTCAGTGATCCAGAGGTCAGGTATTCGCGTGCAAGATCGAATCCTGTGGGGTGCAGGAGCCGTGGACATGCACTGCTGATGAGTCCCATACCAGGACGAAACGGCCGTGGAGTGATTCCAGGTTTCTAATGGTGGTCTAACGTTGATCGATTCATGATTTCAAATGTGTAACTTAACAATCTTCACAACCCCGTAAAGATTTTTCTGTGTCATGGAGAGGTAATTTGCATGTTGTGTGGCAAATCAGTTAGTTTATGATGGTGAATAGACATTTTAAATCTAGTCAACTCCTAACAAGTGTTATCTTGTCAGAAATTAAACATCAACATCATTCACATCTTTATCTTTGTAGATCTGATGCAACAATAAAACGTAAAACAAACATGTTGAAATACTTTCTACTGAGTATATCGTATTATCGCTAAACACAAAATATTAAATAACGCCGCTAGTAATAACGATAATAAAAATAACAGAATTTTTGATTTCATCGATTTCGAAAGGTAATCAATCCCATGAACATTTTGATCGCAATGTGTAGATGGCATTTCTCTCTTGATGAAGCAACGTGTATCGATTGAAAATTTCCAAACCTGTCTATGGAATATTAGGTTATTTTGCTAATAAAACAGTTTTTATTGACCATAAATTAACAAAAATGACCTGGAAAATAGTAAAATCACCTAGTTTAGAACTTCGTGACTGGATCTACCTACACTCACTGACTATTTGGAGTTAAGAATGAAGTCATTAACAAATCGTGCTTTGAAAGTGAAAAATATTAAGTTCAAAACGCGATCTGATGAGCAACATTGAAGTGCAGTCATATTTAGCTTACAAATGCTGAATAGGATGAAAACACAATGAAAATTTACGTTTCATCATGTCTATAATTGAAAGTAATCGATAAGAAATCACATCAAAACCACCATTATTGTACTCATTATATCATGTACGCCGATTGAATTATCTTAGTTATGTCAGCAAAACGTTAAGCAGATATAGAAAAAATTAAACTATTATTCGGAAAAAAAGACCCTTAAAACCTTTGCTTATAAACAATGGTTATAAAATGGCGATAATACAAAACAACAGGGATTTGGATAGAATCAAAATCATTTGAAGAATGTTTCGTGAATTATTTTTGATAATTTCGATTTCATTCACCAAAAGATTAAAATCAGACTTTTGTAATTGTTCAGTTTTCATATCTGGAATTTTTCAAATGAACATTTTTTCTATATTAAACACTCAACTTTTGTGAAACTACTGATTTGACTCCGAAAATTATTACATAACTGGTTTTTATCAGCAAATATAAATGGTGGATGGGAATGGAATTCATGAAGCACATTTACTCTTATTCGGCACTTGTTTATAGCACGATATACCTGCATTTCAGAGTTGAAATTCACCTTGGAACTCGGACCTAGTACTGTTCACTTCCAATTCTATCACGTTACTCAATCCCCCACTAATTCCAGACAGCAATTAGCTATCATTGTGTTAAAATCTATCCTCCTCCCCGATCGATATCTTGCTCCAACCAATGGCAAATAAATTGCATTAAACCCGCTGATCGCTTTTAAATCAATACACATTGATCAGATGAGAAAAGTCTCTCTTATAGCACATTTTCTTATTTAAATGATTAAGTTGTTCATATAACCTAATAGAAGTATTTTTCCTCCTGTCTTTGTTGAATCCAATAAATGTTAGGTGATGAGTTCAAGTCGATTGTTGATGATTACTTGTTAAGCAAAACGTTTTTGCTTGATTACAATTTCTATGCACAATTCGATTTGAACATATTTAAACTGTTGCTGATGTGAATTTAGCGCATTTCGGTTTAACATTCTAGTTAAATATTAGTACTATCTCATGCTTTCTAAAATATTTTCAGTATTTGTCAAAGACAAATTTACTTAGAGCTTAAATTGATTATAAAATCAGTCAGTCAATTGCCTACAACGTAGAACTTCGTACGTACGTAAATCAGTTCAGCTTGCCATAACATATTACTACAAAGAGGTGGAAGTATTAGACATGATAGAGAAGATTGGAAATCTAAAATATTGTTCAAGTGATAAACTTAAAAGGAGCAAGATAGAAGTGATGAGGCAGTCAGGAGATTAGATTTTGAGAGAATGTAAAAAAAAATGGATACGCCTGCGCTATCGCAAATGATTTTTTGACAATATAATGCTATTCTATTCCTATTAAACATAAAATTGCCGACTATTTCATACAAAACTTGACAAATCATTTCAAAGTATGCAGTAAATTTCATTGAGTATATAAAGCAACAGTAGAAGTTAAATTTTCACAGGTAAAAAAAGTCATTTCCATTCTTCTTTATGCAGTTAAAACATCAAAATGTTTTTTTTTGAATTTTCAATGACTGATATCATCTAAAGAACCGATCTAAATCTCTAAGTACTTAATGATCAGTTAACTCTTCATAATTTAGGAATCATAAGAAAAAAACAATTAAAATTGGGATTCAAATTAATTCAAATCATTTGATCATATCTGTGTTCTGAGATACTGATCTTATTCTAGTTTAAAATTATTCGGAATATTTTGAAATAATTTTCGACAAAACTATCGTCTATTTGACTTCTGCTTTCCAATAATTATTTTCCAATCATTTGTTTTAGGTCATAAAATTAACTGAATACATTGCATTGAACTTTTGAATTACAAACTGATAAAAACGTATCTTATGTTTTGTTGATAAATCTATAATGTACCTGAGATCAAAACTTGAAAACCTAAGTAAGCATGTTAATAGTTGCTTTCTGTGTTCGAGTAAACCTGAACTTATTTATCTTACTTTATACTGTCAGTTGAAAGATTATTTTTTTAATGTAAGACTAAAAACGTCCATGAAAAGACATAAACGGTGTTCTCATTACATTGGGAGTTCTGTACAGGCCTACAACATTTGCATAATTGAGAAACAATTGAGCTACCCTAAAACAAACGGTTCAACTGAATAAATCGTTACCAGAGGTCAATGTACATTCCTTGAACACTTAGCCATTAATACAAACAGAAAACAAATTTTAACACAATTTCAATTCCGAAACAACAACAATTTCGTCAATAAAATAAACGAAACTGATCAATCAGAAAATGAAACAGGTCATGCAGAAAATTGACTTAAATTAAAAGCACTTGAAGAGATCATTTCTAGCACAATGATTAGAAGTAATAATAATATTAACCATAAACTTTGAGTAATCTTACGATCAGTTTAGTTTCTTTTTTCATCAACTTTGTGTAAAAATTCTTCAACCTTTATACTACTTCTTTTTTCTATCTTTCTACTTATTAAAAGGTAACATGATCGTCTGTTTTTTTTATTCGTATAATTAGTTGATGATGTGTATAGAAGCAGACTTTGTTATTAGTTTAAGGGGTAAGACTGAAGGTCCCGGGTTCGGATTCAGGTTCAGGAGTTGTGGATGCGCACTGCCACATACCAGGATGAAACACCCGTCGTTCAGTACTTCCCGGTTTCTAATGATGGTCTAACAATGATTGACTGATGATTTCAAATGTGTGAAAAAAACACTAATCTCCATAACTCTAATTGAAAATGTAATAATCATGTAAAACTGTGTATGATAACCTTTCAATGTTGCATAGAGAATTAAACATCTATCAATCAAGTTTAATGCTACACCGTACAGTAAATACCAAAACAAAACAAATATCATTCTAATAAGCCTGAACATGTTTAGTTAATTTCTAGTTGATAATTTGTTATGTCGTCAAAATATATAAACATCGGAATTATGCGCTTAGTTTGTTTATATTTTTATTTCAAGCCAAGCAAAATTAACATTTCTTGTATAAAGTTAGAAAATAAATGTCCAAAGGTTAATTACTACTACATATCCTATGGTTATTTAGATGAAACAATCTATTTATATAATGATAGACAACAACTGGGTACCATACAGATTAGATAATTGGAAATTGTGAAAGTACATTCATGTTTCATAAGCCGGTTATCCCCAAAACTGGTACTGATTGATTCACATGTTCAACACCAATCAATTCTTGATATTGTTCAACTATCATTCAAAGTTATACATAGATTTGAAATTCAAGAATTATCAAATTATTTATTAGTAATTACATAATTGTTATTATTTAATTAGAAAGTTTATGAAATGCAAATTAAACACATCAAACTATTATGAATTAGCTTGGAGATTTTTCAAATAAGTATTTAATACGAGATTTGACGACAGGTTTACTGTACATTCAAGTTTGAACCAGTGTAAAATGAATAAACATTACTTTAGGAAAAATGCTAAATCTTAAGTGTTAGACAACCAGGAGAAGCTCGGAAGCACTGGATGGTCGTTTCGTCCTACTTTAGGACTCATCAGCAGTTCAAACTTTAACCTCTGGATCTCTGAACCGGCATCAACTGGTGTTGATGTCTAACTCTGATCAGTCTAAGGATTTTTGCGCAACCTCAACCACTGTCTGTGGTAGGTAACTGCCTTCACTCAAAACATATGAACTCCAGTGATCATGTCCTCTCACAAGAAATCTGAGATTTTCCTCATGAAACTAGACACTAATGAGTATATCTTTTCATTTCGCATTATAGTATTGTGAAATATTATGAAATAGTATTATGAAATCATGAATGATTCATTAGTAAATACCGTCTCATTTCTGAGTCGGATTTCCGCGAGTTCAAGGAATCGTAGATGCACAGTGCTGATGAGTCCTATACCACGACGAAACGACTGTTCAGTACTTCTAGGATTCTAATGGTGGTGTAACAATGATTCTTTCATGATTTCAATGTAAAACAACGATATACATAATGGTGTATTGCAAAATCTACTATGCAACACTACTACTTATCACTTAATATTACTCTATCTTCATATTTAAACTCATATTATTCTTGATATTTTCGATATAATATATATATATGTACACTCGTTTTAGTTTTCAATAAATAATACTATAATTTAAATTGTAAGCAGCTGAGAAGACAATCCATGAATTAAATGAATTGATGTTATTCTATCACGATTATCATTCTTTGCTTTTGATTTAAATTTATGAATGCGATAAATTGTATAAAATACTAATTCAATTTTAAATCTATTGAAATCCTTTACAAAGTTTCTCAATAAATTGGTCTTTAAAAATGAAAACTAAACTTTTCATAATTTATTATTCTTTTTCTTACAAAGTCAAACATTTCCTTACTTTATTTTATATCAATTTCAAAAGAGTATTATTTTAATCACATACTTTACAAAATATCTCATATTTAGATCATGTCCAGATCAATAAAGTAGGTGAAACCAATATACTTTGAAGCATATAACATGTGAATATAAGATGAGCAAGGCGACCTTTGAAAATGTATCGAAAATTGCTCTAGTTTCTTTTTTTATTTTTAATTGTTCTATTCAATTGTCAATTATCCGTTTATTTTTCAAAACATGAAATGGTTATATTTCAGTTTGTTACATTCCTTGCACGTTTACAATTGACTGAGTGGCATTAAGTGAAAAAACCTTGCAAAAAAATAGTTTATTCAAAGAGATTCTGTTTACAAGTATGCAAATAAAATATTTATTTTTAATTGGTTAGGTTCAGCTGAATAGTTTACTTTTTGTTTAGTTATAATCCTAGTTTCATCAAATCACTTAATATATTCTCACACAAAGCATGATATCTGTTGAATAGCATATGTTATACTTGTATATGAGAATCGATACAGTGTGTATCCAGCAGCTTAATCAAGGATGCTCATTTTGTCCTATCTGAAACTCGTCAGTAGTTATCGGATGCTCACTTTGATACGTTCCAAACTGAATTCTAACGAGACATTGTTCTGTAAGGTATTCACATGCAATTCTGTGTACTTTTGTTTATAATTCAAACAGAACTTAAACAATTAAACCAACATTACATTGGCTACTGTTTACTTAACAATCAATTGTGAATAATAGCTAGTATATATGATGTCAGTTAGGAAGACACAACTAACTTGATAATTATATGTTACACCGTGAAACTGGATGATTCAATTTCCATCTTAAAATGATCAGTAATTCCTTGCTAACAAAGTGACAACTAACATGAAATACCTATCTATGGTTTCCTATCGACTAAAGCCAACTACGTAATATTCAAATACATATTCCGTTTATCATATGCATAAAAAATTGTCCTACAATTCTTTTATTTCCAATTACATTTTTGGCTATTAGTGTTTCTACACAGTTGAAATCATCAGAAGACAGGACCAATCCAATTAAACCCTGTTGGGTGTAGACAGTAACTACCAAAGACAAAATCCCTGGATCAATCAGAGTTAGACATTAACACCGTTGGATGCCGGCTCAGTGGTCCAGAGGTTAGGCATTCGTGCGCAAAACCAAAGTTCCTGGATTCGAATCCTGCAAGATACAGGAGTCTTGGATGCGCACTGTTGATGAGTCCCATACCAGGACGAAACGGCCATCCAGTGCTTCCAGGTATCTAATGGTGGTCTAACAATGATTGAGTGAAGATTTAAAAATTTATAAAAAATTTCTTTATTGTTTATCATGTGAATTATATTTGCGATCGAAATTCACCAAGCAAAAGAAAATATGTGTGCATTTACGCAACAACAAGTTTACTAAAGACAACTGATATTTCTTCATACGATTTCATACACAATCACGCAGATGACTGTCTAAAATCATTTTAAAAAAAAATTTCTAGACTCAGTCTGAAGAACTTAACTAACTCTTCTTAAATCATTATTGTTTTAAACTATTGTTATTGTTTAATGGAAGAATAAACTAATTTGATTGACTTTGTTTTAATTTTGTACGGTTTCGTTTTCCGTTTTCAAATTGATGCATAATAAATAATCTGTTACAGGATTTCATTTTTTTTTCACGCGATGACGTCTATGATGAATTCAATAAATTTTCTTAAAAACACACGAAATCTGCTTTCACTATATATATTTATGTTCCATAATGATATAGATTGTACATTGACGAGAAAATAATTATTAGAAAATTAACGAATTTGAAAAAAATGTAGTCACATACATACATGTGTGATAGATGTTCATTTTGATTTCGAGTAAATGTATGAATTTTTAAAAATTGGTAGGACAATCTGTGATGATTATGTAATCGTTTTTGAATTTATTATTATGATAATAATCATAATTGTTCAAGATTATTCACAATATATAGTGATCATAGTATATATATTTAAAAATGTTTAGTTATCTGGAGATTATAAATCGTTATTACACATAAAAAAGTGTTTCAGTTACTTGTAAATAACCAGTGAGGGCTACTGTGCATAAAATCGAAATTCAATGGTTATATTCAGTCGGTTTTTAATGATGTAATGAGAAACATTATGTATTTTCAAATTATGTGGCCTAATTGAAAATAATATTGATTATTATCAATAAATCAGGAATATAGAATGCTGAAGAAATCTAGATGTGTTAAGATGAGCTAAGAAGTCATTATTAAACATTGTTAAAAATGTGTATTGCTAACATGAACTTGCTATTCACTACTCATTGATTTATAATGAAAATCGATTCTGACATAATTTAATTTTTACAAATCACTACAAATTAGACAAGTGTGAACATGTATGGAAGTTAACTTTATACGAAAGCTTGATATATTTCACTTTAGAAATGAATAGTGGTACAATTTTATAAAAAATGAAAGGTTAGTATACATATATTCTGTTGAGTTTACTTAGTAAGATTAGTAGACTATGTATGTTATATTTCTCAATGATTGACTTCAGTTATGGGACCTTTAAAAATTAAGCAACACTAGACTACGGTTGTGTCCCGGTGTAGGGCATTCTGACAGCTCTACCATGTGTTCTTATGAATATTTAAACAATAAACCATTGGGTTCGAACTAATTGATTTAGAATTTCGACTTCACTCAATCAGTTAGCTTACGACATGATTGAATTTGAAAATATAAACCCTTGAGTTGCAAGAGTTTAGTGTTATAATTATAACTGGTGGAATACTGGGTGAATGTAACTTGCTTAGATGCCAGAAGAATTTTGTAAGTGTACAGACTATGAGTTTTGCACTGGGAATAATGTGATATCCATCGCTTGTTGATTTTAACGGTACTTCATCACTACAAAACTTTTGTGTAATGCACTAAATTTCAATGCGTAAAATATTTATTCACACAAATAAGTCACAAAATTCCTACACATTTGAGTATCGCTTTATTCCATTATGTTACAATAGTACATTTGAAACCATTGAACTTAGAGTACGCAGAGTAGCAGAAAAGATTAGAAGTAGATGGTAGGTTTTTCGAAGAAAGAATACCTCCATGAATTCAGGCAAAAACATAGGATAATGATGGAACTTTGGATTTATAAGAAGACAACACAATTGAATGCATCTGTTCCATTCAAACTCATTTTAGCCATGTCATACGACAGAGAACCTCGGCGATCAGGGAGTCAACAATGACCAGTATGATTAATTCTATTCAACAGTCAATGACTACATTAACCGATGTTGTTTCGGTTAGGTTTGTTGTCCACCGAATCGCTTCTATACTACATAGGTATAGGTCGAGAATACTTAAAGTATGCGTTAACCAATCTAACTTTTATACATATATATAGCCAATCTGGAACTCAAAAGACCAGCAACTAACACCAAGTTACAAATTTTCAATGCAAATGTCAGGACGGACTCACTATATGAAGTGATAACTTGGAGAATCACGAAAACCATCATCCGAAAGATACAAGTTAATTATATCAATAGTTGTTTACGCAACATACTATGGGATAGAAAAAAAAACCAGGTTCCAGAAGAGAAAGATATCAGCAAGAAGCGATGGAGGTGTATAGGATATATACTGTAGAAGGCACCGAACTGCACTACAAGGCAAGTCCTAACCTGGAATCCTCAAGGTTAAATGAAAAGAGGAGAGGAAGATCGACCAGCATATTTACGGCTAGAATTAGAAACAAACATGAAAATAATGCATAGTAGTGGGATAGAACGTGTAAGGAAGATCAAAGACAAAGTAAATTGGAGAATGCTGGTTAGCGGCCTATACTTCATTTGATGACAATAGGCGTAATTAAGTAGGTAAGTAATATTATACCTGCATTTAAAATAATGAAATATAATGTTTCATTATAGTTAAAGTAAATGAATCGACTTCGTCTGTCAAACTATTATCTACATTTCTGAAACAATAAATTTTTCCATGGAAATCAATAGAATAATAAGTGATTATTATCAATTTCACATGACTTCTTTAGTCTGAAAAAAAATATTACATTGCGAAATAAAGAATTCCACTAAGCCAATCGAATTAACTTAATTGAATAAATATTTTTAAAAGTTCTTAATTTTATTATTAATTATTATTGTTATCAATATTATTAGTCATTTTTAAATATCGATAATACTAACAACGAACAACTCAGTAGTATAAAATTTAGGTATATAAATGTAATCAATGTAGAAAAAAACATAATTCATAAAACTAAAATATATATGGAATATTTTAAATCTACTCTCTCGTTTCATTACTCAAAAAACAATATCACTTTTATTACATTTTACACTGAAATCCTAAATGAATCATTGTAAGACCGTCATTAGAAACTCACAAGCACTGAATGACCGTTTCGTCCTGGTATGGGACTAATCAGCCGTGAGCATCCACGACTCCTGCTACTCACATGATTCGAACCCAGGACCATCGGTCTAGCGCGATGAAGCCTAACTTATAGACCACTAAGCCGGTGGCATCCAACAGCCTTAATGTCTGACATTGATCAATCTAAGGATTTTTGCTCAACCTAACCCATTTGTCTACCTCCTACACTTGACTAGATTGAAATCTACTGATTACGTCTTCCCACTAGAACTCTGAGGACTTTCTCAAGATGCTAGTCACTAGTAAGCATATATTTCGATTTCGCATTATATTATTTTGCAGATCGCTGTTATTTTCTTTTTAAATTAATCAGTCTATCTTTTATAGTACTGAGGAAATAGATTTACAACGAGTATGCTCTAGCTAGAGCCCTTATAGTGTTATTGCCAGTCCGAAACCCTGCTAAACGATGAGGGTTGAGCATAGTGTTCCAATGAATCCTTTCTTTAAAAAAATAAAAGCCTCACCAGAACATAAATGTCAAAACCAAATTTATTTCATTAAGAAAATTGAATTGTGAAAAAGAATATAATTTCTTTATTATTATTATTATTATTAATATTATTGTTATTCTTATTAGTTTTATATGAATATTGCTTGAGTGAACAATCATATTTGTAAATGAAAACGGTTACGTTTTTATTTTTTTTACAAGAAACATACTTGTCATTGTTTATCAATAATTAGTTAATTAGTTCTACTAGGGGTAGATTGAATAATTATAAGCTATGAAGCCCATCTATAATACTTTTCATGCATAAATATATCGATATATATATATATATACATACAAAGTTATAAGTTGTATAATTTACATAGTAATTACATACATATATATATATCTGATTACTTTAATGATGATTTAAATTTTATGGGGAAGATCACATTGATATCGATCCACTGATATTGATACGTCGATTAGTTTCATTTCAGTGCTTTCAACTGATGTACCATCTTGAGATAGTGTACATCCTCGCATAGCAAACTAACCACATTGTATGTATACATGTCAGTCTTTTTTTGAAAGCAAAAATAGGGAAACGTTTCTAACATTGTATGTATTGTACTCAAAGGATTGATCAGTCAAGTTCCGCCTATATTTTTGCCAACATCATTGATTGTGCTAACAGTGTTTTATATCAGTGACATTTTAATACGTCTGTTTTCGAAATGATCTGTCATTTTGTCAATAAATAAATGAATATATATTCTCATCAGTAGTATTAATATTTAGTATTGTTAGTAGTATAAATATGTATATATATGTATGGATATATACGGTTTATGAATTATCGATATAAAAAATGTTTTAAACATGTAACATTTTTCAGTAGTATATAACATGTTTGACGAAATCTCGCTGAGAATAATGAATAAAATACAAAATTTAAAGCAGCATTAATAATTAATAAAACATTTGAAATATTTGCATAAATTAATAGGCACTTTGTTGTATATTGTGTTGATTGTACAATACCTGCATTCCATAAATTAATTGTAATTGTCGGCACCATACTTGGTAATTGTAATATAACAAATGCCATCACAATAGAAATTAACATCAATGTGATACGATGTTGTTCGCCTAGTTTTGTACGTTTCATATTCATTAATGGTAGCAAACCAGTTTGATAATTCATTGGTCGATATGATTGAGTTATACCCGAGGTAATACCAATCGTGGTTCTCATACTAGCTTCCAATGCTTCACGTACAATAGCTGGTACCATTTGACTTGTAGTTGGTTCTTGATTTAATTGATTGGCACTATAATTACGACCATTATTTATAGTTTGCATATTATTGATATTTGTACTACTGTTACTTAACAAATTCCCCATTTTTAACGATGTCACATTACTATTAGTAGTATTAGTAGTAGTACTATGACGTTTCGTTAAAATTTTTCTATCATGATTCGCTCGCATCACTGAACGTATTAATAAACTATTAAAAATAATCAGCAAAATCATTGGCAATATCACAAATACTGTTTGATTAATATAATCATAACCAATTCTAGTTAAAATTTGATTGAATTGTGTATCCACAACGAGATATTGTCGATTCCTTGTTAAATTCGTTTGTTGATCAATATGTTGTTCAGTGTATTGTACAGTTTTTTTTAAATAATCCGGTAAAGTTAATGTGAAACTACTAATAAATATACCAATAACAACATAACGTGCCCGCTGTTTAGTACATAATCGTCTACCAAGCATTGGTAATGATATAGCAATATAACGTTCTAATGTGAAACCGACTGTAAGCCATGTCGTTGTATTACTGAATAGATTAGCTGTACCATGTATAAATGTAATACTATATGCGAATGGTGCACATTCTTTCACTGATGGATATAACCATAGAGAGAATAAATATGTAAATAATAAATAAAATAAATCACATATTGATACAGCAGTTAAATAAATATTAGTCGATGAACTCATCCATTCTCTTGTCAATATAATAATATTAATAATATTAGCTATAAAACCAATGATACATAGAAATGGTGTCAAGATTTTACCACAAATAAGACGCATTGTATTTAAAATTTGATTTAAATAAGCTAAATCTAAATCATTTTCTTTAGATGATGTTGATGTTGATGGTGATGATATAATAGGAATGTAATGAGTAGTATTTATATGTGTATTAGTAATATTCTCTGTGGTGGTCTTGATGATTGTCGTGGTTGTTGTTGTAATTGTATGCGTAATTAAATATAAATTAGTATAATTCGACATTTTTTTTATTATGAATAACTAATACAATATTTCATATTAGATAATTGAAAAATTAATTAACTACAAGTGAGAATTGTATGTCTTTTGTACAGTTAGTTTATTGAATGATGAATGATTGCAAATGAGAAATGTCATGATTACAAGGAGCAGTAGTTTTAATTAACGAACTGTTCACAGTTGTCATTTTGTCTAGTTCCCTTTTATTTCGAATGAATATCAAACTATGTGATAGAATGTATTTATGTAAAGATAGAAGGTAATAATATATAGGTGAAAATGTTACAGATTGTCTTTACCTTTTTTGTGTATTATATCTGTTTGTTTGGTTGGTTGGTTGTGCATCTAAATAATTTGTACTTGTGTATCAGTGTAATTTGTTTGTTTTTTTTCTTTCGTCCTTTACAAATAAAATTTTTTTGGTGAAGATGATGATGATAAGAAGCGAAAGAATGTCTCTTTTACTTGTATTGTTTTTTTAATGGTGGAATTTTAGAAGACTAGACCACAATGTAAATATATATATATATATATATATATATATATATATATATATATGTGAACGAGGAACAAATCAAATGAAGTACTGACCAACAAACGATACACGCACTAACACACACAGACTTACATAACATATTATGTCTATTCAATGTGTCCAATGATAAAAATGTAGGAAACCCGAATTGTGATCAGATCATCAGTTTGAACTAAGCGCCTAGAGAAAAAGCGAACGAACGAACAAACAAACAAATGCACACACATTCATTCAATGGATAAATAAAATATGATTTTAAAGACATTGACAATTGAAAAACAATGATATTTTACATACTGTCCACCAATAAACTTAAATCATAAAAAAAAAACAAAATATTCCGTATTTTATTTTGTAGTTATAAACACAAAATTTGTAACAGTAAAACTATTTACTATTTAATTAAAAAGTTTTCAGTAAGACAAAAATACATGAACAACAGTGGAAAATGGTCTTTCGATAAGTGAGATAAATTCATTAGAAATCGTGAAAAGAATGCAATTAAATAAGGGAAAAAGAACAGTAACAGCCTCTCTTTACTTGATGTCTAATTGTGTGAGATAGTTTGATGAGACAATAATTAGGAGCGATTAAACTGAAAACTGATAAGTTCAAATTCCAAGAGTGAACATGTCTAATTTCAGTTATTCTATAGAATTGTTAAAAAAAGTCTCATGTTATAACAAAATACACAAATGATCAGTTTTTGTGCGGATATGTTACAGTTTTTGAATGAAGTTCTGTTCGTGATATGTAAACTATAGTTATTAAGTTGAAGGAAAAACATTATAAGATTAGCTTAAATTAAATATCCAGTATCATAGGATACTTATCAGTAAATTCAATTGTATGTTTAATTCAGTTTCGAAATCTATAAAAGATTTTGTTTCTTTTAAACTAAGCATTTTAAAACTTTAAAATGTTGCGCCAGAAAAAAATATAATGGAAAGACATGAATATGTGGATTTCGCCATTGAGATCTTATACAAAAGCTTCCCTCACGGAGGTTGATATAACAAATATTCTGGTCAGTTAGAGGAGTTCAATGTTCAACGGCTTGTTTTTCAACAATTTTCCTTCGTTTTGAACTATTTATTATTTAAAATCATTATCTATTTTCGGCAATAAAAAAGGAGATCTGATTTATGAAATTCTCCAGTACCTACAAAACAAATATTTCCAACTTATCTGTTAGCACAAATGGATTAAAAGTATGTTCAAGTCTTACATTTATTTGAAATACAACTATTGTGAAACAGTTAATTTAAACTAAAAACGAATATTGATCTTTCATTCATTACGATATTTTCTAACTAATCTCAACTTAATCACACAAGATTGTTCCATACAATACAATTTTGTTATAAAAATGTGATTGTTTTTAAATTAATTTAAACCCATTTCACATTGTAACAGACTATTAGTTTATGAATATTAAAACATTCTGTTCATGATATTGTAAAATGGTTGGCTGGTGTAGCTTCATTTTATTTAAACCATAAAACTGAGTTGTTCAAACTGTCATGTAAATTTGAAGGAATAATTTCACAATAAGTGAGCGCTCAATTAATGCATGACACCTAATACGAAAACTATACTTGTAGGTCACAGCAATCGAAGTTAAAACAATTAATCCCTTTTATAAATTTTGATAGAACAGTGAGAAGACTTAATTGATCGGAAAAATGTGATGTATTTGCGCCATACATTTTGAACAATCTGGTCACACATCTACTCTTTTCAAGGCATTTTATATGAAGATTAATGAAAGGTCAATCAGATAAAAGTTCAAAGAGACCTTAGGTGATAATTGTAAATGAAAGAGAGAGAAAATTAACGTAATATGAAAAGAATAAGAAATGATAGGAAAATTGTCACATTACCCTAGGATTAAAGATTACCAAAATAAATTCAAGGTTATGACGAATTGTTTCTGAACACATAAGGGGGTTTTAATTTTCGAATAGTCAAGGTCTTCATGAACCTCAAAATTCATCCTTCAACATTTCTATACAACGTTTTGAAGGCTGTCTTTTATTTAATTGACCTTTTATTCATCTTCATATAAAATGCCTTGACAAGTAAATATGTTTGACCAGATTGTTCGAAATGTATACATCACTGTTTTCGGATCAATTACGTCTTCTCACTATTCTATCAAAATTGAACTTAAGACAAATCGAACATTTCGCTCGTAAATCTGTTCATAGCATTTTCTAGAAAATAATATTTAAAAAATCAGTTAGAATTTTAAGTTGACATAATAATTCACTTTAATGATGACTGTATTTTTATCTGTACAACCAACAGATAGAATTTAATTGAACTGTATTAACTGATTTACAGATGAAACACGAGCTGCTGCTATAAAAATGAGTGAAAATCATGGAGATTAACAAATGAAGTTTGTTTATTTGCATACAAGAATCTCTTATTAAATTTATGATGTCGTTTTCAAAAAAATTCAAATATTTCAATATTTTTCGCAACACCTATTCGAGATGACCATTAAACTAGTGAACAGAAATTATTGGTTATGCAAATTCGGTGATCAGTGGGTACCGATTTGTGTGCAGATCAACATCAAGCAAAATATGAAAAGTTCAAGAAATTTCACATAGTTTTATTTTGTGATGCCAATTATCAGTAAATTTTCAAGTATCATATGATTTGATTGTGATTTCCTGTCAACTGATTGTGATAAGTTTGTGCTTTTATATAAATTTGGATTATTTCAATAAGTTAATTTCTGACAGCTGGATAATATTTCTGTTAAAAAATTTTCACATATATAAATATAATGTTGGGGACTTTAGATACCCTAAACTCGCTTGATAAAGGCCTATATTTTGGATTTTATTCATGGACCGATCAATCGACCTTCAGATCACATTTCCTACTAAGAAAATCCTTGGCTGTGATTGGTCGGTGTGTTATTTTAGTGTGCTATTTTTGTGACTCTCTTAAGGACGTTTCTATGATGTATAAATAAACACGATTTGTGTGCTGGCTGGGTGTTTGTAGAATACACTTTATACGCTCTATCAATACCTTTTCGTCAATTAGTTTGTGGCAACGGATCAGAGTAGCCTACCGTGTCATTAGTTCATTGTCTCATTCTCGTTTATCGACTAAGGTGAACTCGTGTTAGTTTCAAGCATATCAAGTGACGAGCATATATATAAATATATATATTACTAATGTCAACTTGTCGACATAAACTAAAAGTGAAGTTCTTCTTACTGACCAAAGAAATTTAAGCGGCTAAAATAAATAAAAATTTCCAACAGAAAGATCAGTTCAAATAGTAAAACTTTGAATGAAACACTTCAATTCACTGTGATTTTTTCGATAAAAATATATTTCATACTTCAATAAAAGATAATCATTAGAATTTTTATATACAAATAACTAAATAGAAACTCATCAATAAAAGATTGTAAAGAAATAAAACAATAGAGAAAAACGATTTTATTCACTGTAACAACTTTCTTTAAATTTGACCTTGACCGCCAAAAGATGTTGAGAATAGTAAAAATTTAAATTCACTAAGTTCAAAGCGTTTATTCATTTTTTTTAATGGGTAGCGTTTTATCACTGAGTGAGTTTTCTAACCTCATGCTCAACCCTATTCATTTATCCGGGTTTGGGACCGGCAGTAGCTCCAGAACAGTTGCGTGCGGAGTTATATATATATGTAAATTCACATACTTGGCAGCCCCACTGATGTGTACGGTGGCTCTGATCCAGACGTGAAGCCGTGGACAATCAAAGAAAGGACCGCATTCCTATAAAGGAACAACATATAGAACTCAAAA
The DNA here is from genome assembly GCA_944470395.2 of Schistosoma turkestanicum. Lineage (NCBI taxonomy): Eukaryota > Metazoa > Platyhelminthes > Trematoda > Strigeidida > Schistosomatidae > Schistosoma > Schistosoma turkestanicum. Next base: position 10,824,133 of record OX103977.1, read on the forward strand.
CAATTATCAGTCAACACCAAAGTTACAATTTTCAGTACAAATGTCAAGACAGTTGTACCGGATGGAACAGATACCTGGAGGAAAATGGAAGGCCATAATCAGGAAGATACAAGTATTGATTAATAGTTGTTTACGAAGACACTGATGATCCGTCTGCTACACATCATTAGCAACAACCTGCTGTCGTAGAGAATAAACCAGATTCTAGCGGAGGAGGAAATCAGGAAGAAGCGATGAAAGTCAGTAGGACACACAATAAGCAAATCACCCAACTACGTCACTACACAAGCACTCAGGGACGGAGGGAATGAAGAATACCAAGAGAAATGGAGACAGTAATTAGAAGAAAGAACACCAATTAGATAGAACTAGGAAGGACGACCTTGGACAGAGTAGGTTTGAGAGTGCTGGTTGGTGGCCAATGCTCCGTTTAGGGAAACAGGCTACTGTAAGTAAGCAATATATAGATGAGGAAATGTTCAGCTTCACATGATCATAGAGCCGAGAAGCTGAGAAGGAAATATCCAGTACGACGTTTACTGATATTGATGGAATCCTTGAGTTTCCCGAGTGCTAAGCAGTTTCAAATAGTGAAATGATTGGTCAATATTACTTTAATACATTTTATTTCAGGAAATAATACGGCTAAAGATCAATAGCTGCATAAAGCAGATATCAGATGATTTCCAAAAGCGAGAAATGAAATTTAATGACGCTTCAACAACTATAGTATTTCGGCGTAAATATTTCAGCGCACCTAGAGACGTGAATCGAGCTCCCATTGTAATCTTACTAGAAATAGAAATGTTCTGTAAAGATTAATTGATCAAAAAACCCTAATCAAACAGATTCCCTCGTAAGGAGAAGCATCGTTATTGACAACATGATTCAGTCAATGGTCATGATACGGACGATTATGTCTCATCAACTAAATTGTAACAAGTTCCACTCAACCATTAAACATGAATGAGTCTACACAAAAATGTAAACTGTTAATTCCAACAGTATTCAACATAATCAACAATGCAATATAGTGGATTGATTGAAATCATTGAAAATCTGAGCACTGGAATATTCAAATAATCAGAACTAGTGTCCATTCAATTTCAAAGCCTTGAAATAATCCTCGATCAACAGTAAGGGTGAGAGTTATCATCAAAAGATGGTATTGATTTATCGTGAGTTAATTATTTTGCAGAGTCAACTTAAGAAACAGAATCGATGAACGTCAAAAAACATGTTTGACGATTCCTGAAATTACAGTAACATCCATCAATGTTCGTAAATCACATTCAACTACGTGAACAGTTGTGACATAAATACTCTGATAATGTGTTTATACAAGTCTGTCACGTTTTTATGGTTTTCAGTCTTCCATTTTCAAATATTTGAGTTGTTGGTTTCAATAAATCAAGATAAATCCATTCACACATCAGTCAGTCACACTGACCTGCATCTCAAAAGATTCGTAATATGTGGATTTCAGTGAGATGACCTGATCGATTCTGTTAGCCAAACACCATTCCAACATGAATCGACAACGATATCTTCATTCAAGAATTAATGAAGCACACAAATTATCTTCTCAATGTTAAAAATCCCCTCAATTTTAAGATAACAAACAAGATATAAAATGAATGTAAATCATGCTGGAAATCAAGTTACACTGTTAGGTTTTATGCTTCAAATAACAAAACGTGCGAACATAACATGTTGCCGTAGACGTCCGTATTTCATTACAATACTAGACGATAAAATAAAACGGAAATGTAACTGTGTTCACAATTTACGAACTGTACTAAACAGCTGTCTCTGAATGATGGAAACCATATCTCAGAACAATGATATATTAGGGTTGTGCGAACATCTATCACACAGTATCAGATTATTAGCAAATGTCAAATAATCTAAGATTTGTTCGCCGTCACTCAAATGTATTTTTGATGAACAAGATAGTCTTATGCAAATTCGATCAATTCGCAATACCACTATTCTAAACATTTCATTTTACCAACTATTCGAGTCACAATCTAATGTTCAACAATTCGAAAATGGAACAAATTAGTTGTGTACAAATCATAAACCCTTCAAAGAAAACGAAAAATCTATGATAAACAATCAAATTCTCTTCTCTGTCTCACTGTCATCGAAGGATATAGCAGTTGAATTGTAAAATAGGATTTGAACAGCAAGTCATTTACAAGTCCAATTCAACTCAACTCATTTCATAATGAAAATGAACAAATTTCACAAAATTTCATCAAATGTTTCTAACGATCTAAAGTCATTATGTAATCAAATACAGGTATTACGTGAAACAACCAATAAGAAAAGATGAAAGACTTGTTAGACTGAAATTGAAACCATTGATAATTTCCCAAGTGAATTCAATAATCATCATTTGTCTGAAATATTTCTATTTGATTTATAAAATATCATTCAACACTGTAATGAAAGTTTGAATTACAGATTTTTATTAACCGATAATGTTCAGATTGAAGTTGAAAGTATTGGAATGTTGCTCTGTTCTGATGTTGAACTGCTCAGCACGCAGTTATCATATTTCCTCACTACATACACAATAATCGACGTAGATTCGACTCATTGTGTTTATTAGAGGTAGGCAGACACGTTTGATTTAAGTCAGTATATGTTAGCTCATTGAAGATGTTTTGTTATTCGGTGTATAAAATGTCCATATCTTCCGTCTGAGCCGTCACTATGAGACTTGTAAATCGTGTGATCGATGCTGCTACGACTAAACATCAGTGTTTGTCAACAATGGATAAGCATTGCTGTACACCTTACTACTCTAATAACACCACTCTCTACTCGTGCACAGTTCCAATCATTGAATACATATATGGCTTCACTGAGTCAACAATTTTCAACATTGAGCGATTTGTACAAACATTGCTTCGATATTACAGATGAATGTTACTAAGTAGCTGATCGTTCGAGTGAACATCTCAAAAAATCGAATCGCATTTCACTTTGCTTCAATAAGTTTATTTGCATTTTTGAAATATTGAAAATTCTAATCAATTCATTAATCAGAAATGTGTTTACTTACTGTTTGTCTATTTGCCAAAACGTACAAATCTACAATGTTTCACACATTTAATACAAAACAAATGCAGTCAATTGATGCTGTTTTTAAATGTTGATTGAAATAACTGTAACGAAAATGATTCTAAATAAGTGCACTTATTCAAAGGCAAGTAGTTGCATATCTGGATCGTTCATGTGTAACTGTTTATGAAAACCATTATCCAATGACCGATAAACTATTGATTTCCTGCGCAATAAATTTGTGAGGACAGTTAAGAGGACAGTTTACACAGCTGAACTTACATGAACATTTTACAGTTGACTTATTCTGATTTTTCAGATAAATATGAGTATACCTCCGTATTTTAACTTTCAATTAGGCTTTTTCGATGGGGAAAAATATTTCTGATTTATTATCAATGTCGTGAACATAGGAATGGATATCTTACGGTATGATTTGGAACATACTCATAAAGATAAGTTATAGCTTCGTCGTTAAATATCTAGTTGACAGCGGTTTTATGGCAAATAAAGCTTGACTGTTACGAACGATCAGTTGCATGGTTTCGTGGTTCCATGAAGCAACTCAAAATCTTTAACGACACAAGCTTATCAACTCCGTTTCTGCTCGAAGAAAATTAGTGGCACTTCTTTCACTTTCTTGGCCGATTTTACAGGTTCTTTCAGATTCCGTGAATGTTTGTTATTTTCAGTCTCATATCGTTCATATTCAGTCCATCAGGGTCCTGGGTACCTTTATGTTTTCAATGCAGGATTCAGCTGTGCTGTTAAGGTTGCTGTGCGAATGTCTGTTTCTCCTGAAACTAAGTGTAAAATTAAGTTTGCCCGTAACTTAAATTTTTGTTTGTGTAAGCAAGATATACGGTAGACAGTTTGGACACAGGTGGACGGTTAGAACCTTGCGGATGATCTAGGTGTTTTTGGTGGAGTTTCGTCCGCCTGAGCAACAAATTTTCTCCACCAACTCAAGATTCAGGTCTGCTTTCCAGTACATGGAACCAAAGCTGAATATGATGTTCAGTGTAGCAGCTGCCTCTGCAGCAGTAGGTCTCGACAAAGACACAATGGTAAAAGCATGATCCTCCGATATAACCTAATATGCACAAACAACATCTGTCTTGATGGAGAAGCTTTGGATGATGTCAAAACCCTTACATGCTTGGACAGCACCATCAGTAGACAAGGTGAATCTGGTGCAGATGTAAAGACACGTATAGACAAAGCAAGGATACTAATTCAACAACTGAAGAATATCTAGAACTCAAAACTACTATCATCCAACTTTCGATACGTATGTCCAAAAGTCGTTCTATTATGTGAAGCAGTAAGTTTTCAGAACTACGAAAGCCATCATCTTAAAGATACAGATGTTGATAACAATAGTCTCCAAAAATATACTCCGGATTTGTTAGCCAGACACTATTAGTATCAATCTACAATGTTAGAAAACATATCAACTTCCAACTTAGGTAAGAACGCTGCAGGTCGGTAGGAACCACATTATATAATCATCTAACCGCATCTCCAGAATAGCCGCTACTTGGAATCCTTAATAGAAAAAGGAAATAAAAAAGACCATGGAACATATTACACCGTTAATCGGAGGCCGGTATCCAAGGAATGACTAGCATTTGAGAACAATTGAAAAGAAAAGTCCAGGACACAGTTGTACTATGGGTAACAAGCTTAGTTAACTAAATCACTTCACATATAAGCGAACAATATTGTTTTCGATTAGATCGTCATCAGGCTTTATACTTTATAATACCCATGAATAGTTATATGAAAATGTTAACCCGATCAAAGCAGTTTATGAGTCGAAAATCACCATGAAATGAAATAGATTACGTCACTACACACATAATAGGCAAAAGTAAAAGTTGATGCTAGGAAGACAGTTAAGTACTGATAGTAGTAGTAAAAATAAAATACGATAACAAAAGTTTTATCAGTAGTAGGTCAAACGTGGATAAAAATAGACTTACAATAATCATTACAAAGCAATTAAAACCATTACGTAATAAGAAGTGTATACATAATTAGATAGTGAAGAATATAAACGGAAAGAGGCAGAGAATTACTAACAATTACAGGATATGAAAATAATGCTAATAATAATAAAAAGACTGATGACGATCGAATCGAAAACAATGATGTTCGCTTGTATGTGTTGCTCTAATTTTCACAATGGGAATCTTTCATACTCTTAAATCACTTCATTCATATTCACTACCATTTAATTGTTCACTCAATGAAAAATGCATATCTGCTTTGATTATTCTTATAAGATTTATTTATTCACGTTTGACCAACTTCCAATGTTGAACTATTGATTAGATTTTCCGTTACTTTACTATTCTGATCACTATTACTAGTACACCGGTCTTATTCTTATCAAATTATACGTTTTATCTATCATCATCATGATCGATAACTCAAAAAAAATCCCTTAAATCGTTTAAAATGTTTTGTTTTTTCTACTTCACAAAAACACTCTTGTATCTTAAAGCAAAGCTTTACAAACAACTCATTTCAAAACACAATACTGTTGTTCACTTAACCATTTTTATAATTCTGACAGAAACAAGAAATATCAACAACAGGCGCTTCTAAAATATCATCACTCTCGATCGATAGTTCTACCGTGAAGTAAATTTTCGGCAATAAAAAGCAAAAAAATGTCATTTCCACCATAATATAACATGACATTGACATAACAAATATACAATTTTAACATTTCTATTATCCAACTCCTTCAGAAAATGTCATTTTGTATATTTTATTTCTTTTAAAAACGCTGAAGTTGTTTTGTAATTAATGTAAAGAAAATTTCGCTTAATTTCAACATATGTCATTGTTAGTATGAATATGATTTGTATCATTTTTCTCTTTTATTCAAATAAAAAGTCAATTTATTCGAACAAACGAAAAAAAAAAACATGTCATAATGTTTTTTATAAAAACGAAAAATGGCCAACTTTAATAGTTTATTTTTGAATTGTTCAAAAAGAACTTACTTTGTTTTTAAGTTAACTTACTGGAAACTATAAGTTACATACAATGTACATGTATATTTTTATACAGTGTTTTTGATGTCTGTGACAAGTTGACCTACAAAATTTTAAAAGAATATCTTCTCTAATAGATTCAATGACATGATAGATACATGTCAAAATTCAATATACCATAGAGGTCAATATTACAAATATGCATATATTGATCATAGAGGAGATCATGGAGACAATGAAGCGATCAGCGTTTTAAATTACAAACTGATCATTAGCTAGATTACTATTGAAAACTTGACAGTAATGGAGAGCTATTTCGTCCAACTATAAGACTAATCAGCGGTACTAGAATTGAATCAAGGATTGTCGTTTGGATGAAAGTTGCTCAATAAAATGAATTGGCTGTGGTTAGATAAGTACACCGCTGAATCCTGGGTACACGGTATAGAGATAAGGCATTCAATAGTGAGTGCTGGAGTATGAAGTCATACAGCCAATTAATCAGTCACATATCTGAATAGGAAGAGTATCCGTGGCTTGCAGATTTACATTTGCGGTTTAGTAAGGATCAGTTATCGAGTTAAAGTATAACAACATATGTGTATTTTTGAAATGAAAGCATTCGAAATAGATGGCATAAGATAGACACTTTCCTAAAGTCATACTAGCTATACGAACATTGAACAGTGGCTTTTATCCAAACATGTCACAAGTACAACAACTAATCGAATCGTTTAGCATTTCGTTTACAGTTTAAATCTTTTTACGCACATAAACTAAGTTAAACAAACATTTTCATTACAAACAATCACCGTTTACTTGACACGATATTAGTAAAAATAAATTTTACTGAGTGTCAAACGACTGATACATTTTCTTCATATGATTATTCAATATACTCATTTCTGTTTTAAAATAAAAATAGTTTATAAAGCAATTAAGAAAGCCGAAAAATTCCAATTTGACTTCAACAATCTACTCAGCAATGTACTATTATTTACAATTATATATTCAGTCATTGTTAATAAAAATTTCAATGATAATTTTCATATTGAACCTTGTTAATTAGTAACGTTCATTTGTACTATTTTGATTCAATCAAACAAATGAATGTTTGTACACATTATTTAATGTTGAAAATTAACGACTCAATAAAGTCAAATAGGTTTTCAATGAGTGGAACTGGGTGATGTTGATTGAGTAGTAAGGTGTACATCAATGCTTATCCATCGATGACAACCATAGATGCGTAGTCGTAGTAGCATCGATCACACGATTCCCAAGTCTCAAAGTGACGGCTCAGACGGCAGATATGGACATTTTATACAACGAATAACTGCACATCTTCAATGAGCCACCATATACTGACTTAAATAAAACGTGTCAGCCTACCTCTAATACACACATTGAGTCGAATCTATGTCGATTATTGTGTATGTAGTGAGGAAATCTGATAACTGCGTGCTGAGCAGTTCAACATCAGAACAGAGCAACATTCCAATACTTTCTCGTTTTCATTCAACTTTGATCCGAATATGATTGAACAATGAAAATCTGTAATTCAAACTTTTATTACAATGTTGAATAACATTTTATAAATCAAATAGAAATATTTCAGACAAATGATGATTATTGAATTCACTTGGGAAATTATCAAAGGTTTCAATTTCAGTCTAACAAGTCTTTCATCTTTTCTTATTGGTTGTTTCACGTAATACCTGTATTTGATTACATTATAACTTTTGTTCGTTAGAAACATTTGATGAAATTTTGTGAAATTGGTTCAATATTTTCATTGTGAAATGAGTCGATTTGAATTAGACTTGTAAGTGATTTGCTGTTCAAATCCTGTTTGTCAGTTGGTTGTGCTTTGTGACGATGTCAATTCAGCGGCCGAATCTTTCAATACGATTGAGACAAAGAAGAGAATTTGAATGTTTATCAGAGATTTTTTGTGTTCCTCAAACGAGTTATGATTTGTACACAAATAAGTCGTACTATTTTCGAAACACTGAACATTAGATTGTGACTCTATTAGTTGGTAATTTGAAATGTTCAGATTAGTGGTACTCTGAATTGATCGAAGTTGCAAACGACTCTCTTGTTGATCAAAACTACAGTAGATTGATGGAGGACAAATCTCAGATTATTTGAAATTTGCTAATAATCTGATACTGTGTGATAGATGTTCGCACAGCCCTTATGCAGCATTATTACGAGAAATTGTTTTCATTAGTCAACGGAAGGTGTTTCGAACAAACAGTAAATTGTGAAAGCCCCTACATTTCCGTTTTATTTTCATGTCTGGTATAGGAATGAAAAACAGACATCTATGGCAACATGTTATGTTATCACGTATTGGTATTTGAAGTATTTTACTGAACAGTGTAACTTGATTTTCAATATGATTTACATTCATATTACATCCAGCTTTTTGTCTTGAACATGAGAGGCTTTTGAACAGTGAGAAGATAATTTGTGTGCTTCATTTATTGTTGAATGAAGATATCGTTGTCAATTCATGTTGTGACGGTGTTCGGCTCACAGAAGCAATCAGGTCATCTCACCTCATTGTCTTGTTAATCTCCATCTCACTAACAATATGCTCACAATTTCATTACCGAATGAGTCACTCGATAGAGAGAATACTGAAATCCACATAACACGAATCTTTCGAGATGAAGATCATTGGGACTGACTGATGTGCCAATGGATTTATCTTGACTTCTTCACACTAACAACTCCATTGATTGAAAAGAAAAGACTGATAACCATCAAAACATGATAGATCTGTATGAACACATTTCCAGATTTTTGTGATACAGTGATCGGTACGGATATTACTGAGGCCAGTTCTGTAAGCTCATGAATCAGCAAACGTGTTATTTGACGGTCATCGATACTACGTTTTCGTTCTGTTTGTTAAGTTGACTATGCAAAACAAGTGACTCATGAAAAATCAGTGCCATATTGTGATGATACCTCTGACACTTACTGTTGATTGAGGCATATTTTAACAAGTTTAAATTGATTGGACATTAATTCTGGTTTTCTGGAAAGTCCAATGTTCAGATTTTTAATTGTTTCAGTCGGTTCTGTATATAGCATTCTTGATTATGTTGAATACCCTTCGAATTAACAGTTTGTATGTAGTTCAAAAGTACGATGAGTTATGAGTTTTATTCTTCAGACTGAACCGTATATTCATAAAGCATTCATTGGACTTGTTCACTATCTCGTTAACACAATTGTCTGGTTAAGGCGAATCATTCAAATTTCTTTATATACAAATAACCTCTTGCCTTGTTAACCTTGCTTGTGATTGATTTTTCAGTTTGATTGCTGTGGTTGTCATTTGTCTCATAATACTTAGTGTATTTATTCTGGTCATTCAATAAACACATTGAAAATATAACATGGAAAAATCATGGTTAACTTTACCATCACGATTACTACAGAAATAAATCCAATTCCCTGTAAATATGCAAACTGTGATTTAAAACACTCAACAACAACGCCAATCATCATCAAACAACCACGAACAAGATCAACAAAACTAGCTGTATGTCAAGATCTTTCACCTCTACTAGACACTTCTGCTCATGATACAATACAGACGGTCAATCACTGTGTCTTAATAAAACTATCCATTTTAGAAAATAAAACTTTATCTAGAAAAAAATGTTTTTTTCACTCATATTTTTTTTCGATAAACTAAACTTCTGTTATGTTTAAAAGTTCAATAAAATGTTTTTTTATTTGTTAATTTTCATATTGAACCATGTTAATTAGTAACATTCATTTGTACTATTTTGATTCAGTCAAACACATGAATGTTTGTACACATTGTTCAATGTTGAAAATTGTTGACTCAATGAAGTCACATAGGTTTTCAATGATTGGAGCTGTGCAGGAGTAGAGAGTGACGTTGTTTGAGTAGTAATGTGTACAGCAATGCTTATCCATTGTTGACAACCATAGATACGTATTCATAATAGCATCGATCACAGGATTTCCAAGTCTCATAGTGACGGCTCAGACGGAAGATATGGACATTTTATACACCGAATAACAGAACATCTTCAATGAGCTATCATATACTGACTTAAATAAAACGTGTCTGCCTAACTCTAATAAACACATTGAGTCGAAACTATGTCGATTATTGTGCATGTATTGAGGAAATCTGATAACTGCGTGCTGAGCAGTTCAACATCAGAACAGAGCAACATTCCAATACTTTCTCGTTTTCATTCAACTTTGATCCGAATATGATTGAACAATGAAAATCTGTAATTCAAACTTTTATTACAATGTTGAATAACATTTTATAAATCAAATAGAAATATTTCAGACAAATGATGATTATTGAATTCACTTGGGAAATTATCAAAGGTTTCAATTTCAGTCTAACAAGTCTTTCATCTTTTGTTGTAGGTTGTTTCACATAAAACCTGTATTTGATTACATAATGACTTTTGTTCGTTAGAAACATTTGATGAAATTTTGTGAAATTGGTTCAATATTTTCATTGTGAAATGAGTCGATTTGAATTAGACTTGTAAGTGATTTGCTGTTTAAATCCTTTTTATTAATTGATTGTGCCTTCTGACGACGTCAATTCAGCGGCCGAATCTTTCAATACCATTGAGACAGAGAAGAGAATTTGAATGTTTAACAGAGATTTTTTGTGTTCCTGAAACGATTTATGATTTGTACACAAATAATTCTTACTATTTTCGAAACACTGAACATTAGATTGTAACTGGATTAGTTGGTAAATTGAAATGTTCAGATAAGCGGTACTCCGAACTGATGGATGTTGCATAAGACTCTCTTGTTGATCAAAACTACAGTAGATTGGTGGAGAGCAAATCTCAGATTATTTGAAATTTACTAATAATCTGATACTGTGCAATAGATGTTCGCACAGTCCTTATGCAGCATTATTTCAAGAAATTGTTTTCATCAATCAACGAAAGGTGATTCATACAAACAGTAAAATCTTGAAAGCCCGGACATTTTCGTTTCTATATTCTCGTCTAGTATTTGAATGAAAGATCGAGATCAATAGCTACATGTTATGTTATCACGTTTTGCTATTCAAAGCATAAAAATGAACAGTGTAACTTGATTTTCAATATGATTTACATTCATATTACATCCAGCTTTTTGTCTTGAACATGAGAGGCTTTTGAACAGTGAGAAGATAATTTGTGTGCTTCATTTATTGTTGAATGAAGATATCGTTGTCAATTCATGTTGTGACGGTGTTCGGCTCACAGAAGCAATCAGGTCATCTCACCTCATTGTCTTGTTAATCTCCATCTCACTAACAATATGCTCACAATTTCATTACCGAATGAGTCACTCGATAGAGAGAATACTGAAATCCACATAACACGAATCTTTCGAGATGAAGATCATTGGGACTGACTGATGTGCCAATGGATTTATCTTGACTTCTTCACACTAACAACTCCATTGATTGAAAAGAAAAGACTGATAACCATCAAAACATGATAGATCTGTATGAACACATTTCCAGATTTTTGTGATACAGTGATCGGTACGGATATTACTGAGGCCAGTTCTGTAAGCTCATGAATCAGCAAACGTGTTATTTGACGGTCATCGATACTACGTTTTCGTTCTGTTTGTTAAGTTGACTATGCAAAACAAGTGACTCATGAAAAATCAGTGCCATATTGTGATGATACCTCTGACACTTACTGTTGATTGAGGCATATTTTAACAAGTTTAAATTGATTGGACATTAATTCTGGTTTTCTGGAAAGTCCAATGTTCAGATTTTTAATTGTTTCAGTCGGTTCTGTATATAGCATTCTTGATTATGTTGAATACCCTTCGAATTAACAGTTTGTATGTAGTTCATCACTACGATGATTAAGGAGTTTTATTCTTCAGACTGAACCGTATATTCATAAAGCATTCATTGGACTTGTTCACTATCTCGTTAACACAATTGTCTGGTTAAGGCGAATCATTCAAATTTCTTTATATACAAATAACCTCTTGCCTTGTTAACCTTGCTTGTGATTGATTTTTCAGTTTGATTGCTGTGGTTGTCATTTGTCTCATAATACTTAGTGTATTTATTCTGGTCATTCAATAAACACATTGAAAATATAACATGGAAAAATCATGGTTAACTTTACCATCACGATTACTACAGAAATAAATCCAATTCCCTGTAAATATGCAAACTGTGATTTAAAACACTCAACAACAACGCCAATCATCATCAAACAACCACGAACAAGATCAACAAAACTAGCTGTATGTCAAGATCTTTCACCTCTACTAGACACTTCTGCTCATGATACAATACAGACGGTCAATCACTGTGTCTTAATAAAACTATCCATTTTAGAAAATAAAACTTTATCTAGAAAAAAATGTTTTTTTCACTCATATTTTTTTTCGATAAACTAAACTTCTGTTATGTTTAAAAGTTCAATAAAATGTTTTTTTTAAAAAAATTTGACTAAAATACACACAAATTTTGGGTGTAAATCACCTAAAAACAATATATCAACAGTCTTGTTCATAGTTCAAGTTGATTTAATTTTTCGTTTCGTAGTTTTTTTTGAGGAAAAAAAAATCTTTACCTAATTTAAAATGAATTATTCAATGTTCAATCAATGAGAGGATATGTTCAATTATTCAATGTAATGATAAGAAAAACTCAAAATCAAACTCAAAAACCTAAATGAGTTTAGAATTTAAATATTTTTCTTTTTGCTCATTTAAAAAAAGAATAGAAAAAAATCTTTTCATTAAATAATGCTGGGTCTTACTTAGTCAAATTAACTGTTAAGCAATGGATTATTAGGAGAGAACAAAAAGAAAACCCATTTTTATCACACAACACAGAAACTTTTTTTTTTCTTATTCAATCAAATCTTGACCTAAGATAATGAATGAATAGAAAGTTGAGTAATTATTGCGATGTTTAAATTTAGAGTTAAAATCAGAAAATATTAGGTTAAGACACTTGATTATTGAATGAATGAAATATTAGTAATAATAATAATAATAATAATAATAATAATAAGTTAAAATTTCCAATTGAAGATTTGAAATATTTCCGTTGTTGATTACATCTGATCAATTTCTGTTGATATTTATGTCTATCCTCACTAATACCTTTAGAGATAAAGTTGGACGGAGTTGAAGCTTAGTTGGAAGTGACACTTAAGAAGCGCTTTTCATCATGTCTACAAAAACATTAGTTGATTAAACTTGTATCACATTGTGGAGTTTTCTTCTCATAGTTAAAAGTAACGTAGTGACATCATCTACGGATACGACTCCAATATACTTATATATCTGAACTGTGGATTATAATTTGGGTGGTTCTGGATTCAAGTTTCACTGTACAAACCAATATTAGTTTGCAAGTACAGACGGATTATGTGTTTTAAATAGAATGGAATGTGAATGGTGGATCGTGCTATTGCTCACAGTCAAAATGTCATAATTCATGTGTATAAATTTAGTGAACAAACTAGACTTGATCAGAATACCTGCCTCATTTAGCTAGAGTTTCTATACTTTTCCCTAAGCTTACTTTTTATACTTTATAATATACTTCATATGCCTAATACACATCATCAACTGTTTGCCACTTATTCAATATTCCATGTTTATCATGATCACTGTTAAATTATCATTGACTATCGAATGCGTCTTTTCTCCTGACAATTTACTTTCTACACGTTTGAAATCTTCAATCAATCATTGTTGGACCACCATTAGAAACCCAGAAGCACTGGATGGCCGTTTCGTCCTGGTATGGGACTCATCAATAGTGACTAGCTTCGTGAGGAAATTCTCGGAGTTCAGTGGAGTTCAACCCTGTTGGGTATAGGCAGTAACTACCAAAGATAAATGGGTGAGGTCGCGCAAAATCAGTAGATCAATCAGAGTTAGACATTAACACCGTTTGATGCCGAACCAGTGGTTCGCGCACAGTACCAAAGGTCCCGGGTTCGAATCATGAGAGGTGCAAAAATCGTGGACGCGCACTGCTGATGAGTCCCATACCAGGACGAAACGGACATCCAGTGCTTCCAGGTTTCTAATGGTGGTCTAACAATGATTGATTGATGATTTCAAATGTGTAAGAACACAAACCTCCAAAACTCTGCCTGAAAAAAATTTACTTTCTATTCTGTGTATATCCTCACATTTGTACTTAACAAATCTTCGCTTCTATTTGATTAACAATCTCTTATCTCCCATTTACCTAATTGTTCTATGCTTTTTTTCCTAGTAATATACACTTTATCTATAATACAGAATCTTATGGTCTTTTATTATTTTTCTAATTTGCTCAATAATGGCTTATCCTTAAAAGTTGATTAAGCATGACCTAGTTTTTTTTTAGATTTTTCTCTGATTATTACTTGTTATGTACTAACTACTATTTCATTTGATTGTATTTCAGTTCGCATTAATCTGTTGCTTTCGATTGTTTTCTTATTGTCTCTATGTCATAGTTAATTGTTGTTTAAGTGTGACTCTGTTTATGTTTATACTTAAAGGAATTGTATGTGAATTGATTTTTGAAACTTACTCATTATATGAAGAAATAAATGTTATATATTTGTCATATAATGTCAATAGATAGAAAATTAGATCTCTGCTGACTTTTCTGGTGATCTATTGTAAATCATTGCGGTCAATGAACACACAAATGAAAAAGACAAATAAAATTTATACACGTTTAAGTAGTGTGAATCAAAACTATCTATAAGGATAATTATCCTGTTTCAATGCTCAATAAAAGTACAATATCTAACATTTTCCATCATTTTTTTTTAACTTTTATTCAATATGTCAATAATGTTTGCCTATAAGAGCATGATTTTTACTGGGGATTTCATCTTAAACACATGAAGCTAATTATATACTTTCTATGAACACGTTATTCAAACTTGTCAGATGATTGAGTTGGATAGTTTATCTCTTGAAATGTTATACTCGATTAAAAGTTAGCTAATACAGGCAGCATTGACTCACAACACAAACCAAAAAGTTTTATTAAATATTGCACAAACATTGAATATTGAGAAGGAGATGCTCTAAAAACTCATGGATAAGTATGCTGTGTCAAACAATATATTTATCAGAACCACAAAAAATAGATCTGATCAAGTCATTGTCATGTCACTCTAGTCAAGGTGATTTTTAAGAGATAAGAAATGACAAAAAAAGTTGAATAAATGCATTATGAATTATTCGATGTAAGTTTGCATGTAGATGTGGATAGAATCTTATTCGGTAGCTTGAATACATATGATCCCAGTTGGATCGATGATATAATGTTCTTTTCTACTGACGATAGTAAGATTAAACAATGTATACGAAAACCTTCATCTGTTCAACTTTCTTTTCAGTCAAAAAAGTCTTGTAAATTTATTTACACATCTATTTAATATTGATTCGATCATCTCTGAAGATAGTATGCACTGTTATTGATGAGTTAATTTGAAATCATCGACGTTCTACAAGTGTTAAGTTTGTCACTAGGTACGCTTGAAGCTATTATGAGTTCACCTTAGTCGATAAACGCGAACGAGACAATTACCAGCGTCCAGGTAGGCTACATTGATCCCAAAACTGCAAAAGAGAAGTCTTGATAAGCGTAGAAAGTATATTCTACAAACACCCAGCAAGCACAACGCAATCAAGCACACAACTCTCGTTTATTATTACATCATAGAAATGTCCTTGTAAGAGTCACAAAAATAGCACACTAAAATACACAGCAGCCAATCACAGCCATGAATTTTCCTGGTGGGAAATGAAATCTCAATGTCAACTGATCAGCCCATGCTGGCAAACGTGAAATACAAGATAAGGCACTAATCAAACGAGTTGTGGGGATCTAACATCCCCAACAACAAGATTTTCGTCTCAAGTCAAAAATTTACCAGACAACTCTCCAGAATGGAAGGCATAACCGAATCTGTAATCACAATTCTATTCTAAGATGAAAAGAATCCTTTATTCTTTATTCAAAATAAACAGTTGAAATTATTTACTCTAACCATGGATTGAATTTAGTTTAAAATCATTTCTTTCTGTGTTCCTTTTACAATTCCGACCTACTGCCTAACATGTTTACACAGTTCAGTCAATCTATGCAAAAGTAGAGGTATTTATCAGAATTCCTGAAGTAGACCAATTTCTATAAATAAATCACAGTCGGTACCTGAATAAATGGACAGCTTATGAGCTATTATGGTGGTAATTAACTATATTCAACAATTATTATCAGTTTATTAACTTATAATCTGATATATTTATTGTTTGCTCCAACATACAGATTGCAGTATTCCGAATACATATTTTACAATCTTTCATAATGAAGATTTTAACATTTTATTTTGTAAAAATTCTTGAAGATGACATTTAATTCGATATTTTTTTTCATTCACGAATCTGTGACTAAAATATTAATAGTGAACTGAGAAATCTCTTGACCCATTTCATTCTTTACCATACACAGTCAAAGATGATCTCAAACTTGTCTAGATACTAAAATACATTCAATTATATTTTAAGAAAGAGTATGTACCAAGGAGGACGTCAATTATCCTAGTTTTCATTATAAACTAATAGTTCTGTTGTGTGAAGAAGCTCTTGGTAGCTTATTTCCCGATTCATTCTTTCCAATATTGACTTTTGTTAACATCTGATTGAATATACTCACTTTATCTAGTGTTCACTTCAATAGCTATTTCAAGGTCCCATTAGTTGTTATGTATTTATTTTATTGTAAATAATAAGGAGCTTAATAAAGTCCTGTTTTCTGATTCTATTGTATTTTAGCATAAATTAATAACGTTGGAGTTCTGTAATATATAATTCATCCAATCTATCAGTTTTGCTTGAATCATGTTACTTAATGATAGAGTCTCTAAATCACTTCGGATTCGAAATTAACGTAAACCTATAGACGAAACATAACTTTACTGCTAGAAACTGATCGAGCAACTCAAAAATCTATATATTTCTTTCGCCAATTTACCTATCACATACTTACTTCCTTAAGTCTGTGACCCCTAATGGAGCATAGCCCACGGACCAGCATTCTCCAACCAACTTTGTCTTACACCTTCTTTTTCAGCTCTATCCAGTTAGTGTTCATTCTTTTCATGTCTGTCTCTGATTCTCGGCGTGAAGTGTGGCCCTTGGTCTATCTCTCTGCTTTTGCCCTTGAGGGTTTACTTCATTACACAGTTGTGTGATTTCCACAGTGCGTGTATTGGTTTTTTAATAGAATTTATATCTAGTATACCAAAGTTTTAAATCATTTCGCGTCTATGAATATTACAAATGAAAGTGTCTTGAAGTACCAGAGTTCACCTCAATAATTAGATTAACTAATATTAAACAGTAGATTACTATAAAGCGACGGGTCGAATTGTTTGTTTTACTTCATGATAACCATCTTCCATATTGTTTGAATACTATTAAGTCTTTACAGGGTAGTTCTAGTAACCACATCCAGATTTGATTTATACTCTAATTATTAAGTCTAGAGAGACTTCTTGGATGGTCGAATCGAAATAGATAGGAAGTAGTTTGAACTTGTATTTTAGTAGTTCAGAGTTGTTTACCTTGACTACTGAGCAACCGGTAAACACAATAATTTAGGCTAAACAACTGATCTGATTAAAATTGAAATCGTTAATTATTCATCGTTAGACCAGCGTTGGAAACCTGGAATCACTGGACATTTTTATCGTTCTGGTATGCGACTTTATCTGCAGTGAGTATTCATGAACCTGAAAGGTGGAATGGAACACTGAACGCGTGAATTCACGTGCAAATGCTCGATCTCTTGATCACTAAGATGACTACCATTTTACAGGCTGTTCAATGCTTCAATTAGCTCTGTTTGTTCAAGTACCAAATGAAATCAAAAAGATTAGTAATAAATTCTCACACTTATTCGCTGTAAACTCTGAATAATAGTCATCAATAACAAAAAGAAACGTTAACATATCATTCTTATCACTTATGCTTCTCAATCTCTAATAGCCTTCTCAAACTAAAACTTTTCTAGTCAAAAGCGAGTTTTTTTTCTCACTGAATAATCAAAAAAAATACAAAATAATAATTAATTATTTTTCAATTAGAATTATGGAGATTAGTGTTTGTTACACATTGAAATCATCAATCAATCACTGTTAGACCACCGTTAGAAGATACCTGAAAGCACTGGACGGCCTTCTAGTTCTGCTTTGAGGCTCATCAGCAGTGCGCATCCACAAATCCTGCACTTCGCAGGATTCGAACCCAGGACCTATGGTCTTGCGCATGAACGCCCAACGTCTAGACCACTGAGCCGGTTTCATAAAGTTTTAATGTCTAACTCTGATCAATCTACAGATTTCGCGCGACCTCATTCATCATTATATCATTAAAAATTCTTAGGAATTATTCATAATCATGAAAATGATTTTTCAGTCTATTAAAAAATTCAATCTCGGCTTTTTCCAAAATTGTTAAAAATTTTATCAGTCAATCAATCAATCATTACATCTTTTTCCCAAATATATGTATATTTACACTGTTCGTATTTCCTAATCTCTGTAAATAATTGTCTGTAAATTTTTGTTTCCCTTTGCAAAAATTTTATTTTCTTTTTATTTGAAAAATGAAATTATTGAAACAGCATTTTCCTATCTCATCACTTTCATTACAATTGATTCTCGATGCATACAATAACAATATAATTACACTGATTAGTTAGGTAACAACTGTAATTGTCGAATTTATGATCCATTACGTCATCATCAACATTAGTAGTAGTAGTAGTAGTAATTACTTTCGAAATTAGATTAGTGCAAAATGATGGGTTTTTTTCGCTTTTAAAAGAACCTCATTATTAAGTACTTTTTTTTCAAAAATAAAACATTTAAACAAAACTAACCTTGAATATTATCATTATTAATGAAATGTGTTAAGAAGACAATTAAATTTATCGCATACACATACATTGGATTGAATGTACCTTATTGATTGGAAACAGATTAAAAAAAAAGATAGATATTCATTACATTAAAATTAAACATTGTACAGCCTGGATTTTAGCGGTTGTTTTGATAACTTCAGATAGAATTGTTAAACCTGATACATGAAACAGGAGAACAGTAAGCTCTGAACGATTGGACAAAGAATGGAAAAATGTTTACGGAGAAGAATAAATTACATCCTTCAAATTAATCACGACATTTACAAACTATACTTATTGATGTCTAGAGTTTGATTGACATTTGATCAGTAATCAGTGAATATTTTATATACTATGAAATAAATTCAAAAATGAATTTTACACTGAACTGATACAAAACATTGAATTAAAAACCCGATTTCGCTTCACTTAAAAAAGAATGTATATGTTATTATCATCACTGGCTCATACAAAACTACCAGCCGATTGTAAATGTTTATTTGAGTAATATTTTTAATTGTAGCTATCAAATATCAGATTTTTCGAAAATGCAAAACCATTAATCAAGTGTATTTTATACTGAAAAAATCAAGAATCTTTTTTAGGTTTTATTTGAGGTTTGAAGTTTAAAATTCTCATTGATTTTATGATATAATTAGGTACATATACATTTTGATGATGATGCTGCTGCTTTATTTTAACAAACGTGTTCGACTAAAAAAGATTTTGGAGCAGAACAATAACATAGATTTCACTAAAATAAATAAAAGCACCCAACTGTGTCCAAGACAAGCTCTCACATGGAACCCTCAAGGCAAAAGGAAAAGAGGAAGACCAAGGAACACATTACACCGGGAAGTAGAAAATAACATGAGAAAAATGAACAAAAATTGAAAAGAAATGGAAGAGGAAGCCCAGGACAGAGTTGGTTGGAGAAAACTGGTCAACGGCCTAAGCTCCATTTGGGGTAACAGGCATAAGTAATTATGTACTAGAAATAAATGGATTCATTTGGTCTACGTTAACAGCTTACAATCTGTATTATTTAAAATAATATTAACAAATTAGATTTAAATTTATTGACGAGTTTATTTGGAAGTTGCCATGATTACAGATCAGTCTAATATAGCTGTGTTTTCATTTTACCGTCAACTGTATCTGGAAATTTACGTGCTCCTGCCAGAACAACTACATTAGAAGGACACAAGGTAGATCAAATCTGGACATGTACCCAAAAGCTTTCAGACAAAAAGTAAAATCTTCTTTGAATAGTGAAATCGTTAACCACATCTTGGATACAGTATATCAGGTTGATACTTCCCGATGTTTGAGGATTACTAATAAACGACGATGGTTCAGTCATCTGACTTTGGTGTAAGCTGTTACTATTGTGTATCTGAAACCCGTTTCATGCGTTCATCTTTATGTACCCTAGTAATAAATACTAACTCATTCAAACATAAAACCTTGTCTAACTTTTTCCTTCAATTAATTACATCGTCACGTCTTTCTATTCCGATTGTTTTCTAGATTATTAATTTTATTTCAACTAACTGAGCTTCAGTTATTTAATTTTTACATAATATCATCATCTAGTCAGCGATTTATACCTAGTTGGACACAGATACTGAAAAACCATTGCATACAGAAGATACTTTGGATCCATTTGGCAGACATCATCAGGAACAAACTATTGTGCGAGAGAATAAACCAACTTGCAGCTGAGAAAGTAACTACGAAAATCCTCTGGATGAGGATGGAACGTACATTGAGCAAATCACCCAGCTGTATCACGAGTCAAACCCTAACTTGCAACCTTCAAGGCTCAAGAAAAAGTGACAGATCAGTATAACACATTGTGCCGAGAACTGGAGACAGATGTCATAATAGTTAATAGCTACTAGGAACAACTAAGAAGGAGCACAGGACAGAGTTTTCGGCAAAGTGGTGGTCAAAGGGTAACACGCGTAAGTAAGTAAGTAAGTAAGTATTATAACTGTCCATTCAACACCTAACCGCATGTTTCCAACCCTCTCGACTTTTATTGTTATCAATGTTGTAAATTGTTCACTATCGTTTATTCAGTATATCTTTGAGGATTGATAAATTTTATAGACTACGTCATGTACACCACTAGAAACTGACTCAATTATCTAACGGTTAGACACTGACCTCTAAAGCCTGAAGTCTTATGTCCTGTCTTCAGAAGGGTCATTAGTGCAAACGGATGAAGAGCGTTTCCTATTTTTGGGTTTTTTGTCTAATTGAGGTCAGTCTGTTGTACAAACTCAATGGCTTAACTAGCTAGTTTGTCAGTTGTGTGCCGTCACACTTTTCTGTGTTACATTGAAATCATGAATCAATCATTGTTAGACCACCATTAGATACCTGGAAGTACTGGACGGTCGTTTCTTTCTGGTATGGGACTCATCAGCATTGCGCATTCACGACTCCTGCTACTCGCCGAATTCTAATTCAGGACCATTTTTGGTTGACGGAATAAACAGTCATTTTGTTAAATGAAAAAGGAAAGAAAAATTAGACTAATTAGTGGGTTTTTTTTCAATTTTTAATGTACAAGATGTATCACATTTTTTTAGAAAGTGAATTCTAAAAAATTATTTTCTTATGATTAGCCGAAAAATCATTCTCCATCACAAAGTGATTACCACACTAACTATTCAAAAAGTAAACACTACTACAGCTTGGTAGTATATAATTTTATTGCTTAGGTTTACAAATATTGCATTGTTTAATCATTCCCTATGTAATCGTTCTCTGTTAGGTAGTTGGAAGTGTTCAGTGAGAAACCTTTAACTGGTCTACATACTAGTTGTCACTTGTTGGCTAGGAGTACTTTCAAACTGAAAGAAAATCATACTATCAGTGACATCAGGAAGCGCGTTACTTAGAGCTATTGTCCAAGACATCACTTCTTAACTATTCAAACTGAAACCAACTTCCTTTTTAAATTACGGTACTTAACAGTTCTAATGTCTTGTTTATCTTGATTCAAAGTAAACCCGTATAAAATACCCTCACATTCTGTCACCCAACTAATTTTTGTAAAAAAACTTGTACTGTCATCCTCAAAAATTCTGTATATTACATGACAAGTGGACTGAGTCATGTTGGTTGATGTAGGCTACCTGGTCGAGGTTCGCGAGACGAAAGTCTTCAGTGGTTAGAGACCATGAACGACATGGCTCAAAATCGTTTGCAGTGGCGCAGGTGCATCCAATCTTTGTGTTCTCTCTAATTCTAACCTTCTGAATTCCACATAATCTCTACCTTTCTAGTAGAAAAGATTTTACCGTTAAGCAAAAAAATAATACATAACTAACTATAAAATGAGTGAGACACGAAAAAAATCTTTTTTTTTGTCGAAAAATAGGAATAAATTTAACGGCTGAGTTGGTTCAAATGTCTTTGCTTTGAAAAAAATGCATCGCCGAACGATAATTCAATTCGAACAGGTTTTTAGATTTGTCGACTGAAATTTGATTAGTTTTTTCTTGGTATATGTACATTCGGGTGCAGATTGCCTCTATATGGAAAATGCTAAATTTACGTAAATGATAAATTGATTTAGTCAAACACATAAACTGGAATGTTTATGCGCCAGACAAATCAAAGAATTTGTGAAAGGGTTGGAATACTGCCTGTAAGCCTAAACACAATGATTCGGTTTTCTTAGAATGTCACTCTCTGGGCCTTACATCTAGAGGTCGAATCCACAAAACAGTGGAGCAATGAAAGAAGATGCAGTCCCATGAAATCCACATGCCAACAAAAGATTCATTCACCATTCGTTTCATTAGGTACAGGGAGCTCAGGTGTACCACTGGCTTAAAATCAGGGTTTTCTAAGTGCCGTAAGTGGATTCACCGTCTCCAGCAACCCGATTAAGCTCGGAGTGGATGTTTGCTCTTCATCCTTTCAATTTTGTAAACAACACACCTGCCATCAGGAGGGAATGAGCTGGATATCCCTGACAGTGACTATATACGAATGACCAAATATGAGCAGTTGGAAAAAAAGAAACAACTCTTTCCAGTATCTGGATTGCAAGGAATTCAAAGATAGTGTATATTGAAAGGAAATGTCAAAATCAGAAAAAATCTCACACCGCTAACACAGATCAAGGGTTTTCTGGACTCAGTAACTAAGTTGGCAACACGTTTGAAGTAAACGCTACTAAGTGAACATTAAATCTAGTATGTCGGTACATCCTACTAACGAATTCTAAGTGGGACCAAACACTCATCCTGAATTCCACTACTAAGCATATATTTTGGGTTTTTTCTTGGTTGCTACAGGTTTTTTTTCGTTCACTAAATTAGCACTGTACTCTGTTAATTACTATAAGATAAAAAGTTCAGATAATATAACTGTTTAGATATTTAAGTTATCTCAAAATGATTGCAATACAGTCTTTTTTAAATGTTAAGGCCAACTAACTTTAAGTACATTCTGGTCATGCATATAAGGTTTGCGTATCAGCGTCAACATAACAACATAAGACAAAATGCTTTGCTTCTGATTAATCTTTTGATTAGATTCAACATCTAAGCACTGTTGAAAAATAGGCACCAAATACTCATTTACACAGATGACCGCTGAGTCTATATCGGTCAATGTCATTTATATCTTACTCCTTATTTGAGTGACTCAACATCCCTAATAGCTTATTAACAGCGTTTAAGATTGTGAAGTTGATTAAATTTGGTTCAAATCCTATTAGGAGCATCAATTCTCATAATTCGCTGACAATTTTCAATTGCTATGAAATGTGAATAGGTTGGTCGATGTCGACTGTCTTCAACCACTTAATATATTCATCTAAGTTATGAATTTATAACTTCAATTGACATTCTAACTAACATACTAACCTACTTATCAAACACAATCCATGAATGTGTACATCACAAACTGATCTTAGGTAAATTTAATTACTTATTAATCCGAGAATATGATCCTTCAAGAATGTGCATTTTCAATCAAACCTACTAATACTAAGAAGTATTAGGACATTACTTTTTGACATTTTAACTGAAAGTGGGCATGAATAAATTTTAATGATTTAAATCAATTTTTATTTGTCTAGGAAATGTTATTTCAAAGAACACAGTTATAATAATAATAGTAATAAAAATAATCCTAATATATTTTCATTAAAAATAACTAACTAACACACGTTTGTTGATATTTTCTTAAGAAAAAAGAATAGAGCTTACATTTTTGTTTAAATTAAAAATCAACATACTTTTGCAGATGAATATTTTTTGATCACTTCTCTATGATTTATTTACTTTTATCGAAATCATTTTCTTTTCTTTCAGGCAAAATTTTTCTTTCTGATAATGACAGTTTTGTTTGAATTCAATGATCAAGTGTGAATGATTAATTTTTGATATTTGTTTTAAAAAAATAGAGAAAGATGGTTTATTTTTATTTTATTTTTCGATGAAAACTTCACTTTATTTTGTTTAAAATAAAATTTAAAACATTTATATCAATACATTACAGTTATACATAATGATTTATAACATGGTATAATCAAACCGAGAAAAATGAATAATGAACAATACATGAAATAATTTTATTTCTGTTGAAATATTGACATTTGAACAAAGTGAAGACAATAAACATTGTGCATTATATTTTGTGACTGTATTGTGACTGTATTCTGTGACTGTGTTGCGTTGGTAGATTGTAAGTCTAACCTGAGTAGGAATCCCAATTCCTTGATATACATATTTGAATATACGTATCGCGCCTAAGCTGGATTTATATCGTGGATTTGCCATTCACCTAATATTAGACTTTGAATAAGTATCTGCTAAGAGCACATATGTTTGTGTGTGTCAGATCTTTGATTTGGTTTATATAAAAACTGTCATCAGAGGTCAACATGGAAAGGTAAATTATTTCGTGTCAAACTGAATAAACATGAGGGTGAGAACCATTGAATGTCAATTTAACACATGATCTCGTGATCAGGAAGGGATAACGTCGTGTTTGTCTAGTCCTTAGTTTGCCCGATCGAATTGGGTCGATTAAAGGTCAGTGTGTCAGTGAGTCTAAGTAACTTGACATGATATGCACAATGTTGAGAATTTAGGTAGTTTGAAGTAGTTAACATGAAACTCTACCTTAACAAACATGACATTGCACCACGAGGATTGTAGGAACCCAAATAACCAAGTCGTTAGATTTCAGTTTGTACAACCGCGTCAATTTTCTTACAAAGCCGGTCAATAGTGAGCACATAATAACTGTCAGTGCAGGATTATGGAAGTCACTCATCTTTATTGAAATCTTGAATCGAATAATACTGGACAACCATTGAAAATTAGCTTATGAAGTAGTGTATGTGCACTGCTGATGAGTCCTAATACTTTCAGTAAAACTTAACAATCTCTATACAAAAACGATTGTCGAGTTTTAATCGACATATTTCAAGATTGCTCTCTATTACTGAAATCAAGAATCAATAAATGTAGGACCACCGATATAAACCTGGAAGCACTAGATAGCCATTTTGTCTTTGTACAGGACTTATCAGCAGTGCACAGCTACGACTTCTGCGACTTACAGGATTCGGACCCAGGAACTTGAGTCTCGCATGCGAACGCCCAACCCCTAGACCACTGAGTCATTGTTCAGCAGTGTGACTGTTCAACGTTGAGATTTCGCGCAATCTTCGGTAGTTACTGCCTACACCTGACTAGGTTGAACACCACTATTCATGGCTTGTCATCAAATCTCCGAGAATTACCTCACGAAACTAGTCACTAGTCAGCACACTGTACGATTTGTCATTATAGAATTATGAAGATTGTTATTTCATTACTGAAATCGGACATTTGGTGCTTCCAGGTTTCTAATAATGGTCTCACAATGATTGATTCATAATTTCAGTAGTAATTATTAAAACCCGTAAAATTCAATTATTCACTACAAAAAAAACACTCTATCGCAGTTAAATTTTTTTTCTAAGTTTTTTTTGATCATTAAATAAAAGTACGCAATGAAACTAGACAACTAACCATTTTTAAATGAAATCAGGTCATTTTCTAACCAAAATCAACAGTGTCACTGGTTTCTGCGTAGAATGGAACTAAGGAAGAAAAAAACATTTTCCGCAATAATATTTACAAATATATATGGGCCGCTTGTTATCTGTTCCGTTTGACAAACAAAATAATTATGACAAGAAGAAATAACACAGACAAATTAATATAAATTTGAAAACGTTGTTTTATTTTGGTTTTTATAGCTGTTTTTCAACTATTCTCAACTATTTCCACCCTACATGTCATACGCAGATAAATAAATACTCCGTGTCTACATTGAAGAAAGTAATGAATAATTATTGATCAACAAAACATTGTCTTGTTGACAAATGACAAAAATATGTTGTTGTTGTTGTTTTATTATTATTATATATATAGCCTGGTCTTATTTATGTGGTTCACACTGAATATTGATCACTCTCTGTTTCCAAATATTGAACATTGAAAGCCTGACAGAGATCTTGTCCATATTGATACACTGTTTAAAAACAAGACTGAAAAGAAAGTATTAGAAACTTGAGAAGCTGTTGAGTAGCTTAAATTTTTAAAAACGATCTTTTTCGCTGTGAAAATTACATCCTAAGAACCATAATTAACGAGAGTTACTTTGAAATGATCTATCGATCAAAGTTATACCATGATTATAAACCTGGAAACATTGGATTGACCGTTCCGTCCTGTAATGGGACTCATCAGCAGTGTGCATCTATTACTCCAACTGCTTGTAAAAACCGAATCTAGGGTAGATGGTCTTGAGCGCAGACGCTGAACCTTGAGGCCACCTAGCCGGCATCCATTGGTGTTAACTTCGAAACGACCATTCATTGCTTCCAGTTTTCTAATAGCGATCTAACAATGATCGATTTTATGCATTCAAAAAGAAAAATAAAAGTTTTAAATGGTTTTGAAAAAATCGTTCAATTATTACTACTATTTTCCTTTATCACGGAGATAATCTTTATTCATACATTTTAACTACAAAAATAAAAAATATCAATCCTGATTTGATGACCTTAAATAACTACGGATAAACTCTAAATTCAAGCAATTTCTTTTCAAAATTCAAAACACACCAACCAACCAATAAGATAACCGAGTAAATTTATTCTTGTATTCTGGTGAAAACTTAAACAGTATTTCTAGTAGCTTACAAACTTAACATTAATTACTTAGCCAAAAAAATAACCTAAGAACTTCTAAACTAATCTTTGTTTGGTGGACTGGCTTGATATTGTTTAGATGTGGAGATTATTTTTGATTTGAAAATGACAAGTTTTTGAAAGGACTTACTAAATAAAATCTGTTCATACTGAGTAATAGTGCTTGTATGAAAAGTTTTCTTCCAATAAGCTTGCTAATCAAGAAAAAGTTGTTTACTCATTGATCAAGATCTGGTTGAAAATTCTTCATATTTCATTTAAAAGTTGATTTCTTACTAAACATACGTGAGAAAGGCCATCATCTTTCAATATTCAATAGAAGTATGATTTCCGGCATTTTCGAGAATACTTATCTCGATTTACTATGTCAATTTCAATATATGAAAGCATGACTTTTATAAGAGCAAAAATGTTATTCATTGAAAGCCATTGAAATGCCTTCTATATACTCACAAGTGTAGAGAACCCAAGCTTGTCTAATAGATAAAGTAAAAGAAACTAGATTTTGAAGTTAAAATGTAATCATCAGTGAAAATAATGTTCAAAAATGAAGAATCTATTGAGAAAAAGAAAGGGAAAATGCTCAATATTATACGTAAATTGAACAATGAAAATGCGATTCACTAAAAAATCATAAACACATATCCTAATTACGAGACTTTTAACAACCTTATAATACGTTTAAAAATGTGAAATATATCAATTATTGACTGACTATTACCCCTAATGGAGAATCGGATTGGCTCTTTCCAGCTCCACCTAATCTCTGTTCATTCATTTGATGTCTGCTTCTGATTCCGGGCACATTGTATTCCTTGAGGATTCCTTACGGAATCCAGCCTGTTCATCTCGAAGTTGAGTGTTTACTGAATCTTTTGGTTTTATCAACACTCTGTGGAAGACTTCTTCTGGTATTGTGAGTAGACTGATGCTACTGTAGCATTCATACCTTTTTACATTTCTTTTCTTCGGTGCCCTGATAAAGTGTATAAATATAATAATTAGTGAGTTGATTCAAACCTAAGTCAGTATTTTTATTACAGGAGACAACACATCACCCAGATAAATTCTTTATTATTGTTTAAATTTGTGGTTTATGCTTAACCGTATCGTGTTATTGAAATACGTCAACTTTATATCAAGCAATCAATAACCACTGTTAGATCTCTTATTCATACCCAGACATACATAGCATTATACAGAAGGAATTTGTCAATTGACGTAGATATCTCAGCTTGTTAAAGGCTATAGGTTGATTTAAATTTCTCAGTTGAATGATCGCCAATTACAGTCAATAAACATGATAATGGATTCAAATTTCAAAGAGATCATCAATTGTGTAATTGATTTCAGAAATACTCAGACTCTGTGGCACTATATCACTTGATTTATCAGAGATCAGAAAGTAAGTGAAATGAGTGTTACTTACTTATTTACTTACTTTCGCCTGTTACCCACAATGGAGCATAGGCAGCCCGACAGTTTTCTCCAACCAACTCTGTCTGTCCTGGGCTTCCGTCTCCAGTTCTGTCCAATGTTTGTTCATTCCTCTCATATCTTTCTCTATTTCTCGGCGTAATGTATTCCTTGGCCTTCCTCTTTTCCTTTTGCCTTGAGGGTTCCATGTGAGGGCTTGTCTCGTGACGCAGTTAGATGCTTTTCGTAGTGTGTGTCCTATCCACTTCCATCGCTTCTTCCTGATTTCCTCCTCCACTGGAATCTGGTTTGTTCTCTTCCACGGTGGAATGTTGCTGATCGTGTCTGGCCAACGAATACGAAGTATTTTGCGTAGACAGCTGTTAATAAATACTTGTATCTTCTGGATGAGAAATGAGTGTTAATATGTGTTAATTTTCAATTCAAAAATCTATATTTTTCTATTGAACGAGTATAGCTTCCATTTACAAAATGGATTTTCTCAGTGTTACCTTGTCTATGAACAAAATCACTTCTGAATATTTCTGCTTTCTTCAATATTTTAAAATGCAATCAAGTTATTCGTTTCCCAACATTTTTTCTCATATTAATTGAACATGTAACCGTTATCAGCCAACTGATTGGAAATGAACAAAAAAGAACTACAAACCATTCATTTTTTTTGTTTTAATTCAATCAATGAATCATATTGAACTACATAAAATGTGTTACATTCTTACTTTTTTTTCTGTGTCAACCTAATCATCTCTGAGAATCAGAATGCATCCTGTAATTATTTGCATCAGATATAAAGATTATTATTATTATTATTATTATTATTAGTAGTAGTAGTAGTAGTAGTAGTAAAGAAACCACAAAACGATCGTTTTATTTCCTAGACTTACAATGACGTTTACACCATGATGTATGTATGTATATATATACATACATATATTCACAAAAGTTGAAATCTATCGAAATGTTTGCGCAAAAACACTCACTAAATAGAACATAAAATGGCAGAAAAAATGCTGCGCAAAACTTTTATTTCCGTTGAGTTGACATATGCGTTTGAGTAACATCTCTTGTTTCGTAAAAAAAGAAATCTTATGTTGATAAACTTTTGGAGTTATACATGATTGATTGATTGATTCACTGATTTTATTTAGATAACAAGTGAAAACCATGAGTACTAGATAGATATTTCGTTTTTAACCTCAGTCTGTCTAGCAAAAGCTAACCATGATCCCATCAGTTAGGCAACATAGATACTTCAAGTATCTGAGTAGGCTTTGAACTTCTGAATTATCGAGTCAGTATCTTGTGGTTCACTAGTTCAACATCACATAACAGTTATATCCTACCCTAGTTGGCAGTTATCTGATGTACGATATGCTTGAATCTTTACTATAAGTAAATCAGCTACAACGTAGAACTTCATACGTACGCACATCAGTTCAATTTGCTATATCACATTAACTAAGAGATGTATTCGTCAATTCAAATCCTATAGTGGTAGATGTAGTAGAAGTATTCGTGGTAAAGTAGAAGAAAAGTGATCGAAGATATTAATCAGTGAAAAAAACTTGAAAAGAGAGAAAAGGTTATGAAGAACTGAGATTACAATTTGGGAAAAGACAAAGAATGGATACATCGTCACCATTGTGAACGATTTTGAGCCATGTCATTCAAAGTCTCTGACCGTAGGTTGCGATTACCTCGAGGACCGTAACCAGGCAGTCAACACCTACTAACAGGGATCATTCCACTTGTTAAAGAATTTATGGATTTTGTGCCATGTTTTGCTTTGGTCGCCGTTAGCTTTCTTCCGTTATACCGCTACATCAGATAACACCGCTCGCTGAAGTAGTCAATGTTCTTCTTGCTCACTCGGGAATTTTGCCGCTAAGTAGCTAGGCTCGGAGTAAAGAAATACCCTAGTTAATCCTATTATTGTGTCTCTAGTTATACGTCCGGCTCACTGATATCAATTTGCATCTTAAATGTCACAAGCATAAGAAGCATCCACCTAGAAGCTTCTAGAAATAAAAAATAATTCAGTAAAAACTATAATTATCAAATTCATGAGTCACACATATTCTTTCATTGTTCTATATGTTTCTCAACAATTTTCACCAATCTCCTAGAAACTTTATCCAGGAATTTCAGGAGGTTACCAACATCCAACAATAAAACTTACATTCGTTCTTACAAAAAATCAATAGTTCTCGTGGGATTGCAAACAATCTACCCAAGTTTACAATTTGCTAAATTAGAAGCCAAATTGTTGTATCCGTAATTCAAGGCAAGATTTAATTTTTTTTCATGAGTTCCATTTAAAATGATTTAACCGATGTTTCAATTTCAAGTATGCTTTCATAAACATTCTACTAATCCAGTTATTTTCTGAATTTGTTTTTATTTTTTTTTAAAACGAAGATTTAAAATTAATTTCAGCTTTTTACTTCATCACAAAAAAAATATAAAAACAATTTTTATTCAAATTTTCTTTCATCATACAAGAAGATTGTATAAGTTGAACTAACTAATTTGAAGATGCGATTTTAGTTACTCAGTTTGTGGTTGCGGTTGACATCAACTTATGCTGTAAACAAATTGTTTGTTATTAATCATAATTTTTTTAAAGATTTTACTTCATCCGTACATTGATCACTGATTGTGACAGTGAAAATTTGTTGTTTTTGAATTTAACCTTGATCTATTTTCACTGTTTTGGTTAGCACTATGCGTGTCATACCAATTACCACTGACTTAATGTACACTGCTACTTCTAGCATACTCTTTGTTATTAAATTAACCTACTGGCGAGTAAATAAATCTTTTACACAACTATTCATAGATCATAGTGTAATTCTCAGTATTCTGTAGTCTTCGGCATATATTATTATCTTTCCTTATAATTGTGGATTACAAAACCCAAAAGTTAAACACGCATGCTGTTTATACAATTTAAGTAACTTTCCATGTTATATTGTTTATCTCTTCATATATATAAATATATATATGTATATATATATATATATATATATATATATATATATATATCACTGTTCCTATAATAACCTTATCCCTATTCTCATACTGATAAACAATTTGATCTGCCATAGTGTTCAATGTCAAAAATAAGTGTTACACGATATTCAATGATGATTGAATTTCCATTTATGAATTAATCTATTTTTCTTATTCATGATTACAAAACAGGATCTTCAGGTTCTAGTTAATTTTTCACTTTGTATATTTGGTAACTTTTCTATTTATCACTTAAATCAATCAGCATAATTACAAATAGTAGTGTGTCCAATAATAAGAACAACTTTTATATGTGGGAAAAAATTCCCACATATTACTAAAATTAAAAACCCCAGTAAAACTAACTATCCTTTAATCAGTCGTTATCATCGTTTATGAAAGTGAGAAAATATATGCAAATAGAAAAAAAATAGCTGGACAAAATATTTCTTCGATAGTAGTGGGAAAACAGATGAATTCACTGGGAGATTGAATTATCATTGAACAATGAACAATTGAATGTTTATTTAAACAAACAATGCAATAAAGTAAATAAGTAAATAAATAAAACTTCAATGTGACTTATAAGTAGTTTTACATTTTTTTTTAATATGCAAAGCAAACAGTTAGTTATCTTATCATTCAATTTTTCTTTTTTTGCAATTAGGTTGATTAAAAGGTAAATTATGATTGACTGTAAGTTTCGTTTTAAAGTAATGCTGAATTAGCCACATATTATTGAACATTGAATTTTAGTAATATTTAATACTAGAAATTTAAATATACTTGATTTAGATTTGATTGTTTTGAACATGTAAATTAATCAAAGGATAATGCAGAATCTTTAAAATTAGATTTATACATGCATACAATGGAATTTCTGGTAGAAGACCTACATTTGATTTTTAAAATGCGGATACGTGTTTAATGATGGAGAGTCCTATTCTAGGTTACAATTTTATCTATTGAATCCAGGTTTTCAATAGTGTGGTCTAGCAAAGATCAATCAATGCGGTAATCTTTGGGAGGTAGTTTGCTTAATGCTAAAATCATAACTATACTGTTGGTAATTTATTACTTATCGAGCGTGTGTGTTCTCCTTTGGCGATATTTACCTCAATGTAGAGCACAAAAGTCAAATAAACGTGGATATATATATATATATATATATATATATATATATATATATATATATATATATATATATTTATATATATGCATTTTCTCAGTTACAGACATTGTTTTAAAATAAATGAATCTTTATTTTGAGCATAACAGAGACTATATAGTGCTACTAAGATTGCTCAGAGGTGACACACCACCGCACCAAACACCATTTTAATGCCTACGAGTTTTCATTTATGCTCTAAGGGATGTCTATCCTCAGTAAAAATCGAATATAAATGGCAACTAATCCATTCAAAAGGTAATCAGTAATTTGGAAAATTTCCCGTGATAACTTAACAAGTCCCTATCAGATGTACACGCGTAAACTGTGTTGCTTTAGATAGATAAAAGAAAAAATGTGTCATTGCGTTTTGCTTAGTTATCTTAAAAGAGCTTCGACAATTAATTAGCTAGATATATATTTCCGTTGACATATGAATGTGTTCATATCTATCATCTGTCAATTTATTTCATCATATTGATTGAAAATTTGCTCAATCAGTAGATTCAAGATTGACATATTCTCTGAAATCATGAATCGATCAATGTTAGACCATTATTAGAAAACTTGAAGCACTAGATGGCCACGTCGTCCTTGTATATGCTTCGCCCCTGTCAGGTGTAGACAATAACTACAGAACACAATGGATGGGGTTCTGTAACATCCTGAGGTTGCACAAAGTTAGACATTACCACAGTTAGATGACCTCGGCTAGGCGGCCGAGAGATAAAGAATTCACGTGCAAGACCGCAGGTCCTCGGTCCGATTCTCAGAGAGCGGGGTCTTGGATCCGCACATCTGATTAGTCTCATATCAGGACGAAACGGCTGTTTACTGCTCCCAGATTTCTAATAATGGTCTAACAATGATTGATTCATGATTTCAATGAAAATTTCAAATGAAAATCTCCATAACTCAATAATGACAAATATTCAAGTAGGTAAAAATCAAAGCACAAGTATATTTTTAAAATTTGCGATATCTTAATTCATTCCATTCACTTGATATGATTATCGAAAAGAAATTTTCTTTCTAATTATACTTCACCAGCTACCAAATAGATTTAATTAATCTGTTTCAGCGAGAATTCATGATCCATGCGATTTTTCAATGATGACAGCTAAATGGTAACCTTCTGCTGGTATTGAATTTTCATTGTGCTATAATTTTGAAATATTTCACGGTAATATTCTAACGGTTAAGTGTTTGTATGGTAGTACAAAATATCTTGGATTCAATCCATAGTAGGACTATAAATGCTTATTTCTCTAATGTTTCATGCTGAAACAAACTAGCTATCCAAGTCCCACACAAGAATGAAATAGCCTTTCAGTGTTTCTAGGTTTCTTATCGCAGTCTAACAATGACCGGTTCATGTGTTCAAAGGAACTCAACAATCTTTAAAGCCCGTATACTGAAAAGCTTTGCTTGTATGCAAAATTACATGAGCTACGAATAATATATTTCAGTTTATTATAAGTTAAATTAAATGTGTAAAAAGCTTTTAGAGATGGCTGAATTCTGTATTCTAACCATGAACTGATCATTACTAGACAATCATTGAAAAAGACTGTCCTGTTCAAGCCTCTTGACAAATATCTAGACTTTTACCACCGAGTCAGTACCCTATAGATGACGCTTCTAATTTTTATCAATTCGTTATATTACCAGAGCATCATGATTAAAATTGTGATTTTATGATTTCACCTTCAACACAAGTAAACTTGATTAGTTAGAGCTTTTAGTTAAAACTCTGGGTGTTACATTCCAGTTTAGTCAAAAATACAGCACATCATATGATTACTGAAAATTCTAGGGTTCTCAATCCCTTGTAAGATAACAGATAATTATTGTCTACAAGTTCTGTCATAGGACCAAACAATCGGTCTGTGCTTTCTAGATTCCAATCATTATACGATAAAGAATCAGTAGGTGATGGGGAACTAGAAAACTCATCAATCTCATCATCTTGTATGCTAAGAAAACAGTTTAAGAAATGAATTGAGTATCGGAGTATATTGGATAATTTTTCGAACTGTACAGTAAAGAATAACTTCACAAAAAATCAACAGATAATTTCGATAATATTCATCAGTCAAATCTAGCACATCCCATTCCATTCTCATTAGCTAGACGGACATACTTTCTCGTGTAGATATTCACTCTGCAACTCGAACTTAGCAGGTTTCTCTTCAAATATCCAGTGCTTCATTCACTTAGCTAGTGAGTTCAAATAGTCACTGGCTTATAGAATCA
Source organism: Schistosoma turkestanicum (assembly GCA_944470395.2). Lineage (NCBI taxonomy): Eukaryota > Metazoa > Platyhelminthes > Trematoda > Strigeidida > Schistosomatidae > Schistosoma > Schistosoma turkestanicum. Next base: position 10,859,319 of record OX103977.1, read on the forward strand.
GGATGAATAATTGATTCAGTTGTAATGTTTTGCCTTATCATGTTGTTGATTTTAGTACACTGAAATTGATAAGTTTTTGTTCGGTAGATTGAATCATTTCTGCCATTAAATCATAAGGATTGTTTAGTGTAGAGTTGGACATTGATTTAGCCTAGGGACTATTTGAACTGACTTGTTAACTGTATATGCTATTGGATGTTTGAAGAAAACGGCATCGCGTTTGAGCTCTAAAGTGAAACATCAGCTGATGAACCCCGAATAGAACGAAACACAAGTTCTAGATTCCACTGTTTTAGATTTTATGGTTATATCAAGGTAAATCACTCAGAATGCACATCTACGGAAAAGATACTAATAATCAGCAATTTATCACATCAGTGATTGAAAGATTCAAATCTTTACAACTGAATTATTTGCAACTTTTTTTCTAAACATACGAATCTCTGTTAAAATCAATTGGAAGAACAAATTTTTTCTTTCATAATCCACTTAATAGATTTAAATAAATATTAAATTTAAATACAGTTGAATTTTATTATTGACTAAGATTTTATTGGTTTACTGAACTGTTTAAATTGAATAAACGAAATTCACTTACAATTATCATTTAAAAAAATTAAATAAGTAATTTAATTAAAATTGTTTGAAGGTCATTTTAATTACTGATTATTCGATAAGAGTAGACACGAAAAGACATAACATGATGAGAAATTCTCCAAACTGATGATGCTGTTTTAAGGGATGAAATTCAGAAAAAAAAATAAAGCAAGGGGAAATCTTTCTACAGACTTATTAAATGATGGTTGAATTTTAAATTATTATTGAATTTCTTGTTTTATGCAAGTTTAAGGCTTGTTTTTTGACTAAACATAATAACTGAACAATTTTCATATGCATGAAATATAGTTCATTGATTTATTTGGAATATCTGTTTTGTTGACTTAACAAGTTAAGCAAAACGGTATGTTGAAAGTCGAATACTAATTCTATTAACTTACTTACTTACTTACTTACTTACTTACTTACTTACTTACTTACTTACTTACTTACTTACTTACTTACTTACTTACTTACTTACTTACTTACTTACTTACTTACTTACTTACTTACTTACTTACTTACTTACTTACTTACTTACTTACTTACTTACTTACTTACTTACTTACTTACTTACTTACTTACTTACTTACTTACTTACTTACTTACTTACTTACTTACTTACTTACTTACTTACTTACTTACTTACTTACTTACTTACTTACTTACTTACTTACTTACTTACTTACTTACTTACTTACTTACTTACCTACTTACTTACTTACTTAAGCCTGTTACCTTTCATGGACCCACCGGCATTCTCCGACGTACTCTGTCCTGAACGTTCCATTTTATATCTTCCAAATTGCTGCACATTATTTAAATGTATGTTTCCAATGTTTGGTATATCCATAGTAAAGACACATACATATTTCTGACAAACAAATCAAAGATTGTATAAAACGCTGAATCTCGATTATACACTAACATTCTGTGGTTAATCATTTTTGAATAAGTAACGTTTCCATTGTAAGTTATGTCATAAAGTTGAAAGGTTTTACAACAATAAGGGCATTACAATAGTCAATTAATCATAGTTTATGTAAGAACTTACACTGATATACATACATCTAGACAAGTACGAACACTTAGTATAATCACCACTAAGAAGGACAAGTAACAACATAACAAGATACATTCAAAGAATTAGTTTTATTTAAAATGAAATATATAAAATTATTTAAAATAGATGAATTATTGCTAACTAAAATAATGTAGACTGATCGCTTTATTCTATTTGAAATTCTTCCTCTGTGTGCATCTGTAATCAAATATTGCAATTCACATTGGAATGTAACATTCGCATACCCGGATGTCATCCTTATCAATTACGAGAAATAAAATTTAAAATGCACTGATAACAGTAAAAAATAAAAAGTTCAGAATGAGCCATTAACTGTACACTATATAGAACAAACTAAATGAAATGAATTATGCTACAGTGAATGATTCTCAACGAAAAATTTGAGTGTTTGATATTTGTCGTTTTCAATTAGATTATCATCAGACATTACTCTAATATTTATGAATATTTCATATGAAAATATTAAACCAATCAAGGCAATTTACGAGTCAATAATCACAATGAAATGAAATAGATTACGTCACAACACATAATAGGCAAAAGAACAAGTTGATAGTAGGAAGACAGATGAGTACTGATAGTAGTAAGAAAAATATAAACTACGATAACAGAAGTTTTGTCTTAAATTCAACATTGGAAACAGTAGGTCAAACGTGGATAGATAGACCTAAAATCAATCTGGAAGCACTGGACGGCCGTTTCGTCCTGGTATGGGACTCATCAGCAGTGCGCATCCACAACTCCTTCACACCACAGAAATCTAACCTAGGACCTTCGGTCTTGTGCGCAAACGCCTAACCTCTGGACCACTGAGCCGGTATCTACCGGTGTTAATGTCTAACAACGATCAATTCACGGATTCGCGCAACCTCATACACAGTCTTCGGTGGTTACTGTCTACACCCGAACAGGTTCAACTTCACTAGTCAAGACTTCCCACTAGAACTCGAAGATTCCTCAGAGGATATAGTCACTAGTGAGCACAGGTAATTGCTTCCAGGTTTCTAGTGGTGGTCTAACATTGATCGATTCATGGTTTCAAAATGTGTAACTTAACAATCTTCACAACCCCCTAATGTTAAAATTAATCCTCACAGTCCATTATGGCAATTACGTAACAAGAAGTGTGTATATAACTATTTAGCGAAGAATATAAATGGAAAGAGACGCAGAGTTACAGGATGTGAAAATAATGCAAATGATAACATAAATAAAGTGAAAAGAAAAAGTTTTATCAGGACATAGAGGGATGGGGGGATCAGGAATTTCTTTTGAACACATAAATTTGAAGTGGAATGTACGAATTCCTATGGCTTCTGCTGTGTGTAGAAGATGAGATCAAACTCCTTTGGGAAATGATGGAGGTATACGACAGATCACTCAAAACGATACACATTTATCTGTTATGGTAGAGTTTCGTTCTATAAGCTAGATGTTTTGGTTGTGGAGCTTTCATCGTTCTTCTAAACAACATCATCAGCACAAACTTCAGATTCATCTATATTATGACTGTTATTAATTGGTTATGCCATGATAGAACTGAGTATTGTTTTTATCTGGTCGTTTACAAACCATGCTAGGAGATGTTTACTCATTCGTTGGTTAAGCTGCATGATATTATGCCCGATATATCTATCTCCACAGGAGCAGCTGAATTAGTAAATACACAGTGAAGAGGCCGATTCAAGCCTTCCTACTATCGAATTTTACTTTTACCAATTAAAAGTGGTGATGTAATCTAGTTCGTTTTGATTATTAACTCAAATTGCCTTGATTGGTTTAATAGTTTCATATGAAATATTCATGTAAATTAGAGAGTAAAGCGTGATGATAATTTAATTGAAAAACAACAATCTCCATAGCTCTAGTTATAAACAAGTAAAAAGCAAAATTGTTCGTTTACATGTGTCGCACTAATTTTCATTAGACGGATTATGAATTTTCGATATTTTATTATTTATATATATAAAAATTATATACTGTTTAGACATACGAAAACTATGCTAATTTCGGTTCGATATATATATGTATAATATTCATTGAAATTTTCCAGATGTCTAACTTTACTGTCCGCAAGTTAACTACACCTAATGATCAGACGATCATGATAGTAATGAAAAATTGCATGATCTGTTCGTGGTTCGCCAAGTTTCCACTCTATACAGTAGAACTATCATGACATTTATACAGAAAATTTTGACTTTGGCGTTTGCCGATAGTTTTTTCAAGTCTAAGATTTTATTTATAAAACCTTGAATATTGGACAATTCAGTGACAAATGGATTTTAGCATAACAAGATGTAATATCTTTTGACATCAGTTTACCGAAATCCGATTTCTTTTATTTCACATCAGAAAAAAAATTCTAGCTTATAATTTCCACTAAAATTTGCACTTGAAAATATTTCTGTGATAATATTATTGTGCTTACAATTATTCAGTGTTAAAGAATAAGGCTAAGATTTTGCTACATTATGTGTTTGTTGGGGATGGTAGATCCCCAGAACTCGCTTGATAAATGTGTTTATTTTGGATTTATTTCATGAACCGATCAGTTGACCTTCAGATCACATTTCCCACCAAGAAATTTATTGGCTGTGATTAATTACTGTGTCATTTTAGTGCACTATTTTTGTGACTGTCCCAAGGACGTCTCTGTGGAGTATAAATAAAAAACGCGATTTGAGTGCTTGGATTGATTGTGTGCTGGCTGGGTGTTTGAAGAATACACTTTCTACGCTATAGCAAGACCTCTTGCTAGTACATTTAGGTCAAGGGAACATAGTAGCCTACCTGGACGCTAGTTCATTGATTATTCTCGTTATTCGATTAAGGTGAACCCTTAAAAGTTTTAACCATACCTAGAGACGTGCATAACAGTGTTTTAATTAAGTTAGCAATATCTCGTTTCCATTAGAAACAAATTCATTTTGATTATTAAACAGAATAAAGCAGACTTACTGAAACAAATTAGAATGTAATAAATACTAACATTGGCTAACTTCTGTATATTAGAATAAAATTAAAGCCATTATTATATGCTGCTGTGTGGTCTGTTATATAACAGAATAAGAATATAGGGACAATTATTGTTCTTATATTTTAAGTATGTAATGGAATCATTACATTTTTATATTTTTTGTATTGAAAACTTTTGTGAGATGTATCATCTATTGTTCTACGTAATAACTGTATACAACAATGATTTATATGTACATTTTATTCCGTACCTGATTTGATTGTGAAATCTAATATCATATATGTTCGTTTTGTTTCAAATACCGGTTTCTAGGAATGTTGGTAGAGTACACATTAGACAGTTTTAACTATTATTATTGACCACATAAACTATATCATGTAAAAGTATGGTTTTTTGTTTACTGTACATCTTAGTCTGATAATCCTTGCGTATAAAAAATTGAATGGTTAAGAGAGATATAATGGTGTCTGTCAAATTTAGATATTAATAAAAGTATGATTGCTATACTTTCTTATTCGGACTTGAGTTTGGGAATAAGAAAAGACATTTCGTTCTCAACTAATGGGAATTGGGACGACTTAAAACTCAAGGTTGGTCTTAGAAGCTGGAGCCTAGAATTATTGATCTATACTCCAGGCAAAAGCAATATCCGAAATAATAAATTTTGGAGTAGAGAAATAATCTGAACATAATTCTGATTACGTGAAATTTTTAAATTATTTAGAATAACGTCTAGGTCCTAAAACTATCTGTCTACATATGACTACCAATTAGTCATTTGATTTGATTTATAAATCTAACGTTTCATTACATATATAAAACGTAATTTTTAAGATGTACTATGTGTGCTTCGAAAGAATCCCTGATAAGACAATGTCATCAAGTGATCTCTAGTGAAACCTAATAGAGTTCTAAACTACCTTCAAAGTAATCTAAATTCTGAGATGGTAGAGAAAATTTGTAGCTCAGGTGGATGATTGTGGTAGCGTTTCGTTCTCTGAGCTGGATGTTTTGGTTGTGGAGCTTTCATTGTTCTTCTGAACAACATCAGCAGCACAAACTTTAGAGAGAAGTGAAGCATTCGTTTGGCAGACACCAGAAGCAACAATCTAACAGGTGAAGGAAGAAGCAATTAGGATAAAGCGGTGGAAATGCATAGGACACACATTGCGGAAATCATTCAACTGCATCACAAAGCAAGTTCTGACTTGAAACATCCAGCTCAGAGAACAAAACTTCATAACAATATTTTGGAACCTTTAAGGCTTAAGGAAAAGAGGTTGATCAAGGAACACATTGCTATGAGAATCGGAAACAACTGGTTCAAGAACGATGTTCTGTTGCCTATGCTCTGTTTAGAGTAAGTAATAGCTATTTACCATAGTCTGCAATGAATAACAATCTTACCTCCGTTATAATTGAACTTCACTAGTCATAACTACTCACTAGATTTCTTGGAATTACATCTTAAAGTTAGTTACTAGATAGCAAATGATTAATATTGAGAGACTGGTTTTTATTGTTAAATTGTTAAATTTTCCTTGTTTCCATAATTCAATCTCCAATGTTCCATAAATGCGCATTGCTGAAATAATCTTTACCAGGATGGGAGTAATGTTCAGTGTTTCCTTATTTTATTTCAGCGGTGCTCTAACTAAACTTAGTTTGTAAAAGAATAGTCAGTCTGATGATATATATATATATATATATATATATATATATATATATACTTCTGACCAATCGCGAAAAACTTTTTATTCAATATATACTTTTGTCACATCTGTGATTAATTATCTGCTCACCTTTAATCATATTACTTCGCTTACATATTTATTGAACCATTTATTATGAAACTAAATAAATCTGTATTCCGTCAAGGGGTTGTGAAGATTGTTAAGTTACACATTTGAAATCATGAATCGATCAATGTTAGACCACCATTAGAAACCTGGAAGCACTGGACGGCCATTTCCTCCTGGTATGGGACTCATCAGCAGTGCGCATTCACTCACTAGTGACTAGCTTCGTGAGGAATCTTCTCCGAGTTTTAGTGGGATGTCGTGACCAGTGAAGTTCAACCTGTTCGGATGTAGACAGTAACTATCGAAGACAGTGTATGAGGTTGCGCAACTCCGTGAATTGATCAAGTTAGACATTAACACCGTTAGATACCGGCTCAGTGGTCCAGAGGTTAGGCGTTTGAGCGTAAGAACGAAGGTCCTGGGTTCGAATCCTGTGACGTTCAGGAGTCGTGGATGCGCACTGCTGATGAGTCCCATACCAGGACGAAACAGCCGTTGTCCAGTGCTTCCAGGTTTCTAATGGTGGTCTCACATTGGTCGGTTCATGAATTCAAAACTATATTCATATAATGTATCAAATGTATACAAAAATTTGTGGTGACAATTTAAATTTATGGATTTAATATTGAATTCTTTCAAGTTAAATGTTCACCTATTTGGCATCAAGTTTTAATATGTGATTTTTAGAAGTTTTATCTAGTAAGATAGTCGTTACTAATCATGAGACAACATTTGAAATGGTTTACAACTTGAAACCTGATATCGTGTAATTCGAACTCTGTTGTTTCAAACAACTAATTTACCATGAAATCGTATTGCCCTGTGTTTGATAATTGACAAATCAGTCAATAAGTATGTAGTTCTTTTGAGTAGGAGGGGGGAGAAATAATATTATTCATTTGTTTGTTTTAAACAAGCGATTTCTGATTAATTTTAAAGTTAAAATTATATGATTTTAATAGTAACCAAGTAATCAAGAAGAGGAAAGTACTGCTAGAAATAAAATTCAGTTTGTAAAATAAAATATTATTTTCTAAATATTTCAGCAAAAAACATTCTGTATAATGTAGAAAGATATTTTCCTTTACAAATTTAAACAAAATAAACTAACTGGAAACAAATAAATCAGTAGTCAGACACTAATGCTTTCATTGACAGTAAGGATGGAAATCGCAGAAAAAATCTATTCACCTTTAAAGAATAAGATCAGTGTTGATGCACATTTTTGAAGAGTTCAAAATTGATAGGAATTTAATGTTCAATGCTTGTCCAGTGTTTCACAATGTACTGCTTTATGTTATGTACTGTCTGCGAATATTTATCCCAGTTATATAATACTGTGTAAATAATAAATGCAATAGCTTGTGTGCAAGATTTTTTTAGGAAATCAATAAGTGTCAATGATAAAGAATTTATTTTGTTTAAAAAAAAAATGTAACCAATTTGTTTAAACCAAAAACTTAACAAATTCAATGACACACTCAGGAGTAAAGCGATGTAAAGCCGCCATATTGAAATGCACAAAATCTTTTCGGAAAATGAATGAAGAAAAATAAAAACGATAAAATGTTTACAATAGTAAACTTCATCTCATAGACCGAATTATAAATAAATTTATTAAAAGAAGTATGTTTTGTCCAATCTAAGGATGTCTGGTCTGAGACTCATCGGTATGGTCCATCCTTAACCTCCACTCATGAGGATCCATTGTTACGCTCGACTCTAGGTATGGTTTAACTATTACGAGTTCACATTAGTCGAATAACGAGAACAAAACAATGAACCAGCGTCCAGGTAGGCTACTGTGATCCCTTGACAAAATTGAATCAGTATGAAGTCTTGCTATAGCGTAGAAAGTGTATTCTACAAACACCCAGCTAGCACACAATCAATCCAAGCACTCAAATCTCGTTTATTTATACTCTATAGTGACGTCCTTGGGACAGTCATAAAAATAGCACACTGAAATGACACAGTAATTAATCACAGCCAATGATTTTCCTGGTGGGAAATGTGATCTGAAGGTCAACTGATCGGTTCATGAAATAAATCCAAAATAAAGACATTTATCAAGCGAGTTCTGGGGATCTAACATCCCCAACAGCAATCCAGCATCTTTGGTCTTATATGCAAACGCTTAACCTGTAGACTATTGAACCGGTATCCAACTGTGTTAATGTCTAACTTCCATCAATCCAAGGTTTTGCGCAATCCTAACCATTGTGTTCTGTATTTACGTACGCGGTAGAACTCTATTTGTGAGAAGCTGTGACCAGTGGTCTAGATTGCAGAAAACATTCAACTGATAAAAGCTCGACATTAACACCATTGGATGCGGGCTCATTCTTCTACTGGTTAAGTGTTTTCGCATGGGACTGAAGCTACTGGGTTCGAATACTGAGGGTTGCAGGAGTCGTGTTTGCGCAGTGACACTGAGTCCCATGACAGGACAAAACGGCAACTCAACAATCTCTGCAACCCTTTCATGGAAAAACCTTAAATACAACATACACATATCATCATCATTGACTTATTTTTTTACATATTTCAAGTAGCATATATATATGTATTTCTTACACACATTTCTACTAAAAATAATTTATTTACTTGAAATTATTTCACAGAATAATGAAGTTTTTTTTGAAAGTATTTAACTTTGTTTCTGATAATAAAGTATTTCAAATTATTTTTTTTTTATGAAAGGTGAGAAAAACACCAATCTTGAAATATAATTTAACATTCCTGTCTATACATATATATATATGTATATTTATTACATTCAGCCTTGAATGAATATTTTTTTTCTCTCCTCAGACATTTTGGTTTCGCCTAACCATGTATTTATCTTCTTTTTAGTTATTATCCTACTTTATTATTATTATCTTTTGTCTACACAGTGTATACGCATGATTCTTTATTTTTTTTTCCGGTCACAAAACATCTAGACATAGGTTAGTTACAACCATTTAAAGTACATGTGTGTTTTCGATGTTCAATTTTTGTCGTATTTTATTTTGAAATGAAAATAAAAATGATACTTTAGAGTATGCTTAATGAATAGCGTCATTACTTTAAATATAAAACCATAAATAATTGTTTGAATGTACTAATCGAGTTTCAAAGAAGTTACAATTTAAGTAATCAGTAGCAAAAATTGTACCGACTGGTATATTTTTAAATGTTACCTTTTGATGTATTATTGTTAGTGTAATAAATTTGTAGAGAATGTTGCATTTTCATGCTTTATATCACTAGACGAGCATTAGTTGTTGTCCATTGGCAACCAGAAGGCGTTGGACAGTTATTTTGTTCTAGTATAGCCCCTACTTAGTCTTGCGGCCGAGTCTTTATCCTCTGAATCTACTAGCCGGTATTAAATGGTATGCGTGCCTAACTTCAATCAGTTAGATAATCAAGAAATGTACTGATGAACTTGCTTTAAACTTTGTCCACTATTACTGCAACTACCATTTTTCATTGCGTAGACAACTATAAAATTTATTTCATGAATTTAGTGTTTTAGTGAATTAATCAGTTCAAAACATATTTCTTAGTAATTTATCATTACAGAATACAAGAAAAACATTCTGCACACAAATATTCGATTGTGGGAAGAGTCCGCTCTCCCTCTCCAAATACATCCATGTGGCCACGCATAATTAGCTAATGTCAAGGAAGTCTTACTCACTGTCATATTGTAGCAAAAAGTTATTTACTAAATCTTCTGAATACCTAAGTAACAATTTGTTGTTCAGTCTACTCTTTAAATAACGTTAAGTCTGTGGATAGCACTACAGCATTCTAAATAATTTTGTTGCGCACCATAGATTGGTCTAGTGATAATGTTCATGATATACAGTCTTGGAATAGTAGGAACAACTGCCCACTGATCTTTTGATCTTAATAACTCTCTTACTGTTATCAGTTCAAGATGGAAACTTATTTATCAAATATTATATTAAGGCTTTTTGAGTAGCTGGCAGATATCTTTTAAACTCAGATTTGATGTTTGACTTCATTCATTACTAACGTGTACCGTCTACCTTAATAGTACTGAAAATTTAATTCTATCTACAACTGATTATTATCTTACTATTAAGTAATGTCATATGTGTTGGTTGAATTGCATCGATCAAGTTGTGATGTTTCCACTAGTCTACGTGACTCAACATTAGATGCAATACACCACGGTGTAAGATGATGATAATATCACTAACTATTAAGCCCGGTGGCAGGGCATCAAATCCCCCAGACAGAAGCTGTCCCTCTAAGATTGGAGATAGACCTTGTTACTTACTTACTTACTTACTTACGCCTGTTACCCCCAATGGAACACAAGCCTCCCACCAGATTTCTCCATCCAACTCTTTCCTGGGCTTCCCTTTCCAGTTCTGTCCAATTTTTGTTCATTCTTCTCATATCTTTCTCTATTTCTCTGCGTAATGTGTTCCTTGGCCTTCCTCTTTTCTTTTGAACTTGAGGGTTCCGTGTGAGGGCTTGTCCTGTGACGTAGTTGGGTGCTTTTTGCAGTGTGTATCCGATCCACTTCCAGTGCTTCTTCCTGGTTTTCTCCTCCACTGGAATCTGGTTTGTTCTCTCCCACAGTAAAAATACACCTTATTGACCAATGCTAAATGGCATGAAACCTAAGTCAAATAGGGTTTCCTGTCAACTACGTTCAACCATCATCCTACAGTCTAATTCCACACAAACGACCTTAAACACTGGATTAATTGATCATTGCATATGCATATCTCTGAAAGACTGGATAATTCTCCTAACCAGTATAACATCATGCTACTTAATTTGATCATAGTGATTAAAGTTGTGCGATCTTAAAAATGTATTAAAGTGTGTCGAATAAGAGAATCGCATTTTAACTAATAAAATATTCTATTAAAATACAAAAATAATCACGTGGATTAGGCCTATGAATCATCAGTATGAGCCGATCGATATGGAGATTTCAATAACCAATACAAATGAAGTTCAGCTACGGGCCATTACACAAGCCAGTGTCTAATTGAACTCAATGACTAAGTGTACAAGGAAATAGTGTTCAAAGTGAATGATATTAGGTTTCAGTTTCAGTGTAACCGACGAATTTGCGATGAAGGTACGTAAATTCATCAACAGGCAAGTCTTAAATACGACAAAGTGTGTTGTATGTTACATTCCATGGTTTGCCATTATTCAATTTCGATCATGATTAATATTCACGATATGAAGCAGCAGATGACAATCATTAGTTAGGTTAGCATATCCAGCTGACATTTTTTTCATGTAAGAACTGACGATAAGCAGTTTATGTTCAAATAAAAAGTTCAAACATGGAGTCGAGTATATTTGTTGATTTTTATTCCATACCAGTTATGTAGACAATTCTTTATCTAAGTATTAATCTACTCACCGCTTCAATAGTCAACCTATGATTTACTGAGTTGTGCATAAAACTTATTTTGATTATTAGATAACGCTTACTTCCCTAATTTCTTACGCTTATTATCCTCAACGGAGCACAGACCACTGACCAACATTCTCCAGCCTACTCTGACCTCGGTCTTCTTTTCCAGTTCATTCTAAATGCTGTTCATTCTTTTCTAATCTGTCTCCAAATCTGTTTTCCTTTAGTCTCATGAATTCCAAGTAAGGGTTTATCTTGTGATTCAGCCGGGTGCTTTCCTCAATTTGTGTATTATTCAGCATTTCTTCCTATGCTAGAATCTGGTTTGCTCTCTGACATAGTAGGTTGTTGTTGATGAGAAGAATCTTGTGTAGACAATTGTTATTAAACCCTTGTATCTTCTATGGTTCTCCAAGTTTCTGTCTCATACAGTAGAACTGTCTTGATAACATACAAATATTTGAATATAGTAAACACCAAATCTGAATTTTATCTGATTATCTTGTAGTGTGTCGATTTAAGCGTGTTCTAATGCTTCGTGATTAGCTCGTCCAGACAATCGTTACTAAATAGCGCCTGACGGTTCATAAATCAGAAGGTGAACTCGTAGTGATGAATACGTTTATTTGGCACACACTACAAAGCGAAGCGAAGAAAGAAGCGACATGAATTGAAGAAGGCTGTTGAGCCAACTCCTTGGATTACAATGCGAACGAATTGGCGAAGGGAGCGAATGAACAGGCGAAGCGCGTTGGAAAAGGCTAATGAGCCAACTCCCAGAGATGGTGCGTGACTAAGAATATATAGTCAGACAAATATGAGACAGACATGCGACAAGCGAAATAGTTACACATGAATAAAAGAGACGAATGATTGACAAGGTTAAACGACAAGTGTGACACGTCATGTGAGCTCATTCAAACCAGACAATAATAAGAAGGAATGGTACATATAATTTGTAGCTACATAAATGGCTTGGTTAAATAAATTAAACGAAAGTGCTTAACTAAGTTAGATGTAAGCGAACTGGAATATATGTGGAGGCACTACAATCTAACCTGTGTCAAAACATACAACCAACTGACGAGACATTCAACAAGACGAAACGCACGTCTTGTACTTTGTTCTTATTGTTGTGATCACGATTTATTGCAAATTCCAATAATGAATACATTATACCAGTTAAACCAATCAGTGAATTAGTATTACGCAACATTATTATTACCACGATGATTATCATTCTTATTTATAACGATCCTATAAGAAATCTATCATATTTTCTAAAATTACAAACAACTCAACTTCTGATCAGTATCAATCAGTACAAATCATTGCTGAATTGTTTTTCTTTATTTTTATTCGAAAAGAATTTCATTACCACATCCTATCACATGTGAAATCGCATAAAAGTAATTATTATTATTATTTTTTCTTTCTATTTCATCCGACGATTTATTCTTCATGAACGCAACCATCATTGATATTTATGATCATACGGTATGATAATGTGATTCGAGGAACATATAAGTGTAATACAGCCAAATGACTGATTACGTAATGCAAGAGAAGAATGCAATTTTTAAGCAATCGACACAATAAAATGTTATTTTAGAAATAATAAATATAAATTGCTTTTAGGCAAACAATTCTATATATATATATATATATATATATATATATATATATATATATATAGAAGTACATCTTATATTGAGTACAGTAAAAATGAAATTGCACATATGACATAAACAAAAGTAATTATCCCCTGATAAAATTAACCAGATAAATTGAAATATAACATAAAATTGAATTCAGGGTGGGAGAAAATAGACGATAAATTCTTGTTTGCACTGCAGATATTATCATCAGCTCAAAGGATACCATCCCTAATTCAGGTCTTATCATATGGTCAAAAAATGAAAAATCATCACCCCACATGCGACAAAGGGTAATTAGTGTGTTTTAGCCGATTTGTATCAAGCTAGGCTGCATCTCTTGCTATTCTATGCCATACAATGTATGTACTATGAGGTATATTGCTGAAGGTTTCCTATGAGACCACAGGTTTGATGTGAACATTGTGGTTGGTTTGGCACCATACTTTTGGTAAGTTTTGCTAATAGTCCAGACGTAAATGTGGTTAGCAGGGTGACCGATTTCATTAACACTGGTGGTTGTCTTGCAACAATACCGAGGGCCATTGTCACTGGGTTGCTTGCTGTTGCTAATAATAATGAGTTTGACAGTCATGTGAGCGGAATAGGTTGAATAGGCCTGTTCATGATATACATACTGATTGACGCTATCATGGGTTGGAATTAATAACTGAATGTACTGGTGTGTATAAATGGTATAAATGCTCCCTCAGGGTGTCAGGTACCAGTGTGTTTGCGCCATGGAATCGAGCTGTATTGCTCACTCTGTAGTGTTAACAAGTGGGTAATTTATGGATTTACAAAGGATAGTAATTATGTAGCAAGCTATTAAATTCAAGACTCGCGTTTTACTGTCGTTTTGAGACTCATCTATAGTTGACATTACCTGCATATTTGATGTGCTCGTCGATTGATATGCTTGAACTATTAGAAGATCACCTTACTCGGTAAATGGAGCGAAGTCGATTGATGCAGTTACACGATAGGCTATTGTAATCCGTTTGTCCCTGGCCCGGCTAACTATATCAAGAAGTATTGATAAGGCGTAGAAAGTGTATTCTACAAGCACCCAGAAAATACGAGGTTGACAAGCACACAAATCAAGCTTATTTATACATGATAGAAACGTCCTTGGGAGAGCCACAAAAATAGCATACTAAAATCATCAATCAACCAATGACAGTAAGGGATTTTCCGGGTGGAAAATGTAAGCTGAAGGTTAACTAAGCGACTTATGCGCGAAAACATGGAAATTCAAAATTTCAGAATAAAATTACAAAATTAGGACCTTTCCAAGTGTGTTCTGGGGATCTAACGTCCTCAACACACCTCCCATTGACTCGAATTCAGTACCTTTTTCTTCATATATGATTGCGTTTTCTAGTTAATTACATATTCCAGATATCCCCTCTTTTTTGAAACGGACGTGAGATTATTTTCTATTCGAAAGAGTTTGGATCATTGCGTAGTCGATATGTTTGCTTGAAATTTGATCAGTCTTGTTCGGTATATGGTTATCTCACATGGACTGCATCGATATAACCACCGGACAGGTAGAATATGGCTAACAGTGACCATCTAGAATCAATAACTAAGTAAACGTATGTTTTAATAGCTATTTCAAGGTAATCCTCACAAGACATTCAAACAAAAAATAAGCTTGATCAAATTCCAATAAAAAAATATCAACAACAAGATAACCTAGTCATAAATAAATTCTCAATCAAAATACAGTAAAACATATTTGAATGATACATGAGAACACAACTGAAAATTTAAAACAACTGAAATATGTCTGATCCATGTCAATCTCATCTTAACTATAAAGACAGGCTAGTAGTTGAAGCTGTTGATACGTCATAAAATCCTCTTATGCTCCGCAGAAATCCAAGTCCAACTTTCTGTTCATCAAATTCATATCACTTGTGTAAATAACTATCTATTTAAAACTGATTGAATTTTACGCCTCTATCGAACATACAAAGATTTAACTCACCTCATAAATGTAACAAATATTGCATCGCTCATATGCACAAACATCCACATACATAAGTATAATAATCTGACTTACCAGCTGGTTTTAGTTTGAACACCGTTAAGAACCTAGAAGCACTACATAACTGTCTCATCGTCGTACGAAACTCTTCATCGGTTAGAAGAGCATCAAGGGATTGGAATACGTGGCGCGATCAAGACCTGAATACCAGAAAGAAGACAGTCAATTATCTACTTGAATCGCGAATGGATATCCGAAAAGATTGGGTGTACATTTCCTTGCTAACCACTTTCAAACTATTTCTTCTATTTAAAAACTTTTCACCAATCACAATCAGTTAATGTGATTGAGCACTACATAAATTCATAGTGTTCAAACAATAATGTTAAAACCAGATAATCTTATAATCGATCACTCGTAAGATAACAGATATACTCTACTTCAAAGTTCTATCTAAGCACTTAACATCTGTCCAGTACCTTTTAGTTTTCAATGATACTTCAATTAGGATCAGTCATCAAGCAGTACAACCTACTTACTGTACAAATATATGTTTGAAGAAATCATAATTAAATTTAAATGCATCAGTACGTTTCTTGAACTGATAATAACAATAATAATAATAATACGCATAAACGATATTGTTTTCATTTTAAAATTCCCAAGTTGATAATTACTAGTTTTTGATGCGGAAATCAGATGTATATTTGTAAATTTTTTGTTTAGTTGACAATGTAATGAAAAAAAACATTATTTATTTATTTGTTTAAATCTTTATCTATTTATTCATTTATACAATTATTTGTGGTTTACATTTGAATGCACTGATTTCTCACACACTAAATACTTAATTTAATTTGTGCGCTACTTTGTGTTGTTGTTTCAATTTTTACAAACAAAAACTATTCAATATTCAATGGTATTAATTTTACAATGTTTGTTTATTCTTGTTTGCAAATAAACAAATCAATAAATATAAATATATGAATAATATAATTCTTTCTGGATTGTGATAGATAAGCATATTAAATTATGGTTAGGACAGTTTACTCTAATGCGGTCTACTTGAATATTTGAAACAACTATGCCGTAACATCAAAATATTCCTATAATAAACCTCTTTTCGTTTTGTTTGTTTCAACACATCAGTTATGTTTGTTCATGTGCGTATACAAAGAGTTTATAACCGATCACTTTACGAGGTGCATTAAAGTACAATTGATGGCATCGCTTTGACTGGCAGTCTGTTGAGAAAAGAATGAACTTTAATAAGATGCCAGTTCCTGAAGTGTTTACTTCCAACTTACCACCACGAATTGTTTTGTAAAAGAAAATTGTTGAAATATTCTGTGTTGAGAATTCCCAGGAGCTTTCAAAGGCCTTTACGAATACAGTGAGCTCCTTGCTTGATAGAATTTCTAGAATGTTGATGTCGAATAAGCTGACTGGATGATGTAACAACGCTTGGATGATTTTACTGATTTTTTCACTGTTTACGAAAAGCTATAATCACCTATGTTTTCTCCGAACATTTCAAAGCTTACTGAAGTAAAGATTTCTTTAGTTTTTCTTCTAAATTTTAACGTGTTACCTGGAGGGCGATTATAATAATCCTTATATCAAAGGCTGTATTGTGCATTAGCCTTTCCAATAACAATATAAATCCAGAGGTTGGGCGTTCGCGCACAAGGCCGAGGGCCCCAAGTTCGAATCCTGGGAGGTACAAGAGTCGTGCAAGCGCATAGCTGATAAGTCCCATACCAGGACGAACAATGATTGATTGATGATTTCAATGTGCATTAATATTATTATTATTATCATTATTATTATTATTAATACTGCATGTTGAAATAAAAATAACAAGAAAAGTTTTTAGTAGATATTTTGAAAGTAATTCTAAAATGTTTTGTGAAAATCAACTAAATTTAAATAGTTTTATCAGCGTACATGGGATTCGAACAAAATATTTCTATTTCCAATGATTTTCACTGACTGTAGTGTAAATAAATGACTGACCAAAGAGATCTTCTTCTATCCTCGATGACATTTAACTATGGATTTATCCGACCAATAATTTGGGTATAAGCGTAGATATTTTAATCAGATCAAAAAGGCTATTCTACTGATGAATAGTTTTGTCTTCTATGATCAGTTAAACTCGGGGAAGTTTTTGTCAGTTGTTCGGTTCTGTGTAAGATGTAATCAGTTAACCACATTCACTACATTTCATGCGGTAATCAGCATTCTTTTCTATCATTTTAACAATATGAAATTATTCTTTTCAGTTGACACAATTTCCGCTTCTGGACACTGGGACATTAATATGATGAGCAGTATTTTAATGTTCAAACCAAAATTTCATTAAAAGAAACTTATAGCAATCATCCAGAATGTATTCATTTTTGGATTAAACACCAAGAGTCATCCTTCATAGCTTGGTCTAGCATTGACTGATTCATTGCTTCAATGAAACTCAACAATCTCCAGAACTCTTTAATGAAGATTATATTTCGGTTAATTGATTTAATTACTGGTTGATTGAATTTGGGAATATGGCGAATTTTATGATTTCAGCCAATCGTGTTCTCACGAGATTATCTAAATAAACACTATGTGTCACATCATGAGATTATACTTAATTCTTTTATCAACTTGAAGAGTGTCGCTGTGAATAATGAGAAGATCGGCAGTCCTAAATATCACCAAAAAATAAATCCCATTAACCTGTATTGATCATGACTTAAAACACTTGTGTTACTAGTTTCAGTGAATAATGCATTGTCATCTGAAGAGAAATGTACTCACAATTAAAATTCCAATATCGATATCAACAGTAGAATGTAGGTACATGTCGTTGATAAGCAGTCCCAAATAGAATAAAATTCCATCACTAAACCATAATACATCTTTGAAACGTGTGAATAATAATTCATGAATACTTTGTATGTAATAACAGAAAATACTTAAACATGCATACACAATTCAATGCGAACGCGTATGCTAATTTCAACTGTCAATAACACAATAATATTATCTTCAATTTTGAAGTTTTAATAAATGAATTGTTTGTTTTTCATTTCAAACAATAAAAAATAAGCAAACTTGACTATTCATAATTAATAGAAAAGATATATGAAGAGGATTGAAAAAAGATGGAGAAAAAAAACACCTAGTGAAAAAAGTTGAATTCCTTTCCTAAATTTTTTTTTGTTTAAACTAATTCCCCATTCATGGTTTATCATTACACGTTGAAAAAAAAAACCGAGTCAATAACAAACAAAACATTGAAATATATTTATTTTTGAACAAGTGCGAGTTGATGATTAGACTTTACTGATTTACTGGTTTATGAATTTTTTCAGTTAGAGTTATGAAGATTAGTATTTTTTGCACATTTGAAATCATCAGTCAATCATTGTTAGATCACCATTTCATCCTGGTATGGTACTCACCAGCAGTGCGCATCCACGACTCCTGCATCTCGCAGAATTCGAACCTGGGATCTTCGGTCTTGCGTGCGAACGCCTAACCTTTGAACCAATGGACCGGCATTTTGTTTGTTTGCAATTTCGTAGTTAACATCATGGACATACTGAAATTGAACCAGCATTTGAAGAAATAGGAAGTACTGAATAGCGTTATATTTTGTCTCAGTGTAAAACTTCGCTGTAACAATGCGCTGTCTCAATCAAAATAGAGAGTATTCACTAAGAAATATTAGCACCAATGGCAAGTGTCTGCATCATCGACAACCAAGGTGGATCCGATGTAGATGTGCAGGTGCGGATCGGCAAAGCAAAGGATGCATTTGTACAATTGAAAAATATCTGGAACTCAAAACAAATATCAATCAACACCAAAATCATGATTTTCAAAACTGAATGGAGCGGAAACTTGGAGAACTACAAAAGTTATCCTGAAGATACAAGTATTCATCAACAGTTGTCTACGCAAAATACTTCGGATTCGTTGGCCAGACTCAATCAGCAACAACTTACTGTGGGAGAGAACAAATCAAAATGCAGAGGAGGAGGAAATGAGGAAGAAACGCTGGAAGTGGATAGGACACTCCCGACTGCGTCAAAAGACAAGATCTCACATGGAGCCCTTAAGCTCAAAGTAAAAGAGGAGGGCCAAGAAACAAATTACGTTGAGAAATAAGAAAGATGTGAGGACGAATTAAAATTGGAGAGAACTGGAAAGGAAAGTCCTGAAGAAAGTTGGTTGGAGAAAACTGGTCGGCAGCCTATGCTCATTTGGGGGTAATAGGCGTAAGTAAGTATGGCAAGTGCCTAACTTTCAAACCACCAAGTATATATCTGATTGTTCACACGTTTGACTGACATTTACCGCTTCACAAAACGGTAACCGATATTTTAGAAACATATTTGTTATTCTTTTCAAAATAACGATTAAAGTAAGTAGCATTCACAATGTTAAAAAGTAGAATCTTAGGGACTTTATTTAAAGTAAACGTGATTAGAAAGAATCCGTTATGTATGCCATTCACAAGTCAATGAATTCTAAACCT
>OX103977.1:10879866-10919379 GCA_944470395.2 Schistosoma turkestanicum
ATGAATTTCTACAGTTGAAAAATATCTGGAACTCCAAACAACTTTCAACCAAAACCAAAATCAGGATTTTCAATACAAATGTCAAGACAGTTCTACTGTATGGAGCGGAAACTTGGAGAACTACGAAATCCACCATCCATAAGATACAAGTGTTTATTAACAGTTGTCTACGCAAAATACTTCGTATTCGTTGGCCAGACACCATCAGCAACAACGAACTGTGGGAGAGAACAAGTCAGATTCCAGTGGAGGAGGAAATCAGGAAGAAGCGGTGGAAGTGGATAGGACACACATTGCGGAAAGCCCCTAACTGCGTCACTAGACAAGCCCTCACATGGAACCCTCAAGGCAAAAGGAAAAGAGGAAGGCCAAGGAACAGACTACGCCGAGAAATAGAGAAAGATATGAGGGGAATGAACAAACATTAGACAGAACTGGAGAGGGAAGCCCAGGACAGAGTTGGTTGGAGAAAACTGGTGGGCGGCCTATGCTCCATTGGGGGTAACAGGCGTAAGTAAGTAAGTAAGTACCATTGTTGATGTCAATAGACCGACTGAAAACGACTTGAAAAGATTTGTAATCTTATCTCATCAAAATGTCTGAATATTATACATGACCACTAATCGGCACCCTCTGTACAAAAGATGTTTATTCAAGTTCAAAGGCTTAATAGTTAGTTTCATTATATTATGGATTGATTCAATTTAACTCTCATACAAAAACAAGATTGCGATTGATATTTAACTACAAATTATGATAGTACAGTTATTCTACTATTCAATGCAATAGGAAATATTTAAACAAACATTGAGTTGAGTTTCTTTGAAGTCATTAACCGATCAGTATTAGACTAGCTTGAGAAACTTGTAAGGACTAGACAACCGTTTCGTCCTAGTAAGAGACCCTACAATGACAATTATCATGTGCTCATTAGTGACCAGGTTCGTGAGGAGATTCTCGGAATTCTCTAGTGAGAGTGGAGTAGTTCAGTCCTGTAGGGTATGAAGCAGTTGCCTACCAAAGTTGCGCAATACCGAGAGTGATTAAAGTTAAACATTAACACCGTTAGATACCGGCTCAGTGGTTTCGAGGTTAAGCATTCACGTGCAAGACTGAAGGTCCTGGGTTCGAATCCCGTGTGCAGAGGTTTTGGATGCACATCGCTTAAGAGTACCATACTAGAATCAAACGGTCCGTCCAATGCTCCTAGATTTCTAACGTCAGTCCAACTTGGATCGATTCATGCCTTAAAAGTAATACATATGAAGGATACTTTTCAAATGCTTACTAATTCCCATGTAGGAAATATGAATTTATTCATAAATCACTTATTGATTGAATATTTAAAAATTTTAGTGTCATATTACAAATCATTGAATGATGTATGTATTGTTATCATTATTATTATAATGAATCATAAATAAATGTGTAAATTAATTTTAATGCATATCTCCATGTATTACTACTACTACTACAAATAGATAAGTATGTGAAAATATGATTTTGTAACTTATTTTAAAAACAAAATTATCCATGTATTACTAAGTATGTCTTATACAATTTTTACAAAAAAAAATGTTTATAAATTACAAATTGTAACATTTTCAATATTCTCATGTATTTTAGTTGAACAAAACTAAAAAAAAAATTAATGAATGATTGAATTGATTGACAGATAGAGTTAATTATTAAAATGGTTCATAGTCAAAAGTTAAAACTTAAATGATAACGAATCATTGAAAAAATTTTTTGTTTTAAACAGAATTTCAATATAGGAACTGTGTAGCTGATGAGATTGAGATTAGAGTCAACTGTTGTAATTGAAATTGTAATTGAAATATACTTTACACTTGTAACTCGTCATAAAGCCATACATAACACAGGCTGTTTGTTGGCCAGGAATCTCCAACCTATTCTATCTTTTGCTCTGTTTTCCAATTATTGTCAAGTGCTATTCTAAAATTTGTTGATAGCATACAACATTTTGATTGCATAAGAAAAATTAGATTGGATGGTTTAACAGTTGTTGTTCACAATTCCAGCTAATCAGTTTGATCGTTCTCAATGTCACTTTGTGGTGTGTGCTACTTATACAAACGACATAAGTAGTATAAGAAGGGACATGAAAGAAGTTTCACGGTCAGAAGAGGAAAACGGAAAGCAAATGGAGCAAAAGCAAGAAGTAAATGGAGTACCAACAGGAAGGAAATGAAGCAACAACAGGAATGGAAGAAGGATGGAGCGTTGGAAGTCACGGCTCAAAGATGGTGTGCAAATATAGTGTTCAATGTAATGTTTTCGTTTTTAATTGGCTGACAGTGTAAATTTGCCTACCTCAGTCTTCTCAACTTGATGCACATATAAATTAGTATATGAGTACAGCGGTATTATGAAGATTATTGAATTTCATAGTTCATATCACTAATGCTATCACAAATATTGATAACAAAGAAACACTGGATAGCTACTTCATCCAAGTGTTAGACTATGATAACACTGTGGTTTCAATACATGACTTTCAGGTCTCATGACTGATGTTTAATCCTCGACAAGAATGTGCGTGAGCATTACAGAAGTGTTTCATACAGTATTCCGTGACTTTCTATGCTACTGAAATTAATCTATTCTGAAGAAAAAATGCATAAATTAAATTCATTTTTACGAAACCACTTAAATTCAGTTATCAATATTACAAATAAACACAGAAAATACGCTAAGTGGTGATTGAGAGGAGTCGATAGGTTTCATGCTAGTCAGTACTTGTTATTACTTGAGGGAACTGATGCTTCCTGGTGTGTATCCGATCTCATGTCACCCAGCTCTCACAGTCAACACTGAAAAGCACCTGACACATATGACATTAGTCACTAATTGTAAACAGAAAAATGCCTACATTCTAAGCTGATTTCCACACACATTCTAACTATTTTTGTTTGTCTCTTATCCTTTCTCAACTTCCTATTCCTTAATTTTATCTTATCATCATATTACGTAACCCATAAGTTTTTATGATGAGTAAATAGTTTAAAGATAGAAATCTCCCAGTTAATAAATACTAAATAAAAGTGAAATTTTTCGATAATTCATTAAAGAAAAACGATGAATTTATTTCATATAGATTTTGCATAGAATTTGTCATTAAAATAAAAATGGATGTTAATGAGAAAATTACGGACAGTTACAAGTACATAATAATAATAATAATAATAATATGTTAATGTAATTGAATAAAGGATTGGTGCTTCATTATAGTGAAATAAATTTTTTCATATACGAGTGTTTTGGAATTACTTTTCTTTCTGTGATTTATTACCAAGATAAAAAAAACCCAGAATAAGCGATGGAAAATTATCTTATTCCACACAATGACAGTCCGGAATAGAAATCAATAACAAGAAAGTAAACCACATATATAATACCCAGTAAAAAGTCTGTTTATCCACATTCGACGATAAATCACATTTTAGTTTATTTTCACTACCAAACATCAGAATTGAAGTCGGAATATGTGACTAAATAGATTATAACTGAATGTTTAAATGTTTTATGTTCACAATGAGACTTGACTGTTTTAAATTCAAGTAAACTGATCGTTTAGTAAAGATAAATACCGTTTTTGTTTATTCTTTTATATGGTCAACTTGTGGTGCGCGCTACTTATAAGTAATATATGACGTGAGTGTCAACGTAATGTCTGGCAGCAGAACATGGGGGAAGATCAAGAAAGGAAGAGTGGGAACACAATGGAATTGGTATGAAACGCATGAATCAGTGAAATGTCAGACAATGGATTGATGATTGATTGAAGATTTGCAAATTAACCGTTCACGATATGGTTTTCCTATTTTACTGAGTAACTCTGTAATTTTCGTTAAATACAATTCGGTTGCCCTCACCTGTGTTCTCCTTCACTACAAACTGAATACTTTTGATCACATTGTTACATGATCACTAAACTAGATGATTCGATAAATTGTCAACTACTTGCTGAAATGTTGAATAATATAAAATCCTTGCATTAACTTATAACTTTTGCTAATTCGCACTTATCAGCTGGACAAGCTTACAATCTTGTTGGTACAGATGCTTCACATTGGATTTGAACCCGAATTACACAAATCGTTGTAACTGTCACTTTGTATGGTCATATGAATAAAAATTACAAAAGGAGTATTATAATAACAGGGTTAGGAAAAGATTACAAAAGTTTTCAAGGAGTTGAATATTTTCATACCAATTTATGTGGAAGTTTTAAAAAGAGGAATCGATTAAAACGAATATGAAAACAAGTTTCTAGAGAATTTAACTAAAAAGTGAGAAAAATAATATTCAGAGATTAAAATAAATTTCATGTGGTTTCTTATCATCAGCTGCAAACAGCCTAAATTTACAGCAGTAATATTATTTTAAAAAAAAACTTTCCATTTCAAACCATAATCACTGATGTTTCGTTCGAAATGATGTAAGAAATAAGAAGGGGAAACTACAACTTGACATTTTTGCTCTATAGAATTATGAAGATCGTTTTTTTACATTGAAATTATGAATGAATCATTGTTAGACCGCCATTAGAAACTTAGAAGCACTAGATAGCTGTTTCGTCCTGGTATGGGACTCATCAGCTTTGGCTTTAGGTTCGAATCCTGTGAACAGCAGGAGTCGTGGATGCGCACCGCTGATGAGTTCCATTCCAGGACGAAACGGCCGTCCAGTAATTTCGGTTTTCCAATGGTTGTCTAAAAAATGATTCATTCATAATTTCAAATATTTAACATTATTAGTTAAGATGGATTGATGTCTCACATTTTAAAGGTGAAATCACAAAAAAATATTGAGAAGTGAATCGAAGCTGTATACGATAATCAAAAGACAATGAATAAAAACAAATTGTTACTAAATCAGGGCTGAACCTATTTAACATAACATTAAATTTAACGCCTTCTGTTAATGTCAGTAGGATATTATATATTTTAAGTTATAAACCACAATGAGGAGATAATGCGACTGACAGGAGTTAAAAATTTGCTTCTTATGATAAATTTATCACACCTGCTTTCTGTATGCAAAGGTCAGGTTGAAAGCACTTGATGGTGATGACCTCTGCAAAATAGTAAAAGTGCTATACATTGTTTATTTATTATTCTAAATCCTTTCAAGGCATCCACATTGTATCCACAATCCATTGAATGCCTAATGATGGCACTTATGAAAACTTTACTTGCTTTGAAACTCAACTTACAGGGAGTATATTCGAGAAACGTTGTAGATGCCGTTCTTATATATTGATTCGTATATATGCATTGATTCAGAGATGGTTGACTTAAGGAACATCTGACGTTAAACACCGAAAATAGTTGGACTGCAGCGAAGTATATCTTTAGTGCTGCTTTGATCCCTTTATTGATCTTATTTGAAATCTCACCACCTTTGAATATAAAGCAAGTGTAAATTTAGGCTGTTTGCAGTTGATAATGAGAAGCCCTCGGAATATAATAAATTCATTTTATTAAGTATATATTGTTCTCCTGGTTTTATCTAGATTTATCAAGTTATCAGGTTGCATACACTTTCTGGAAAACGAAAATAAGTTTCATTACTAACATCATACTAAATGTTAAATTCGATAAATGAACGGGAGTAAAAAAACGTAAGTTCGTAAATGACACAGGAATGAGAAGAAATAAAGTGATAGATAACTAGTTAACAATGTAAAGTAAAAGTCATCAGGATAGTTTGAAATGAATCGGTTCAGTGGTGACCAATCAATTTAGATGAGTACGATGAAGCTTGATAATTTTTAAAGATATCATGTTCACTTTCAAGCAAGTAACAGACAATATTTTAATCTTTTAGCCTTGATTATTGTGGAATAAATTTTTAAGTTATGAACAAGAATCATCCTTACTGTTTTTCAAATGTAACGTCTTCAACACGTACATGTAGATTGGTTTAAACAATTAAAGGTAGAGTGAAGTGAGAATTTACTTATTTTGTCTGTCCTAGTGAATAGTTTATTTGATGTAGCGAAATTAATTTAGAAGCTGAATAAACAAACCTTTTTCGATACAATCCCAAGTCTAAGATTAGTCATGTTAAGTAAGTAGTAGAAAGACTGACTTTTTCTGGGCTGCATTGTGTTTCATTCCTCTAGTCCTTGTTTTCTCAGACTCACAGGTGAAATCATATGATTAAACGCTATATTTAATACAGTTTTCAACAACATTATCTATATTTAGTCGTCTCTGAACATTATCACAGTACGCAAATGAATAATGTTCTAGTTGAAGCACTTAGTTTATCAGAAAGAAACTATAATCCGGTGAAAAGAATCGATGAAGTAATTAAATTCTTTGTTCTCGATTTCATTCACGTTTATTAATTGAAAAAAAAACTGTATAGAATTGACTTAGTTTGCTAGTGAGCGGATTCGACTCAAATAAAAACTTGTAATCAACCGAGAAATTAGGTTAATTGAAATTTTCATTGATTCTCTACTGTTTACGATTTCATTTTTCTTTTTAAACCATTCAAATTATTGACAGTAATAATTGAATAAATAAATAATAATTGTGTTATTGTTTTATTATACAGTCAAGGTCAAATGAATGAAATATGTAGTAGAATACTGAAATTTGATTGACTTTCAGCAGATAAAATACTTGAAGTTAGTTAAATTTTTCCAGTATCGTATATATACATATATATATATTCCTAAGGTCATATAATTTCTTATAAGTAATCGATTTATGGGAACAGTAATAATTCAAAAATCTATTTTGAAGAAAAATTTGGGACGATTGGTAAAGAATAATAAAAGAGAAGAAATAAGATCAAACTATTTTCCAGTTCATAAGTGACCTTAAGAAGTATCCGTACAGATGAGATTATTATTCTTTATACAATTACCGAAATGACTAATTTTAATTAACAGGAGTTTACTGAATGAATATTTTGGAAAACAATTACTGTAGCTCTTTTCTTTATTTTTAAATTTAATCTGATTAATAACTCTTATTCAATTACTTATTAGTTCATTAATTTTTGTGACATAGACAATAATGCAATTAATAATTAAATAAACTCTATCAATAAAATTCATTGTATATTAGCATTAACAAATTAACAGGGTGAACGTTTCAAATGAAATCATTCAGTATTATAGACGCACTGTTGATTCTATTAAAGTTTTTGCGTCAACAAGTGGAGATTTTTAAAAAAAATCAATAGATTTCAAGAACTTTTTAATGCTTTTGTAAGAATTTTTCATATCATATTACATTAGTCACAATGTAGTGCGTAATGTCTGAATTTATGAAAATCTAAATTTTTATGAGAGAGATTATATATATAGTATGATATTAGATTTTGTTATCAATTACTTTGAGTTGTTCTTTCAACAGAAAGATAGATGAATAAGTACAATGCGAAATATATGTACAGATTACTCCAGTCAATATGACTAATTATTATCGATTTTATTAAAATGTTCAAATTATAATATAGACACTTCTCCAACACACATTCATGCTTAAGTGCTCTATTTTTTTTAACCAATCAAATTTTAGTATTAGATGACTCAAATATGAAATTGATTTATTTATTTGTTAGTCATACTAGTACAGGTGTTCATACAAAATCGAAAATGATTTGTTCGATTAATTCGATTTTGAGACACAAAAACTGATAATTTTTTTAAACATTCAAATTTGATTGTGTTCTGTAATTTTGACAGTGCGATTTTTTTCTCGATAAAATTCCTATTGTCATACACGTTGAATACATGATATAAAAAAAAGAATAAAAATAAGTGTAAGGGATTTCAAAACTTTTAGTCAATATACTTAATTAAAAAACTCTATTTAAATGTAAAGAGCTTAACTCATTTTTCAAAAGAAGTGAGAAAAATACGCCTAAACAAATGAATATAATAAGAGAGAATTATAAAGGGTTAGAGTGACTACCATACAATTTATATTGTAAATTATAGCTATTCAATCTTCGCTATTATTAGTTTTGATGCCATGACACGATGTTCCTATGTTAATATATATAAACGCCGTTGCATACATGCTCAATGGTCCAGAGGATAGCCGTTCGCGCGCGATACCGAAGACCCTGGGTTCGAATCCTGCGAGTAGCGGTAGTCATGATTGAGCACTACTGATGAGTTCCATACCAGGATGAAAAGACCATCCGGTGCTTTCAGGTTACTAATCGTGATCTAACAATGATTCATTTATGATTTCAGTGTGAAACAACAATCTCCATACTATTATAATACAAAATATAACTTGTGATTAGAAACCTGTTCATCCAAAATCATTAATATATAGTTTGTTGTTTACCCTAATGCTAATGACACACAACGATTCAAGTCTTAAGTCGTTGGAGAGAGTATATTGTGCTTATATTTTGTATATAGGGGTGTTGTTTGGTTAGAAGGAATAAAACCTATTCTTCTAGTAAGTGAGTGGTCTTTTGTCTCAGAAAACTTAAATCATTCATTCATTAGTGATGATCAGTCATCAATTCGATACAACGTATCACTCACTGAATTTCATCCATATTTTTTAAAAATAATTTTTATCGATTATTTCAGCGATTGAAATTAGTTAGTCAGATCATAAAATCACACTGCATAACAGTGATTGTTGGTTTTAGAAAAAAAAATCGATTGTTTATAATATTAATTACACTAGACAAGGTACAAATCATTTGGAACTTAACTAATGGATTCATAAACGAAAATTACTAAAATCCTCATTGCTAAATTGAAATCTGGAAAAGTCTACTTGTAAATTATTAGCTCAGAACTGTCAAACTCAGTTTACAAAGAATGCAGCATAAATGACAATCTTAGCTAAGGTTGTAGTGAAGGAGAATACAGGTGAGGGCAACCGAATTGTATTTAACGAAAATTACAGAGTTACTCAGTAAAATAGGAAAACCATATCGTAACCGTTAATTTGCAAGTCTTCAATCAATCATCAATCCATTGTCTGACATTTCACTTATTCATGCCTTTCATACAAATTCCATTGTGTTCCCACTCTTCCTTTCTTGATCTTCCCCCATCCTCTTCTGCTGCCAGACATTACGTTTTCACTCGCGTCATATACTACTTATAAGTAGCGCGCACCACAAGGTAAGTAATACAGTGGTTGCTAAAAATTAGAATATAAGCCTCCAGCACAGATTTCATTTGTCTGTCTTGACATACTTATCCTATGTAAAATGTCCAGTAATATTAATTAGTTGCCCAAGTCGAAATACACAAAGCCAGATTTTAATATATATAGTTAAGTATTTAAATCACCTGTGGTGCGAGCTATTTATAAGTAGTATATGACGTGAGTGTCAACGTAATGTCTGGCAGCAGAAGAGGATGGGGGAAGATCAAGAAAGGAAGAGTTAGAACACAATGGAATTTGTATGAAACGCATGAATAGTGACAATGGATTGATGTTTTGCAACAGGAACAGTCCAGTTCGATATGATGAACTGATATTTTGCAAATTAACGATTTACGATATGGTTTTCCTATTTTACTGAGTAACTCTGTAATTTTCGTTCAATACAATTCGGTTGCCCTCACCTGTGTTCTCCTTCACTACACACTGAGCTATGACATTTTACTACACGATATAACATTGGTGAAGGTATGTATGCATGCTTGATCATCACAAAACCAGAAGAAGAGTAACAGAGAAATCTCCATATGTTAACCGCCAATTGAACAGATTGAAGTTTAGCAGTATGAAGCTTTCCTTTTATTTTGGGGCAGAGTTTTGGAGGTTTGCGTTTTTAAACATTTGAAATCATCAATCAATTATTGTTAGCCCACCATTAGAAACCTGGAATCAGTGGATGGCCGTTTCGTCCTGGTATGGGACTCATCAGCAGTGCGCATCCACGACTCCTGCTCCTCGCAGGATTCGAACCCGGGACCTTCGGCATTGTAGGCGAACGCCTTACCATCGGACCACTGGACCGGCATCCAACGGTGTTAATGTCTAACTCTGATTGATTGAATTATAACACAGGTACATAAATGACAAATTTATGCTCGTAAATTCTAACAATGTTAACAAATTCAGTGAAAAACATGACTTATGTAATCAAACGATTTGAAGTGAAACAACGTTTTATGGAACATATTTTTAATGTTCAGTGACTGAAAGCAATGAACAAGAAACTGTTTGTGTGATTTTCGTTTAATGTTAGAAAGTATCTATAATCTTATGAGTGATAATGCTATATTCATGAGCTTTTTAAATCCATGCCAGAAAGTTTAGTAGAGATGTGACTGTTCAGTCATTTGGTTTATGGTTTACTACATTTTAGCAGAAAGTTCGTTTGTTTATTTTAGATTCAGTCCGAAAAAAACTTTTACTACACATGATTTATGTCTACCAGATAGCAGTCAGTTGTGAGTAATGTAGAACCTTCATGTTAACCCGTCATATCACTGCTGGAATGACAAACTTAAAGTTATTAGCACCACGTTTCAAACTGATGAGTAGTACTGATCCAGATGATCAGTTAGGGAAATAAACTGTAACAAAGAAAGATGATCAAAGTTTTTGTTCTCAAACTACTGTCAATTGATTAGACAAGTAATAATGATTGATAAGTTTATGATTGATTTATTTTAGTTGCATGAGTGTTGTTTGACTACTTTTAAAAGAAGATGAATTTACTAAAATAAGTACAATAAATGAAAAAGTTCTTTTTTCTAGAACAGAGCTTTATATGGTCATATTGTTATTCAGTGAATAAACGGAATAAAGGTAAACCCATGGATAACTTCCAGTACTACTTGTGACTTTTAAAGTTGTTTAGTGAATGAGTATAATGGTTTGTACATGACTATGAAATTTACTTATTAAATCATTCATTGTTTTTAATTTGCTTAAGTTCTAAAGTTGATGTTTAAAAAAATATCAAATGCAATGTATATGCAGACGGAATGGGAAAAACCAATAAATTCTGAATCAATATTATGTTTTAAAAAATGACAATCTGCATATTGATTAGTAGTCAATTGAAGACAGACCATTACAAGGTCATAAAGGTGGACTTTGAAGGTAGAAATTGATTGGTCACTTATTTGATTATGGGTGAAACCATCAGCTTGTACTTACAGTTGAATGTCTTTCACTTATAGAGTCATGATAAAAAATATCACATTTTAGAGAATTGTAATTGAACAAATAATTAATTAGTGTACGTCAAATGGTCTCTCAAGTAATTCATTCCATCTTGTCTTACATTGAGTGCTACAAATTAAATTAAAAAGCTTACCGAAAATAGGAACACAAATGATCAATTAATTTTTATTTAGATTTAAAAGAAACAGGAACTTAAGCAGGATTTTTTTTAAAAATCACCTAAATTTTCCATAGGTTCTAATCAATGTTGATTGGCTGACCTAATTGTGATTCAAGGTCACACTCCCACTAAATAGAGACGGAATACATTTATTTTCGTAAAATAAGTAGGGCAGATCCGACTAAAAATAGTAAGTAGACAACCTTGAATTAATTTTAAACAGAATAGAAAAGTACGAAAGTACATGTTGAATATTTATAAATCATCTGTTTTTCTCTTTTTTTTTCTCTAGTAAACAATTTCTTTTATTTAGGAATAAGTCAAAATGTACATTTAGAAAAAAATGTTTAAGGGTTCATGATAGGATCATCTGTGGATGCGGTTATATTAGTCAATGATATTCTGGATAATGGAATCTAAATCATTAAATCTATGATTTTTTTAATGATAATTTAAGGATCTAAAAACTAAGTAATTAAACTGTAATGTGTATTATTTCCAACACAGTATTATGACTTTTTGATTATTTAACTGTTGACGGAAATTAAATCTGAATAGAATAGAAGTTAAAGTGTTGTGGACCTTAGGCTTAATAATGTTATACATTTATGAATATGAAAATGAAGCTTATTAAGAAAGAAGATATTCACTCATCAACAAAGCTATAAAACGAATATCTCCCCTATTGAAAGATTGTTTATTCACTGCCGAATAAGTGAATCTTAAGTATGTTTCACAATAAGAAAAAACCTGTACAGAACTTTTACTGTAAGTTGGAATTCTATTTTTTGTTTCTACAATGAAAAACTATTATTTTTTAATAAGAGAATGAATTTCTTCACATATGGTATTGATAGTTTCACTGGGTAACGACGGATGCATAAAAACGACTGACTATATGTAGTCACTAGCCAGCTGATAAATGAATATTCAAAGATAACACGACTCTTCTGATCACTAACTCTCGATAGAACTTCAAACTTCACATTGGGGTTCCTGGTGTGATTATGATTTTAGTTTTAGACATAGAGTACTTTTATGGTCGCTGATCAGCATTCTCCAACTTATTCTGACCTCAGCCTTTCTTTCCAGTTCTACCCAATTGATATTTATTCGTTTCATGTCTGCTTCCAAATCTTGGCGTAACGCGTTTTCAGTTTTCCTCGTTTTGCTTTGTCCTTGAGGACTTCGACTGAGGGTTTGTCTGGTGCTTTCCGCAATGTATGTCCTATCCACTTCCAGCGCTTCTTCCTGATTAGCTGCATGAAGCTGGTATGTTCCTTCCTACGGTAGATTGTTGTTGATGGTGTCTGTTTTAACGAATTCAAAGTATCTTGCGTAGACAACTGTTAATAAACACCTGTATCTACTGGATGATGACTTTCGTGGTTCTGCAAGTTCCCACCCTATACAGTAGAACTGTTTCAAGACTTGCATTGAAAATTCCAACTACGGTGTTGGTTAACAGACAGTTGTTTTGAGTTCCATACGTTCATCAAAAGTTTATTACCTCTTATCGAACTGAACTGTTCCTGTTGCAAAACATCAATCCATTGTTACTATTCATGCGTTTTATACAAATTCCATTGTGTTCCAACTCTTCCTTTGTTGATCTTCCCCCATCTTCTGCTGCCAGACATTACGTTGACACTCACGACATATACTACTTATAAGTAGCTCACACCACATTAGTAATATATATATATATATATATTCTATTCATTTGTAGCTTTTAGGAAATCATTATTGATTATTTGAGGAATAACAATACCTATCTCTTAAATATGATATATATTGTTGAGTGAAACACTGTTTTTTCTTAACTTTCAATGCTTTGTAAGGAAAATTGTGAAAAAAATTTTTAAAAAAGATAATTACCTTTGATAATGTAGAATCTGAAAAAAAGAAATTTACTCATTATTTCAAAAGAATGAAAAATGAATCTGTTTGTTATTGTCTGATAATAATTAAATTATTGATTATTATTATTATTATTATTATTATTATTATTATTATTATGAAAATTCCTACATATTTGAATGAAAAGTGAAATAAATTTTATATTTTGATATAAATATTCTGAATATTTCCCCATATTTTGTACTAGTTGATAATTTATAATCTTTTGAAGATAATCAAATTAATGTGATGGGTACTACTCACAAGTTGGAATAAAAGTAGTATGCAGCAGAGCGACTTCTAGATGATGTTGGCAGAGAGAAGAATGTCTAGAGGTCCAAATGCATGCATGGTACAATCAGAGTACACTGAAGATGAGAAGAGATTGGAATGAAAGACAGTAAAAAAACGTGTTCGTTTCGCAAGTGCTGCGTACGTCACAGCATTACGTTAATAGACAACAAATCAAATTGTTTCTTTACAGTAGTATTCAATATTACTCTGAAGCTAACACTGATAAATCTGTTGATGATATAATCCAACTAGGATGTGATCATTTGTTAATTTCTTCTGTACACCATTTTATCATTACGTAAGTAATAACTATGGACTAATATATCTAGGCTTGAATACTGTCGCTACTAATCCAATGGACAATTGTGTGAATGTGTAATCTTCTCAAGTGTAACAGTGCTTTAAAATATAACAACACAAGATATCATCATACATATAGTGTTTAAGTATAAGGATCTAGCTAGGTAAACAAGAAGATAAATCAGTTTTTATTGATAGTTAAATTAAAGTCAAATCAGAAATTCTTACAAAAGACTTTATCAAGTAAGTTAGTTAAAGTCTCGCCTTATTTTAATATACAACAAAAAGATCCAGGGCTTTGAATTTATTCCATTTCATTTCAAATTTATTTGAATACTTTTAAGTAAATTCTCATTGGCTAAGAGATAAAATATGTCTCAAGGACACACATCCGACAAATATTTTCACACAGACAAAAAAATCATTGCTCGTGTGTATGCGAATTTGATTAAAGTACATCATTGAATTGAAACAATAGATGGATCATATATTTGAGTTATTTGTCTGAATGTCAATTATCATCATTTATCAATTGTTCTTTGTTTTTTTTTATTCTTAATTGTTTACACTTGTCAATAGTTGAAAACAATTGTCATGTCTTTTCTTACATCCAACATCTCTATTTTGTATATTTCCTATCCAATCCAAACATGATAAATCGCATACAAATAATACCGATATCCTTTCAAATATAATTCGATTTATTTGACAATTCAAGGACGAATCTGTAGAAATATTGATTTTTGTTTCGATTGGAGATCAACATAGTTTGTGACATAGATAAACGGATTGCATTACATGACAGAAGTAAAAACTAACCCAACATAAAGATACATGTATGTTTTGTAAAATTTGACTCTGAATACTAGCTATTTCTTAGTTAACCAGAAATCTTTAGTTCTAGTCTCTTGATTAGAAGACAAAAGATGGGAACTATGACAAAAACTTTTCTTTCATGATTCATTTTAGAGGTAAAGCAAACAAAGAGATTCATAAAACTTTCTACTGAATACTGACTCGATGAAGTGGTTTCAACCTTTTTCCGGCATATAAGGGATTTTCATTATCTGTTCCATTTATTTAATTGGTTGATAAAACAGTTAAAAAAAGGAGCAATGAATGTTAATAATCGTGATAGATTTTTTTTAGCAAGAATTATTTGGAGATTTGTAATTCAAAGATGTTTATTTTATCACTAGACTCACTTCAACAATGAAAGTACACATATCCACAGTAGTGTTATAAATTTCGAGTAAAAATGTAAGAGAAGCTGTCCAAAATATGATTGGTTCGTTCGAAAACTTTAATTATTCTAAGAAAAAAAATTATTGAAAATCAAGGAGTATTGAATATCTGCGTTGATCCAAGTGTTAAACATGTCCATCGTTGTAAAGACTCAACTAGTGAGCAATATCATATATGTTAGGTCCTTCTTTAGTACTGATTGTATCCCGGTTGAAAAACCTTTAGTTATCTACCGACATATCAATCGCAACTTGAATGACTCAGTGGTAACGTATCTAACTGTCAAAATATGTGTGACAGGAGGTCAAACTCACTAGAGAGTATATGTCTCCCCAAGATTACATGCACGAGTGCTAAAACATCATGAACTTAGGTCGAGTTGGGTTTTCGGCTGACTACTTCCGAACATCTCACACACTCATGATTTCGCTTTAGGAAAGGACCTAGAATTTTCAGCCTCAAAATGAAGAGTGCCTATGTTACTGGAGCTTAGAAAAGGTTAATATTACTAATGTGGATGTAATTTACTTAACTGCTTAATGAACCATTATTGATTTCATTACATTTGGATGGATAGATAGATAGACAGACAGACAAACAACAGACGCACATACAGACCATTGACTACATCATCAGCAATAAATAGTAGGAAAAAAAACACTGTATGGAATTATTATTATTATTATTATTATTATTATTATTATTATTATTTGTATCAGTTTAATAACAGTATGTATACTACGTAGAATTTTTATTGATGTTGAGAATGAATTGTACGTGTGTTCATGATGAATGAATGATTGTGTTTATTGTAACAATAGAAACAATAGTAAAAGTAACAATAATAACAATAACAATAATAATATTTTGAGTAAATCGTGTTAGTAATAATAACACTAATAATAGTAATACTTTTTTTATCACTTATCAATTGAATGAACATTGTGGTGAATAACATGATGATGATTTTGGTAAAATTCTAATATTGTGTATATATAATTTACTAAATTTGAAATAAAAACAATGAAATCGAGAGAGAAAAAACAAACAAACAATCAACAAGTCTATACTGGTCTCTATATATATATACTGAATTGACAAGAGATAGACAGTCAGTGTGTGAGAGAGAGAGAAAGAAAGAGAAATATGAGAAACAGTTCGTAGGGTTAATCAGGTGTGGTATGAAAAATGATACGTGAGTGAATCAATCAGTGGCATAAACCAAAAATAACAGTCAAAATCAGGAAGGTGAACTATAATACGATGATTACAATAGTAATAATAAAGGTAAGCACTTCTATAGTTAGAAGTAAAATCAACCATAGTAAAAAGATGCCAATTTCAATTTATTTGTTGTATTGTTTTGTTTTTTTTCAGAATCAAAGGAAAATTTTCCATGTGTTATTATTACTATTATTATTATTATCATGACCAATTTAATAAATAGTTATAATAAGAAGGATTCTAAATGATATATAAAAAGGAATTTAACAAACGAATGGCACTGTGCATATATATGTGTGTGTATGTGTATGTGTATGTGTGAGAGAGGCAGAAAGAGGAATTAGGCACCCGAGAAAAGTATAAACTTTTGGGAGTGAGAGTGAGCGAGAGTGAGAAAACGTGCAACGACAGGAAGACGAAACAAACACACTAATTAAAAATCAGATAATCTACTGTTGTAATATTTATCTGTAATCAACAATTTTATGAGATTGAATAACAAAAAAACTCTTGAAAAGAACTGATGAAACACGAGAAGAAGAAGAGGGATTAGTTTATGATTTCTTAACTAAATGCTCTAATGTAAAAAACTTGAATAATGAATGCATCTATCTAATCGTACATGTTGTGTGTGTGTGTGTAAGTAGAGTAGGCATAGAGATACAAGACAAATAGGACAACAATGAATTGTAATCAGAGAAAAAAACAAACAGTTTGTTTTACAAAAAAAGGATTAACAATTTTCATTTATTATTTATTGGTTGGCATAAAGTAGATGAATTGAGAGCAGAGAAAGTTGGGAGATTTTCTGTGTGTGTGTGTGTGTGTGTACGTATGAGCGTTTGAGTAGACGTCGTCGATACCATATTATTTTCCAGCCAAATTAGCATTTTCTTTTAACTTCTGACACATATTTCAATGAAACAAAGAAATTCAACATGCAAAAACTATTCAATGGTGGAATCGTTCAGATAAGATTGTGAAGAGAGGAGAGATTGAAAAGAAGAAGAAGAAGAAGGCATTAAATGATGATAAGCTTTCTTTTTCCTATAATGTAAAAATAAGCTTTTACAAATAAATCTAAGAAAAAAAAATGGTAAGATTATTATGACTATGATAACAATCATTGATAATAAATAAATACTATTACTACTACTACTACTACTTCTACTATGGCTACTAAAATCACTGATATTATCGTTTGCACTGGTATCCAATGTATTAGAAGTTGTTGGTTATGTGTACAAACTAATAACAATCATAATAATAATAATAATAAATGATAGGCAAGTGGTTTTTTTTACGCGGCATTCATATCTATCGATATTATTGTCTGCTTCTTATCGATCCCCCATCTTACAAACACATCACATCCACTTTTATTATTATCTCTTCCTTATCCACTTTACTATCATTATATGGCGCTACAAAAAAGGTAATGAACAGAAGAACAAATTGAAAAAAAAAAGTAACCACTGCAAACATCATCATCATCATCATCATTGTCTTTGTCATCGCTGCCATCATCAAAACAACAGTAGGAGATTAAAGAAAGATGAATAGAAGATATTGAGATATTAAATGGTATGTGTTTTCGAGTGTGTGTGTGCGTGTATGTATGTGTGCACAGATATACACAATGAATTTATGATACGGTGACGGATTGTGATGATATCAGTTTCACATTTAGTATAATCAGTAAGGATATGAACAATAATGATATTTATTACTACAATGACTACAATTACTACAAAGAATCAGTAGTATCGTTAATCATATTACATACCGATTGATTTGTTTGTTAGTTTTTCTTTTTTTTAAAAAAAATTCATTTTTATTATTTGTGTAATTTTCATCTTTTCCAATTTCTTACAATTCGTTGTACACACAAGTGCTTTTTTGGTTATTTGGTTTAAATGAATAGACAGAGTACATTGAAGTATGTGTACGTACATATTGGGAAAATTTTAAAACGAATGGAATTTTTGTGAACCACTGTCTCTTCTTTTTTTAAAGAGTAATGTAACAACAATAAAATACAATTAACAATCTATGGGCATAGAATGATATACCTGAAAATGGATCAGCTGATTCAGTGTAATATAAAAAAACTATTACTAACCACTACAACTACTAATAATAGTATTATAAAAATGTAACATTCTCATTGACTAGAAATGACATTCTATTATTATTGAATTGTATGTGTATTGATTGATGATAACGGAGAGGAATTGTCCAATGGCAATCAACAAGAAACTACAACCATAGAGAAAAGATTCCGCATAACTTTTTTTTGGGGGGGGGAGGGAATTAACAACCAGTGATGTTGATTATGGAATTTTCGTAGAAATGCGTTAAATTATTTATTTAGAGAAAATAAAAAGGGTGGCAGAAAGGAGCAAAGAGAGGTAGAGAAAGAGAGAGAGAGAGAGAAAGAGGAAGGTTAAAAATAGTATGATGAGTAAATGTTTCTAACGATTTTGTAATAACGATGAGAACATGTGTTGTGTATGCACTAATTGAATGATAATGACCAATACGAAATTGTTGTGCAAATTAAAAATTACAATGTAACCGATATAATAACAGTAATACTAATAAAGATCAAGATCTACAGGGCTTGAGGTTGATGTTACAAAAGGAGCAGCTGTGTCCATGGAGTGGCAGCTTCTTCAAAGATTTTATGACATTGTAACTCGTAATACACAATAAATAGTAAGAAGAAGAAAATAAAAACGAGTATGTATAGTAAAGAGGTCATCAAAATGATCGGATTTTCAACACAAAACTGAATTTGTATGTATGTCTGTAGGTATGTTGTTGTACTCACACACGCACACGCACACGCACACGCACAGGAAACAATTTCATTTGATTGCAATTTTTGTAGAAAAAAAAAAGAAGAAAATAAACAATATTCGATAATTAGTTAAAAAAAAAATGTTTCAGATTATTTCTAAAATCTATTTTTTAATTATTAATTCAATATTTATTAAAAAGAATGATTGAACAAATCATCACATGGCAGGAAAGAGGGGCTAATTCTTGTTGTCTGTTGTTTACAAGATATATATATATATATATTATTGACTACAAACTGTTTCATCATCAAGTACAATTTCTTTTTATATATATATATATATATATATAATGAGCGGAATATATAGATTTTGAAGACAAGGAAATGGGACGGGCAAAGATCGATTAAAATAATCTGTGTACTCTGTTATAGTATAGTATGAATTTCTATAAATTGTGTAGAAATAACTATCATTTTGCTTTTCTGTTTTTTGTATTTCTATTTGTAATTTTTTAAAAAAAAGGGTGAACAAAAAATAGAATGAAATTAAAAGTTGATCAGTTTTTGTTAGTTTAGTAGTTGTTGTTAGTTAATTCATTCAATTCAATGTTATATACTCGTTTCTTTGTTTTATTGATTATTTTTCATTTCACAAGAATGAAAAGTTCACACATTAAATGCGTTTTACATGTTGTTGATGTTGCGGTTGTTGCTGGTGTGGTTGTTGGTGTGGTTGTCCTGGTTGTCTTGGACGTTTATGTAGTGTTTCTGGTGATCCTTGATTCGATGGTGGATTGATCATAATTTTTGGTGTATCCAATAATGGTATATTATCAGCGTGTCCATCTTTCTTGATATTACTATGAGTAGGAGTAGTAGTAGTAGTGTTTGTGATATTTGGTACTTTTGTATAATGTGTTTTTGTATCTTTAGGATCAATACAAAACACAATTGGTTGATCATTGGTACCGTTAGTATTATTATTATGACTAGTACCAGGAGAAGTAGTAGCAGTAGCAGTAGTAGTTGTTGTTGTAGAACTATTAGACAAGTGAGTAGTTTCAGTTCCAATAGTTTTATCATTATCACTAGGTGATGTGGATGGAAGGTGTTTTGCTTTACGATGTCGTATTTTTGATGAATTACTGTTATCAGATTTTGTATCTTTTGATTTATAACTAAAATATATAAAAATAATAAGTGAAATGAAATAAGAACATGGTGGACAACAAGAATGGAAACATGGTAGTTTGATAATAAGCATGAAATCGTAAATGTAGAAATGTAGAACCCTGGGAGCCACTGTACGGCCGTTTTTTTCCCTAGTACGAAAGTCATCAGCAGTGCGCATCCACGATTATCGCTAATCGCAGTTATGAGACCAAGTATCTTCGGTCTTGCACATACGCCGGCCAAGTAATAGTTTGCGCATCTACATGTATGACTCAAGCCTAACAGTTATTGACTTCATGAATTATTTTTTTACTTGTGACAAGGAGTTGTAACATAGATTGATCCTGTTTGAGGTATGATTAAAAATTAGGATTTGCTGAACAATTACTTTGTCAGTGTAAGAATTCTTCAGCGACAGACATTTATGACCTGATCTGGAATCAAACTCAGAACATTGAGTCCTGATTACTAACATTCAACTATGACGTCGATGGAATTGAATAGGTAGTCGCGCTGTATCACAAACTGATAGATGTTGAAATTGTATTGTTAGAACCCCCAGACAAAGTGATACTGATTAACTAAGATTTGAAGGTTCTAGGCACAACTTTCATTGAGGATTATGAATACATACTTCTCGGTAGTTACAAATCAGGATAAAACAACCATCCAGCGCTGCCTGACTTTCAATGATACTTCAACTAAGATGAATCGTTTTCGAGAAAATACAACTTACAAATGAAACGAATCTCCCCGCATATATGCGCAGAGAATAGATTTTTTTCTTTCGAAAAAAAAGATGTAACACAAAACACAATCTATCATGAATCTATGAATAAAAAATGAGTAGAAGATTTAATAGAACCGAATAAGGAAAACAATACTGAACAAACGAAAAAAAAAAAGAAATTTACTATAATAATCAACAATGAGTGAGTGCATTGAAGAGTAGACAGACTCACTTACACACACACACACTCACACATATACTTACAAACGCAGATTTAATTACAAATGCATAGAATGTAAGCAACATAGATCTGTTTTGAACAGTATGCTAACAATGCTGTTAATGAAGAGGAAAAAACAACTTGTTGCTTCAGTTCACTAAATACTGGACATTAATATAATATGCCAGTGATACGAATGAGTTGATGAAGTATTGATGCGTATTAGAGAGAGAGAAAAAAACTTAAAGAATAACAGTAATATTAATAATAAATAAAGATATCACATATGAAAAAAACGAGAGAGCGAAAATAATCAAACAAATATTTAACACGAGATTGAATCAACAATAAAAATATTTATGTACATTTACATACTACTAACAACTTTAAAAGAAAGTAGCAAGTGTAGATAGAGAGAGAGAGAGAAAGAGAATTATAGGAAATAAATATGAAATGTATTTGTTTACTTATTGATAAGACAAACACACACTACATAACATGAACTATAGATAGTGAGTGTAATAACACTTGGCCTAAATATCTACAACAACATAATAAGAAGGAAAAAAAATGTAGTAAGATGAAGTACTACCGGAAATAAGCACAGTAGATTGATCTCTCAATAAATATCGATATACTTTATGAAATGAATAAATGAAATATGAAATGTATCCCAGTGAAATAAACTGAAAAAGAGGAAGAATGGCCGTACGGAATTCAAAAGATTAGCATTTGACAGAACACGAAGAATGGGGCTCATCAAAGGTGAGCATCCTTGACATCCGAACCCGGGAGTCGAGCCTAGAACCTTTGGTCTCGCACGAGATCATGGGTCCCATTCCTGCGTTGATCAATTACATACTAGGACGAAACGGCTGTGAAGTGCTTCCGGGTTTCTAATGATGATGTAACACGTTTTTAAGCGTGTAATATTTACTGGTATAAGGTTAAGGCGAGATTATAATTTAAAGACGAGTTAAAAATATTTGAAACAGCAAGATTCGGATTTTAGCGTGAAATTTATTCATCCATATAGAATATGCCGATGACATAGTTCTACTTGGTGAAGACGCTGACAAAATGCAGCGTCTTATGACTACCCTAAGCAACAATGCAAGCATGTTCGGGATGCGGTTTTCCCCCGTCGAAATGCAAAATGTTGCTTCAAGACTGGGTTGCATCGGCACCTGAACTAGTGATAGGGAGTGGAGAAGTCGAGCGTGTTGATCACTTCACTTATCTTGGGAGTCTCATCAGTGCCGATGGCCTGGTGACTGACAAAATCTCATCTCGGAAACAGAAGGCTCGATTGGCTTTTGCCAACCTGCGTCACTTATGGCGAAGGCGAGATATCCGTTTGCTGATTAAGGACGAGTGTGCTGCGCAGTAGTTTGCTCCGTCTTACTTTATGGCTGTGAAACATGGCCAGTCAGAGTAGAAGATATTCGTAGGTTACTGGTTTTCGATCATAGGTGTCTTCGAAACATTGCTCGTATATCCTGGGACACCCGAGTGAGCAACGTTGTTTTTAGGAAACCGGTGCTAGGTAAGAATGGCAGATCAATAGATGAAGTGCTGAAACTTCATCAGTTGAG
Source organism: Schistosoma turkestanicum (assembly GCA_944470395.2). Classification (NCBI taxonomy): domain Eukaryota; kingdom Metazoa; phylum Platyhelminthes; class Trematoda; order Strigeidida; family Schistosomatidae; genus Schistosoma; species Schistosoma turkestanicum. The sequence goes on from OX103977.1 coordinate 10,902,681, forward strand.
GTGGTTGGGACACGTGTTGCGTATGCCTAACCACCGACTGCCTCGTCGAGCTTTGTTTTGTAGTGTAGGAATAGGTTGGAAGAAAGTTAGGGGCGGCCAAACCAAAACATGGCAGAAATCCATGAAGTCATTGACGAGTGGACTTAGCCATGTCGGTAATTGTCGACTACCTGGTTGGGGTCCGCGAGATGATAATAATCGATGGTTAGAGACGCTGAATGACATGGCTGAAAATCGTTTGTAATGGCACCGGTGCATTTATTCTTTGTGTTCTCTCAAACCCAAATCTTCGGGATTCTTCAACACCTCTAGTTTTGGTTTTGTAAACTTTTCTCACTGAATCATACTTCTTGAATAATATCTTCTAATCCCAGCCTCTCCAATTACTTCTAATACCCTTACTACCTCTTCTACTATTGGATTTGAATTGACAATTACATCTGTGTGCTAATGTGTGGTATGGCGACATGAACTGATGTACTCACGTACGAAGTTCTACGTTGCATCTGACTGACTGACTGACTGAATAACATTTTGGCACTATAGCTCATGTCGATTTATGAGTAAAGCCTCCAATTTACATTCTTTACGTTCTAGTAAGTAGATAACTACTCTCAAGTTCACTTCAGCATCACTTAAAGGTCCTGCAGAGTATATTATAAAATTTCATCATGATTAGTTTTGAAGAAAGTTAAAAGTTATCAAACAAACATATGACATTAATCTAGGAAGTGTGTAGATAGATAGGGTGCACATTATCTTGTTTCTTCAGTTACCGGAAAGTTAACTAAAATCAATGATTGACATGGTTCAGAATCAGTCACAATAATGATTTTGAATTTTCAAAATTATTTTTTTGTTAAAAAACTTTTTATCTTCATAATTATTTTTATCTTTTTTTTTCGAATCAGTATTGTCAATGTGTAATTTAATCTACTTTTCATTCATATTTTGTCAGTATTCGTTGTTACTGTGACATTTATATGTGAATAATTTCTTTTTGTTACGTGATATATAATATAATATAATGTGACAGTTTGAGAATCGATAAACATAAGATGTTCAAGTTTTGAATAGACTAATTAACATTGTCAAACCGCCGCCTTACATGGATTATATCTGACAGACATCGAAAAGAGAGACTGAGAGCGTGATAGAGAAAAGTAAGGCAAATTTAATTTAACAAACATTTAATATATTTAACCTTTTACATATATAAAGTAAAAAATATATAAATATTAAATTATAATTTATAAAAATTTAATCCTCTTAATCAGTAGAAAAACTTACGATGTTTTCTTATTTTCATTATTGATATCTGCACCACTTAATTGGCGCCAAATTGATGTTTTTGACATTTCTTCTGTGATATTGATACGCTGAAAGAGAAATTCGAAAGATAAACAAAAAAATAAGCTAATTAGAAAATTGAATAAATATAATTATACTAAATAAAGAAGTGGTGGTAGTAGTAGTCACCACTGCAATTGGTTTTTTTCAAGGCCAAAACAATAATCGAAATATTTCATCAAGTGTACTATCTAACTGATTCGTAATGTTCTCCTGATCAAGTCCTATGAATCAACATAGTAGTAGGTTCCTGGATCAATCAGAGTTAGACATTAACACCGTTGGATGCCACTGGCTCAGTGGTCCAGCTGTTAGGCATTCACGCACAATGCTGAAGGTCCCGGGTTCGAATCCTGCGAGGTGCAGGAGTTGTGGATGAGCACTGCCAATGATGAGTCTCATACCAGGACGAGACGGCCGTCCAGTGCCTCCATGTTTCTAATGGTGGTCTAACAATTTTTGATTGATTGATGATTTCAAATGTGTAAAAACACTAATCTCCATAACTCTAATTGAAAATATAATTATACTTATTAGAGTGGTAGTAGTTGTCACCACTGTGTTATTTCATGCAATTGGTTTTTTTTAAGGCCGAAACAGCGATCGAAATATTTTATCAAGTGTACTATTTAACTGATTCGTAATTTTCTGCTGATCAAGTCCTATGAATCACCATAGTAGTAGGTTCAGTTTTCTGTTGTTTCATTTACAATTAATAGAAATATCTCTTGTGAAACTACACAATTGGCGTGACCTTATTTGACTTCTTACTAATGCCGTCGAGCACAAACGGGGTTCGCCTAAGTATAAATTTATGGAAATTGAAGGGAAGATTTATTTTATAGCATACTTGACCGTTTTCGTAAACTGGGGTCAGATCGCGAGTCACTAAAGTGGTGAATCCTAATTTAAATTAGACGTAGCCACTAAAAATGGTTTTCATCAGTTTGTAGATTGTATTCGTCACAGAATAAGGTCATTTGGGGTTCCATTGAAAATTAGGCAACCTTGGGTAGGTATTTCGTCTTTGTATGAAATCTACCATCAGTATGCATGAACAAAGATATCGGGGACAGAACTCAGCTGCTTCAGGTCTCGTGATAGACACCTAAGCATTAGAACTTCAAAGCTGGATTCTAAGGGTGAGATTTGTGCGATACGTTGTGATAACGATTCAATGCCATTAGTGACAATTCTTGCAATTTCGACACGCCTGTACTTAACTAATTGACAAACTCTCACCATTAGAGCTTCAGGAACAACTTGAAGTAAGTCACAAATGTTGGAAGGTTAGTTCAATTTATAGGTTGTATTCAACACAGATGATTTATTATCTATTCATCTTTTATGTTGTTCCATAAATAATCTATTTGTTATTTATTGCAGGTCATTTCTTTTTTAATTATATCTATTCAGTTGATCAATTGTTCAATTTTTATATCGTACCTGTTTATATACTTATACATCTGTCTATCCATTATATGTCAGTATTTCTAATATGTGTCTATCTATTTATATTTTAATTATCAGCATGAGGTTGTGGGGCTTGTCGAATGTTGAGAATATGAACTATCTATCCTAAGCTAGAAGAAAATAACTCGAAATCTAGAATAAATGAATAAACTTTTCGTCCTAGTACAGGACTTGTCAGCAATACGCGTCCACGACTAAAGCACCGAAAACTGAACTCAAGACCTTCAGTATCGTATATAATAAACGATTAACCTTTAAACGATTAAGGTACTATATCGAAATGTATCTATATTTGTCTATCTGTGCTGTTTATTCACTCTGTGATATATGCATTTAATAAAGAGTTATGAAATAAATCACTAGTAAACAGTTAGTTAATCATTATCACACTTGTAGAAATAAACGAAGTAAAACAATTTTTTCGTTTTATTTGGGAGAGAGAGATAGAGAGAGAGAGAGCGAGGAAAAGAAACAAAAAATAACTAACTACCTTTTCTTCTGATTGAGATATTTTCTTGTCTTGTAAAAGATTTGCACTACTTGAGAATTTTGCATTCTATATCAAATCGAATTAAATTATAAATGGTTCAATAATAAGTTAAGTGAATAAAAATCAATGAGAAAAATAAAATGGAGTAAAGAAAATCAGTAACAACAATTAATAAACAAATTATTAGATAATTGGGGTTTACAAATGACTGTTTTTAGCTACAGCTGACTTCGACATCACTGAAAGCTTTTTATTCGAAACACTTAGAAAATCTTATATCATATATACATTGGAGTAGCTTAATTAATTGTTCTTAAAAATCTTCAAGTATTTTACGGCCAATCATGAATCTTAAATATGAAGAGTTAAATATAAAAATGAAGAGGTTTTTGTAGAGATGAGGTCAATAAGTAGATTGATTATATTCCTCTCATAGATTGATTGAAATTATAAATTGATCAATTGGTAGACAACCATTAGAAACTTGGAATCATCGTAGACGGCGGTTTTGTCCTAGTATGGGGGTCGACCTTGTTGAATGTGAAGCAGTGACCATCGAAGATAATAGATGAGGTTGTGCAAGACCATCATGGATTTATCAAAGTTAGACATTAACACTGTTGGATGACAGTACAGTATTGTATTTCAGTAAAATGATACAGGTGGGCAATTTAATTCATACTCTTTCTTCTAATTATCTATTATAAATTAGGGTAGAAATTGTGGAGAAGATTATTTATGAATAAATAGCTGTTAACTTGATCACATTTTAGTAAATGTTTGGTCAGACTAATAAGGGCAGTATCAATAGTCATATTTTATTGTGTATCATATATAAGGATAGTGTAATGATGGGCGGTGTCCCGCTCTCAAACTGAAGTTTCGGACGAGTAATATATATATATATATATATATATATATATATATATATATATATATATATATCGCTTCTTAGAAAATGAATCCATTTCCCGACCAATGGTTATAGTCAAGTGAACTACGAGTTTGGCTACTTCTGATTGGTTTTCCTATATTGAATAAGTAGGTTGAACATTACACTGATTAGAAAACGTTAATAAGTTGGTCGTTTCACCATTGTATTCAACTACAACTACAACAGAATTGTGATTTAACGCTACTATTCATATCTTGTTTCAGCAATAGAGAGAACCGTTTTTTATCTTATGTCTCTCCGCTTTGTACTCCTAAAGAAAAGTGGTATAATCGATTCTTGTTGTTTTCGGATGAATATAAAGTGCTGATTACCTTTAAAATTAACAATGAACTGTAGTAATCACGTTATCATTACATTAGATAGAAGCTAGAACGTGGGTTACTGTTAGGTTCGTCACTAAGTACGCTTGAAACTACTATGGGTTCACCTTAGTCGATAAACTAGAACCAGACAATGAACCAGCGTACAGGTAGGCTACCTTGATCCATTGACTCGAAATGGCTAAAGAGAAGTCTTGATATAGAGTAGAAAGTATATTCTACAAACGCCCAGCAAGCATGATACATTCAAGCGCACAAATCTCGTTTATTTATACATCATAGAAACGTCCTTGGGACAGTCACAAAAATAGCACAGTAAAATACACAGCAGCCAATCACAGCAAAGGATTTTCCTGATGGGAAATGAAACCCAAGGTCAACTGATCAGCCCATGCTCGCAAACGCGAAATCCGAAATCAAGGCATTTATCAAGCAAGATCTGGGGATCTAACGACCCCAACAGTTTCAACGAAAACAATAATTTGTTTTGCACATCATGTTACATTTTCATACATAGATTTAAATCAAAAAGGAAATGGTGTACATTTAGACGATATTGAGCAAATATTTATGACGATATATTCAGACCAGTCACTATTTATTAAATGTATACAGTTATACCGTCAAAAGTAGCGAAAAAGTCCACAATTAGTCTATTATCTACCCAAACGACTAAGTTAAACAGTCACCGACTTCATGGATTAATGTCATGTCTTGGTTAGAATGTTGCTGGCTTACTTCCAACCTATTTCTGCACCAGTAAATGTCACTCATCCAAAAAATGGCAGTTAGGTAAACTTACGATTTTCAAACCAATTTCGCATTTATCGATTCACTAACCGACTTATCATGTTGCTCAGTAGTGTATGCCTAAACCTCAACATTTCTCATTCAGTTGTTTCATACAATGCTTCGAAGATACTTAAGATCAAATACTTGTCACTTAAGGATATTCTATATTCTTGGGGGGTAGTTTCACCTGTCTATATAAACCGAACTGGTCCTTTGAATGGCAAGCAGATACATCTTGCCTACAACACAAGTAGGCTGAAGCCAACCACCTCATAACACTAACATACCATCATTCATTACTTCCTGAGTATTCCACAGTATTTCTTACACATTTAGGCCAACAACAACAACAAAACGGTATACACCTTGACCATATTAAAAAGGAAACATTTTTGATAGTATATTTAAATCAATTACGATTTATGGTATATATATATATATATGATCATATTTCTACGAACTAATATGATAGTAATAATGATCATCAAATCATGTCAATATATAGACAGACATATACACACATAAAAAACAAGAATACATCAAAAATCACAATTAAATAACAACACTAACCTTATTAAAATCATTACTACTTGGTACAGTAGTAATTAATGAATGTGGAAATGGTTTACGTTTAGTATTTGGTAAAACTTGATCTAACCATTTTAATTCTTCTTGTGTAAATATAAAATCTAATCCTTTACGTATGAAACACATAGCTAAGACCTATTTATTCAAATAAATAATAAAATGAAACAAATAAACAATATCAGTTTTTTTATAGAACTTCAAATAATTTCAGTTAATCAGTCAGCTACAATGTAAAAACTTGGTAGGTACGTACGTACGTATATCAGTTCGAGTTAGCACACAGATGGCATTGTTAGTTTGAGCCCCATAGTGGTAGAGGTAGTAAAAGTATAAGTGCCACGGAAAGATTTAGGATCGACGATTTGATTAGAGAAATATATCTCGGGGGAATAAATTTCAAAAAAGAAATGGTCATGAGGAATTCAGAAGATTAGAATTTGAGAAGACAAAGAATGGATGCGTCTGAGCCATTGCAAATGGCTTAGAGGCATGTCATTCAAAGTCTCTATCTAACCATCGGTTACTACCGTCTCACGGATCCAAACCAGGTAGTCTATATCTACAAACATGGTTCAGTCCAACTTTCAGTGACTTCATAGACTTGTGTCATGTTCTGATCTGGCAACCCCTAGCTATCTTCTAGCCTACCTCTGCAACACAAAACATCGCTCATCGATGTAGTCGGTGGTTAGGCATACGCAACACATGTCCCAACCACCGCAACTGGTGAAGATTCACTATTTCATCTACTGATTTGTTATACTTACCTTATTTAGACTGTTAGAAACCTCTTCACTTATAATTATTCCTCCATTAGAGTTATAAAAACTTACAAAATTTAAAAAAAATTATTTCGTATAAATAGAGAATTTTAAGAAACGCGTAAAAAAATGAAGGGTAATGTATCGCAGGTTCATTGAACAGCTACTTATTTTGTGACTAAATCTCGTGTACTTTCAGAAGCATCTCTAAGATCATTAATTAACTGAGAACTAGGCTTTCTTTTTCTGTAAAAAAATAATCTTGAAGTCTTACTTCACTTTATTTCTTTACTGTTTGAATTCAACTTTAGGACGTTTGACTAGCAGACATAACATATATAAGATACATAACTCGATTGGCCATTGATTTCTGAAACTTAAGTTGAATCATAAAGGACTAATAGACTACTGATCTGTTCAATATTCATGAAGATGTTCAGACTAATTGCTAGTTGATTTGTTTAGCTTTCAACCAATGAGCACAATAAGCTGATCGTAGCTATTACGCTGATGTAATGATAGAGCTTTCTTATTGTGATGAACTACTGGTACTTGTTAGGATATTTGTTCGTTCAGTCCTGACTACATCATGAAGATGGTTAGTTGGAGGATGATAAAACTAAAAGTAGCAATTAAGAATCCTGGGAATGAGATAACTATTTGGTAACTAAATAACGATTTAATTGTAAAGTGGTTTGTAATCGGTTAATCAATGAATAGTAAATGAATGTCATATTTACATGTTTCTTAGTTATGCGCTGATGGAATTCTATCAACCAAGTTATAATATGACCATAAATTATCATCATTATAACCATTATTATTAAGGATACAGTTGGGGGTTACATAATAATCTGGCTGACTGATACGTTAGATGTTAGTCAGGACGGAAGTCAACAATATATACAACTAAAATGTTAACGGAAATAGAAATTCTCTAGAAATTCAAATATACATTATTCACCACCAAATAACCGAAACTAGACAAAATTAAAGATGGTCTAGCATGATGATTTTACTTTACAGACGAACATCAAATGAGAATCACGAATGTGACTTTCGGGTGAAATTGAAATGCGCCACATATAAATGATCAGTTGAAATACTTTTGTATAACTGCCATTGGAGAAAATTCTGTCTCTGTAGATGGATACTTTCGTTAAATCCTAACACTGAATAACAGGATTTGTCCAAGTGTGAAAAACAGAAATGGAAAGGAAGATTTATTTCATTGCATATGCGATCATTCATCCCAACTGGAATCAAACTACAGGTCACTAAACTGGTAGTATTAAACTATATGAACGAACTAATTACAATGAAATTCATTCAACCACTTATCTACAAAGCATTTTTACACGAATAGCTGATATCCATATGTGATTAAACCCTTAAACCCGAAACCTTTAATCCTATTTATCTAGACTGTGGAAGTTATATAAGGATCCGCTAAAATCGATTTGGATTCTTTTTAAGAGTTTGAGAATATGAACGAGTTTATATGTCGTTGAATTTTTCTTTTGATTCACAGGCAAAGTAAGACATTAATCGACTTGTCCACTTATGGGATATCTGTCTACACTGTAAGATTTTTCTCTTTTCCATAAACTATTGATTGATAAAAGCCGCTTTCCGATTGGTGAAAAAATCAGATGATTGTTGGTGTTTTAAGCTCCCACTTTGACTACATATCTCTAGTCCTAATTTTAACTTTAAATCAATAAGTTTATCATCCTTAAACCTAATTCATAACAAAAAACTTTACTACCTAATACTTGATTTTAGCCTTGCTCAAAATACCTGATTGCAATAAATGATCCAACGAGATAAGAGCCCCATAAAATCATACTTTTCTGATTGGTCGATTAGTTACTCAAGGCCGTTATGGTGGTTCAGGTTTAGCCATTGAAAGAAAAATGGAAAGAAGAAGAAACAATAGAAACACTTACCATAATAGGAAACAGAATGGCCAATACCTCAATGGACTTGATAACCCATAACATAACTAAACAAGCAACTTGTATAATTGTGAATAGATGAACACGACGTAAAGAAACATGTCTATACAGCAGGAAAAAGAAAAGGAACACACAAATAAGTTAGTATGAAGAAGATTTTTCTTATTCTTCTCGTCAATAAATCATCCTTTGTAAGTAACATAAAAGAGTTTCATACATAAGATATGTACGTTACACATTTTGAAACCATGAATCGATCAATGTTAGACCACCAATAAAAACCTGGAAGCACTGGACAGCCGTTTCGTCCTAGTATAGGACTCATCAGAAGTGCGCATCCACGACTCCTGCACCCTGAAGGATTCGAACCCAGGACCTTCGGTATTGTGCGCGAACGCCCTAACCGATAGACCACTGAGTCGGTATCTAACGGTGTTAACGTCTAACTTCGATCAATTCACGGAGTTGCGCAACCTCATACACAGTCTTCGGTAGTTACTGTCTACACCCGAACAGATTGAACTTCATTGGTCACGACTTCCCACTAAAACTCGGAGAAGATTCCTCACGGAGCTAGTCACTAGTGAGCACAGGTAATTTGCATTATGGGGTTGTGAAGATTGTTAAGCATGAGTCGTGGATGAGCACTGCTGATGAGTCCCATACCAGGACAAAACGGTCGTCCTGGTTTCTAATCGTAGTCTGACATTGATCGATTCATGGTTTTAAAATGTGTAACCTAACAATCTTCAGAACCCCGTAATGCATATGTACGTTAGTTGAAAAAGGCTGTGATGGAATAAAATTTCACATGGATTGGATTCAACAGAAAAAGAAGTTAAAAATAATTACCGTAACAATGATAATAGGAAAAATTAAACATTAAGAATATGATTTGTCAAGATGGAATCAAAGGACTTATGTGAAAGAATAATACGACTCCAGAATAAGAGGAAGGATAGATAAAATAGTAAACAGATTTTCATCAGTGTAAACGATTGATTACGAGTCCGATTACTTCATGTCTCCAAACACCACTGATTGTGGTTATATCACGTAGGACTAACTCAACTTATTCACACATAATGAATGCACTGTATTATTATTCAACTGACAAAGCGTAGATTTGATGAATGAGATTTCTAGTAGGAAGACTATAGCCTAATCTTTTATTATATATAACTGCATTTTGTTTTATTTGTAAAGGTTTACATTACTACAATATTGGTACGGTAGCAAATAGTGTGAAAAATGCTTCCAGTCGGGTTTCCACCAATGACCATTCTCCAGTTTTGACATTTAACTCTAGTTTGTTTTTTTATAGATGATGTAGCACTGGTAGTGCCTCATTAGAAATTTATGTTCATAGTATATTATTAAACATGGTACGCAATCCCTACTGATTATTGGACACGAGTTTTTGATGAATCAGTGAGATCATAATTTTTGACTGATCAATCAGTTCTTTTGGACGGAATTCACTCAGTTCATGATGAAAATTCAATATTTAATTCATAACCTTAACTTTCAACTCTAAATCTTATTCCTAATTCATGTCTCACCAATGAACCAACAATTTTCCTATGTGCTATGAAAATGCCAACTGCTACGGCTTTATGTAGAAGTTATTTTAAGGTTTTATAGATATTACTCGATAGGATTTAGTAATCAGAATGAAGGTTTATAACTAACTACTTATTGCCTTTATAAACGAGCATCCTATGCACGGATCAGTGATACATTTCGGTTAACAAAGATTAACATTGAGCTATGATCGAGTTAATCTAGACGCTTATTGGATCAGGGAACATGGCCAATTCAATCCGGTTCGATTTACCTCGGTAAGGGAACATTGCAACCCGACAAAATCTCTATTTACATGGGGTGGTTAGTTAGTTATGATGACTAAAACTCATACAATACAATACAGAGGGATTTCATGACCATAAATCAACATAATATAATGTACGCACGACTATACCATAAGTGAAAAAGGAAGTGAGCGATAGTTTGGTGAATAATTGATTAACTCTAACGTGAAAAGAATACAACATACATCAATAGTTTATACACAATACAGAAGCTAACAAATAGAGGGATATAAAAATTTAATTCACCACAATGTTCTAGTACGATAAATAGTCTAAGAAGCCATAAGTCTTGTCACATAACTCCAACAGGATAGGATACTGAAAAAGCCCAGTGTCTTTAAGTCTTTACATTTTACTTTAAATCATTGTATACATGTTGAACGATTCAATGTGAATTACACAAGTCTGGAGAGGTAGTATAGTAAAACAAAAGGGGGAAAGACAACAAGTGAAAAAAAATATGTAAAGGGAAGAAGTGAGGTGATAGGCAAATAAATGGAAAAGATGTCACGCCCCTGTATTGTTCTATTTTCTCTTTCTATCATTTACTGAAGAACTAACATTATCTAGGAAAAATATAATGATTTTTTCCATGGAAATACACTAAGGTTTCGTGAGTTGACATTTATCATCATGGCGTATTATGTAATTTTGAAGAAACCAACGTTCCCAATAAGATTTACACACAACGCATGAATTATTAATCAGAGATATACTCACAGAGACATTCATATCGTGAATATTCTTTTGTATAACTGAAATATTTATGATAATCGACCACTGAGTATGAACCGGTGACATATTTGTCTAGTCTTTAACGCTACTAATTATGCCCATTAAGAAAATCGACTAAATTACGTGTGTACTGTTTTGTTCGATAATAATAATAAGTCCTAACCGCATACATCCCAAAAAATTAATGCACTAGTCAGCTGATCGAAATGATTAAAAAACCATCATTCATATACAAAGCGTTTAGCCAATAGGAACGCTCCTACCAAGGATATAAGAAGGACACAAAATAAGCCTATCATATTTCAGTTCTGCCCTATTGTATATACCAAACACTTATATACAAATAGTAGACTGGCCAATCAGAAGATGGTTATATCAATAAAGCATTAAAAATTCTATTACAAAATCAATCTGTTTTGGTAGGACGAAATAAAATGTACGCAGAATAATTACTTGCTTTTTTTATTTTCATCCATTTAATGTGTGTAAATGGGTTGTTTATTTAGACTACTTGTGGACAAAAAATAGATTTTTTTTATTCAATTTGTTTTGCTTTTTTTATTTACCTTCTCTCATCATATCATTTTGACAATGTGATCAACAATTCAGGTATGGGTTAGTTGTAATTATTAAATTTTTGATTTCTATATATAGATGAAGGATAGATAGGTACTATAATTACTATGATTATTATATTTGAAAAGAAGTTTTGAGCGAAAAATAGGATCGAAGAAACACCCTAAAAAATTATGATTGATTTACTACTGAATAAAATTTTAGTGGTGATTAGAGAAGAGATTCGTTAATCAAAGTCTTCCTTGTAATTTCAACTTTGTGTTCACTAGTTCGGATATCGCCTAGCATTCTAAGCTACGACTAGAAATGTTAGCCTTGGGTTTGAGACTGAAAAGAATCCTAACTGCTAATGGTTCTTGATTGTCCATCCAGTTGAGTATAAAAGATCAGGAGAATAGACAAAAAAAGCGGGGCGATTAATTAGGATTAATTACGGAGTTATATCATTTATAACAGTAGTTTGAAGGTCCAACGGGAACTAGTAACAAGGAGAAGATAGAAAGATAATTATACAGTCATACACTAACTATAAAATAAAAAGTCAGTTAGAGATACATCCTGTGATGGACTTCGAAGTTCTAGTTTGAGTGTCCTTCATTTATGAGAGGCAGTTGATCGCCTTTACAGAAAGTAAATAACTCATCGGAGTTATTGGATATTGAACGCAACGTCTAGCTTTCGTGGCTCTTCTGGATTATGGACAAACTAATTTATCTATCTATCTGGAGTTATTATTTACATGTCTTTAGATCTTTTTAACTATTCGCTTATCACCTTGTTCAATTTTATTTGAGCCTGGTATTTGTGTCTTGCTTACTTCATTTATCAAATGTCTAGCATATTTTTGTCTGATTATATATAGTCATGCTTCATAAAATGGAGTTGACCCTACTCTCCGCTTCACTCTGATATGCTTTTACACTTCTTATCCTGAAGCTGGTTTGTGTAAACAATCGCTTGTAGAAAATTCATCCAACGCAACCGGTATTTAGCTTTTCATCATTTAATATACGGAAAGTTATGACGCCTGATAATAAAAGCTGAGAAAATCCTCGGGACTCATGAGGTTAAAACCTCTTCTGATAATCAGAGGAATAAGTAATAAAGAGATACAAGATGTCTTAAGAATGTAGGAGACCGAGAAGACCTTTCAAGCAGCTAAACAAATGAGAAGCTACCATCTAGTTGTTCTTAGAATAAGTGAAACTTATTGAAAACAAGCATGATGGAAAAGACTAACTTCAGGAGAGAAGCTGTTACACTATCGTCATGAACAGGAAAATGTCTTGTACACACAAATAGTTGAACTGATGCTTTCTCATGCTGAGACGTGAAATGCTATGTGAATTCAATTTATTAGGATGATATCACATGCTACTTAAAATACTCACAAGTAGTAGGGCAATGAGTTAAGCAATTAGGCAAATAAATAAACGAAAAGAACTCGCTCATTGATGATATCATTCAGTCTATACTAGTCAAGATAAAACCTCACATGATTTTGTACTAGTTCATGTCGAAAAACACCTTGTATGTTTATTAAACATAATGAAGGATACAGTTTAAAATGAATAAATGATCTTGACAAATTAAAATTCACGAATAAACAAACACACCAAACCTTACGATTTCAAGGAGTATACCTTAAAAAAGAAGTGCTACTGAATTCTTCTCGGACAGAACATTATTTTAATTTAATCCTATCGTTAAAAGTTACTATGAATGGAAAATTTCACAATTTTCATTGCGTATACGCTACTACTAATGTGGTGCGCGCTACTTATAAGTAGTATATGACGCGAGTGTAAACGTAATGTCTGGCAGCAGAAGAGGATGGGGGAAGATCAAGAAAGAAAGAGTGGGAACACGATGGAATTTGTATGAAACGCATGAATAAGTGAAATGTCAGACAATGGATTGATGATTGATTGAAGATTTGCAAATTAACCGTTCACGATATGGTTTTCCTATTTTACTGAGTAAGTCTGTAATTTTCGTGAAACACAATTCCGTTGTCCTCACCTGTGTTCTCCTTCATTACACTATTATTAAAAACAATTCACCAGTACATATATAGACAGTATTGATGTAAGCGGAGGGGAGGTTGTGTAGATATTAGGATTTTTTTATGGTTTTAAAACATGAACTGATATCACTACTGAAAATTATGAAAAAAATTAGGTAATTGTTTTCCCTTCTAGTATGGAATATCTCGATGATATGTCTAACCCTTCTTGGTTTCCAATAGCAATGAATGTATCATGACTTAGATGATGATCAGACAATGATTTCAATTATGAAAAACATCAATCAAACCGAAATTCAACACAAGATGGTATCAAATGATATAAAAATTAATCAGACAACAAACTTTCTTTTTATTGGATGCTCATCATCATGTCACAGATCAGTCAATCAATCAATCAATCAATCAATCAATCAATCAATCAATCAGTCAATCAGTGTAAACAATTATTCGAATGAACATCTTACTAACATTGTGACTATTTATAAAAATGTGTGTGTGTGTGTGCAAGCGGACGAGCGAGCGAGAGCGCACGCGCTTGCGTGTTCACGAAAAAAAAAACAGAGTTGAAAGATGTGAAAAAAATATATATAATGAGATAAACGGATAATAAACAAAATGTCAAATCTACATTCCTTTTTTACAAGCATCTTATCGAATTGAAAGACAATAATAATAATGTAAAGAGAAATAAAACGAAAATAAAAATAAAAAAATAACAAACAAAACTTGAAATAATGGAACAAGCGAAGAAGGAGAATTAGGAGGAGAAGGAAGTGTATTATTAGAAATGATGATAATAATTGCATGAGTATTGAGACAGAAAAAAAAACAACGAGTTGAACTCTTGAAAATTATTATCCTGATAAAATTTATTGTTGTATAATAGAAGCAAAGCATTTATCATTATGTATGTATGTTGTTGTTGTTGCTGTTGTTGTTGTGTTTCACTTTCTTGAGGTTAATTCTTTTCTTTTCTATTCTCATAGAACACTACTCTATTTTATTGAGTTCAGTTCTATGTGGAATTAAGCTTATATATTGATAATTTATGAATTATATATACTGTGATCTATGCTTAAGAAATCATTCTACATTAATTTTGTGTGAGGTTCTAAGTCAAAATTGAATTGAATACAATTGAGAATTATACTGTTCCCTAGGTTTGTCTTGTGATTGATTCACTACTACTCATTAGGGTTGGAAAGAGCTTGATGATCAGTAGGCATTTAAATGTTGAGTGTTGTTCAGTAATGAATGTATCTCAATAGGTACTTAGTAAGTCTTTGTTACGGAAATCATGATTCATTCATTGTCAGACAACTATTATAAACTTTGAAGCACTGGACGACTGTTTCGTCCTCGTAAGGGACTCGTCAGCAGTGCGCATTCACGACTCCTCTTACTAGCAGGATTCGAACCCAGGATCTTCGGTATCGTGCGCAGACAACTAAACTCTGGATCACTAGGCCAATGACATCCGAAGGTGTTAATGTCAAACTTTGATCAATCTGGGGATATGTAGCGACCTAATCCATTTGTCTTCAGTAGTTAGTTACTACATACATCCTACAGGTTTGAACACTACTGGTCACATTTTCTCACTAGAACTCCAAGAACTTCTTCACAGAGCTAGTCACTAGTTGTTTTTATTACTGAAATCATGAATCTTAGAAAGTCACTGATTATAATAATAGCAATATCAATGAACTAACTAATTGATCGTCTCTACCTGATACACACAGGACCTAATTACGATTTAATAATTTAAAAAAAAATGACTTTTCTTATGTTTTCTCCTATAAAATATAATAATAATAGAAATGAAATTATTTGAAGAAACAATTTTTTTAAAGATTTTACAGAATAAGAGAATAGTAATGAGCTATTTAAAGACGAAAAAAGAATCACACGAGCACTAACTACTAATGATGTATTTATTTCAAGAAGAATGTGAAACTGTTTATAACTAACTAGTGTAGTTTCGAATCTGAGCAAATTAATCATGTGGTTTGAAGAATAATTAAGAATAAAGAGAAAAGATTCAAATTATTGGATGATGAAATTGAAGAATAAGTGCTAGTCATGAGACCTAAATATTCAGACTTCGATCTTCTTCTCTCACTGAAGTTAAGCATAGATGATGATTATCAGTGTGATAAGTCTCAAACTATGTGCTCAGCGTTGATTGATTTCACATAATCGACCGACAAAAATGTCGTCACAGGTTTTACTTTGTTTGTCAATGACTAAGCATTGATTAATTTCATGTATAAATTCAAAAAGACATTGAAATCCATTTCTAATCGATTTCCTTATTCTAAGCAGTGTACGACATTGTCACAAAGTAAAACAAGTCAACCAAAATATATGAATGTTCAATGAATACTACTGACAAGAACTACATTGTACATGCTATACAATATGATATGTGTAGCGCTTTATTCTTCTTTATTTAGGCTCACATACACTTTGAATCATACTGTTACATCTAATGTATCTATCTGATAACCTTACTGCCTGTTATGTTTCATAGTTAGGTGGGCATTATTCAATGAACTAAAATGGATAAAATGTCGTTTATTATTTTACTATAGATAAAAAAATCTCACTAATATTATACAGAAAGGATTAGGAAAACAAAGAACTTTACATGTCATGATGATGAGCGCAATGTCCTAGATCTGAATGGGATACGCAGAAACCCCTTTCCCAGTTGACTACTTAAACGAGAAAGTCAGAATGAAAGAGGAAGTCTATTTGGTTACTGACATAATACAAAAATTATATTCCTCCTACCTTTT
>OX103977.1:10919878-10966013 GCA_944470395.2 Schistosoma turkestanicum
ATTTTAATATATAGTTAAGTATTTAAATCACCTTGTGGGTATATGACCCATCCCCCTCGCACCAGACCCCCCACCCCCGCTGTCTACACGCCTAATGGCTCTCGCTGTCCAGCAGACAGATCGAGGGAAGATCACAGAAAGGCTACCGAGTCCTTCCCCCCCCCTCTCCTATAACAGAAAGTACCAAGAACACACGAATATGGAATTATTTATGAACAGTTAACCCCAGAGGAAGGAAACGGACGCCCCCCCCCCCCCGTAAACAATGAGATTGATGTTTGTGGCGACAGGAAAAGACAAGTTACAAAGTTGAGCACACGAAAGAGATGAGGAATCTTGCGAAATAATGTATTGGCAAAATAAAAAGTACTAAAACAACATTTAGCGGAGTAAAAGCGAGTCCTTCAACGAATTTATATGACTGGACGAAAAAGAGAGAACAAACAAAGAAAGAGAAAACTGTCCGCGCTGTAAAATTTTCCTAAAACCGTTAAATAAATTCGGTTGCCCCTCACCTGTGTTCATCCTTCACTCATCACACTAGAGCCTCCAAGTTGACGGATTTTACTACACGATATAACATGGATTTGTGAGGTTATGTATATGCTTGTACTTGCATCATCACAAAAACCAGTCAAAAGCGAATAGGAAGTAACAGTGACCAATTAATAGAGAAGAATAGACAGATTGGTAGTAGCTAACACAAAGTATACGATGAAAGCTTTCCTATGCAAATAGACACAAATCCATGGACATATGGGAACTCTCCACGAGTTCCTGGCAAAAGATTAGCCCCCAAAGGACTGTTTGTAGAATGTACACAATACGGCACAAACCACTCTGGATAAACACCAAAAAGCCAATGGCTTCGTAAATACTCCTATAAAAAAATGAGTTGAGCAGTGAAAAATCTGACGTTAAGGTCATTCAAACCGATTGAAAGCATGAGAGTAATTGAAAGCACGCGAGCCGCCAAGTGGAAACAAAGAAAAAGGACATGGTGTCAAGGGTTGAATGTTAATTGTATCGCTTTTCATGCTCAGAACTCGTTTTAAAATCCCTGCACCAAGAGACAGTTTTCGTGTAGACATAGAAATTACGGGTAGAAGCCGAGGCGTACTGTAATCAGTCCACAATTTGGGTGTGAGACTGTATTCTACTGACGCATATTCTAAGCACCAGAATGAAATAGTTTGTTTGTTGAATTTAATGAATTCACAGCGGTCCGTAATGAAAAACCGTTCATATATCACTACTGGAGTACTGACAAATCTTCAAAGTTAATTCCAGTATTCAGCAAACCATACACGTTATCAAAACTAGATGAGTTAATACTGATCGCAGCATCATTTATGAATCATCAGTTTAGGGAATCCTATGAACTGTAACAAAGAAGATGATCTGTTCTCAACTACTGTGAATTGATTAGACAGTAATTATGATTGGTAAGTTTATGTTTGATTTATTTTAGTTGCATAAGTGTTGTTTGACTATTTTCAAAGAAGATGAATTTACTAAAATAAGTATAATATATGAAAAAGTTCTTTTTTCTAGAACAAAACTTTAAATGGTTATATTGTTATTCAGTGAATAAACGGAATACAGGTAAACCCATGGATAACTTCCAGTACTACTTGTGACTTTTAAAGTTGTTTAGTGAATGAGTAGAATGGTTTGTACATGACTATGAAATTTACTCATTAAATCATTCATTGTTTTTAATTTACTTAAGTTCTAGAGTTGATATTTAAAAAAATATCAAATGCAATGTATATGCAGACGAAATGGGAAAAACCAATAAATTCTGAATCAATATTATGTTTTAAAAAAAATGACACCAACACCCAGTTCCTGCCTTCCCTGGTTTTGGCCTTCAACGAACTTAAGTAAATTATTAAACACATATGACATGATTTTACTGCTATTCATTTCACCCATGTAGTAAAAACAAGACTATGTGAGTAAAAAAAGTCAGCAGCAAAGTAGTGTACTGGAAAGTTATCCATGCGGTTTACTCTTCTAGTTCCCATTCCGTTGTATGTGCATCTTGAATAAACAAGAGCTTAACCATATTAAAGTTTATGTTCGGAAATAAGAATATAGAAAGTTTGCTTTTGCATTAATCACATTATGATCTTCAGCACTCACTGACATAATATATTTAGTAAATTCATCTTCTTTTGAAAATAGTCAAACAACACTTATGCAACTAAAATAAATCAAACATAAACTTACCAATCATAATTACTTGTCTAATCAATTCACAGTAGTTTGAGAACAGATCATCTTTCTTTGTTACAGTTCATTTCCCTAACTGATCATCTGGATCAGTATTACTCATCAGTTTGAAACGTGGTGCTAATAACTTTAAGTTTGTCATTCCAGTAGTGATATGACGGGTTAACATGAAGGTTCTACATTACTCACAACTGACTGCTATCTTGTAGACATAAATCATGTGTAGTAAAAGTTTTTTTCGGACTGAATCTAAAATAAACAAACAAACTTTCTGCTAAAATGTAGTAAACCATAAACCAAATGACTGAACAGTCACATCTCTACTAAACTTTCCGGCATGGATTTAAAAAGCTCATGAATATAGCATCATCACTCATAAGATTATATAGATACTTTCTAACATTAAACGAAAATTACACAAACAGTTTCTTGTTCATTGCTTTCAATTACTCAACATTAAAAATATGTTCCGTAAAACGTTGTCTCACTTCAAATCGTTTGATTACATACGTCATATTTTTCACAGAATTTGCTAACATTGTTAGAATTTACGAACATCTTTGTTATAATACAGTCAATCAGAGTTAGACATTATCACCGTTGGATGCCAGCCCAGAAGTCCAATGGTAACGCGTTCGCCTACAATCCCGAAGGTCCCGGGTTCAAAACCTGCGAATTGCAGGAGTCGTGGATGCGCAATGCTGATGAGTCCCATACCAGGACGAAACTTCCATCCACTGATTCCAGGTTTCTAATGGTGGTCTAACAATGGTTGATTGATGATTTCAAATGTGTATTAACGCAAACCTATAAAACTCTGCCCCAAAGTAAAAGGAAAGCTTCATACTGCTAAACTTCAATCTGTTTAATTGGCGGTTAACATTTAGAGATTTCACTGTTACTCTTCTTCTGGTTTTGTGATGATCAAGCAAGCATACATACCTTCACAAATGTTATATCGTGTAGTAAAATCTCATAGCTCAGGATGTAGTGAAGGAGAACACAGGTGAGGGCAACCGAATTGTATTTAACGAAAATTACAGAGTTACTCAGTAAATTCGGAAAACCATATCGTAAATCGGTAATTTGCAAAATATCAGTTCATCATATCGAACTGGACTGTTCCTGTTGCAAAACATCAATCCATTGTCACTATTCATGCTTTTCATAAAAATTCCATTGTGTTCTAACTCTTCCTTTCTTGATCTTCCCTCATCTTCTGCTACCAGACATTACGTTGACACTCACGTCATATACTACCACAAGTGATTTAAATACTTAACTATATATTAAAATCTGGCTTTATGTATTTCAACTTGGGCAACTAATTAATATTACTGGCCGCTTTACGTAGGATAATTATGTCAAGACAAACAAATGAAATCTGTGCTGGAGGCTTATAATCTAATTGTTAGCAACCACTGTATTATTTACCTACGCTAAGATTGTCATTTATTGCTGCATTCTTTGTAAACTGAATTTGATAGTTCTGAGCTAATAATTTACAAGTAGACTTTTCCAGATTTCAATTTAGCAATGAGAATTTTAATCATTTTCATTTATGAATCCATTAGTTAAGTTCCAAATGATTTGTACCTTGTCTAGTGTAATTAATATTATAAAAAATCGATTTTTTTTTCTAAAACCAACAATCACTGTTATGTAGTGTGATTTTATGATTTGACTAACTAATTTCAATCGCTGAAATAATCGATAAAAATTATTTTGAAAAAATATGATGAAATGCAGTGAGTGATACGTTGTATCGAATTGATGACTGATCACTAATGAATGAATGATTTAAGTATTCTGAGACGAAAGACCACTCACTTACTAGAAGAATAGGTTTTGTTCCTTCTAACCGAACAACACCCCGATATACATACAAAACATAAGCACAGTATACTCTCTCCAACGACTTAAGACTTGAATCGTTGTCTGTCATTAGCATTAGGGTAAGCAACAAACTATATATTAATGATTAAAGATGAACAAGTTTCTAATCACAAGTTATATTTTGTATTATAATAGTATGGAGATCGTTGTTTCACACTGGAATCATAAATAATGAATCATTGTTAGATCACCATTATTAACCTGAAAGCACCGGATGGTATTTTCATCCTGGTATGGAACTCATCAGTAGTGCTCAATCATGACTCCTGCTGCTCGCAGGATTTGAACCCAGGGTCTTCGGTATCGCGCGCGAACGGCTAACCTCTGGACCACTGAGCAGGTATGCAACAGCGTTTATATATATTAACACAAGAACATCGTGCCACAGCATCAAAAGAAATAATAGAGAAGATTGAATAGCTATAAAATGCAATATAAATTGTATGGTAGTCACTCTAACCCTTTATTATTCTCTCTTATTATATTCATTTGTTAAGGCGTATTTTTCTCACTTCTTTTGAAAAATGAGTTAAGTTAGAAAAATATATTTTTTATAATGCTCTTTACATTTAAATAGATTCTGAGTTTTTTTAATTAAGTATATTGACTCAAAGTTTTGAAATCCGTTACACTTATTTTTATTCTTTTTTTATATCATGTATTTAACGTGTATGACAATAGGAATTTTATCGAGAAACAAATCGCACTGTCAAAATTACAGAACACAATCAAATTTGAATGTTTAAAAAATTTATCAGTTTTTGTGTCTCGAAATCGAATTAATCGAACAAATCATTTTTGATTTTGTATGAACACCTGTACTAGTATGACTAACAAATAAATAAATCAATTTCATATTTGAGTCATCTAATACTAAAATTTGATTGGTTAGTTCATCTCTTTAAAAAAAAATAGAGAATTATGCACTTAAGCATGAATGTGTGTTGGAGAAGTGTCTATATTATAATTTGAACATTTTAATAAAATCGATAATAATTAGTCATATTGACTGGAGTAATCTGTACATATATTTCGCATTGTACTTATTCATCTATCTTGCTGTTGAAAGAACAACTCAAAGTAATTGATAACAAAATCTAATATCATACTATATATATAATCTCTCTCATAAAAATTTAGATTTTCATAAATTCAGACATTATGCACTGCATTGTGACTAATGTAATATGATATGAAAAATTCTTACAAAAGCGTTAAAAAGTTCTTGAAATCTATTGATTTTTTTTTTTAAATCTCTACTTGTTGACACAAAAATTTTAATAGAATCAACAGTGCGTCTATAATACTGAATGATTTCATTTGAAACGTTCACCCTGTTAATTTGTTAATGCTAATATACAATGAATTTTATTGATAGAGTTTATTTAATTATTAATTGCATTATTGTCTATGTCACAAAAATTAATGAACTAATAAGTAATTAAATAAGAGTTATTAATCAGATTAAATTTAAAACTAAAGAAAAGAACTACAGTAATTGTTTTCCAAAATATTCATTCAGTAAACTCCTGTTAATTAAAATTAGTCATCTCGGTAATTGTATAAAGAATAATAATCTCATCTGTACAGATACTTCTTAAGGTCACTTATGAACTGGAAAATAGTTTGATCTTATTTCTTCTCTTTTATTATTCATTACCAATCGTCCCAAATTTTTCTTCAAAATAGATTTTTGAATTATTACTGTTCCCATAAATCGATTACTTATAAGAAATTATATGACCTTAGGAATATATATATATGTATATATACGATACTGGAAAAATTTAACTAACTTCAAGTATTTTATCTGCTGAAAGTCAATCAAATTTCAGTATTCTACTACATATTTCATTCATTTGACCTTGACTGTATAATAAAACAATAACACAATTATTATTTATTCATTCAATTATTACTGTCAATAATTTGAATGGTTTAAAAAGAAAAATGAAATCGTAAACAGTAAAGAATCAATGAAAATTTCAATTAACCTAATTTCTCGGTTGATTACAAGTTTTTATTTATGAGTTGAATCCGCTCACTAGCAAACTAAGTCAATTCTATACAGTTTCTTTTTTTAATTAATAAACGTGAATGAAATCGAGAACAAAGAATTTAATTACTTCATCGATTCTTTTCACCGGATTAAAGTTTCTTTTCTGGTAAACTAAGTAAGTGCTTCAACTAAAACATTATTCATTTGCGTACTGTGATAATGTTCAGAGAAGACTAAATATAGATAATGTTGTTGAAAACTGTATTACATATAGTGTTTAATCACATGATTTCACCTGTGAGTCTGAGAAAACAAGGACTAGAGGAATGGAACACAATGCAGCCTAGAAAAAGTCAATCTTTCTACTACTTAGTTAACGTGAATAATCTTAGACTTGGAGCTGTCTCGAAAAAGGTTTGTTTATTCAGCTTCTAAATTAATTTCGCTACATCAAGTAAACTATTCACTAGGACAGACAAAATAAGTAAATTCTCACTTCACTCTACCTTTAATTGTATTAACCAGTCTAGATGTACGTGTTGAAGACGTTACATTTGAAAAACAGTAAGGATGACTCATTCCACAATAATCAAGGATACAATATTACTTTACTTGCTTGAAAGTAAACATGATATCTTTAAAAATTATCAAGCTTCATCGTACTCATCTAAATTGATTGGTCACCACTGAACCGATTCATTTCAAACTATCCTGATGACTTTTACTTTACATTATTAACTAGTTATCTATCACCTTATTTCTTCTCATTCCTGTGTCATTTACGAACTTTCGTTTTTTACTCCCGTTAATTTATCGAATTTAACAATTAATATGATGTAAGTATTGACACTTACCTTCGTTTTCCAGAAAGTTTACGCATCCTGATCGTTTGATAAATTTAAATAAAACCCGAAGAACAATGTTTACGTAGTAAAATGAATTTATTATATTCCGAGGGCTTCTCATTATCAATTGCAAACAGTCTAAATTTACACTTGCCTTATATTCAAAGGTGGCGAGATTTCAAAAAAGATCAATAAAAGGATCAAAGCAGCACTAAAGATATACTTCGCTGCAGTCCAACTATTTTCGGTGTTTAACATCAGATATTCCCTAAGTCAACCATCTCTGAATCATTACATTTATACGAATCTATATATAAGGACGGTATCTACAAGGTTTCTCGAATATATTCCCCGTAGGTTGAGTTTGAAAGCAAATAAAGTTTTCATTAGTGCCATCATTAGGCATTCAATGGATTGTGGACACAATATGGATGCCTTGAAAGGATTTAGAATAATAAATAAGCAATGTATAGCACTTTTACTATTTTGCAGAGGTCATCACCGTCAAGTGCTTTCAACCTGACCTTTGCATACAGAAAGCAGGTGTGATAAATTTATCATAAGAAGCAAATTTTAACTCATGTCAGTTACATTATCTCTTCATTGTGGTTTATAACTTAAAATATATTATATCCTACTGACATTAACAGAAGGCGTTAAATTTAATGCTATGTTAAATAGGTTCAGCCCTGATTTAGTAACAATTTGTTTTTATTCATTGTTTTTTGATTATCGTATACAGCTTCGATTCACTTCTCAATATTTTTTTTGTGATTTCATCTTTAACATGTGAGACATAAATCCATTTTAACTAATAATGTTAAATATTTGAAATTATGAATGAATCATTTTTAGACAACCATTGGAAAACCAAAATTACTGGACGGCCGTTTTTTTCCTGGAATGGAACTCATCAGCGGTGCGCATCCACGACTCTTGCTGCTCGCAGGATTCAAACCCAGAGCCAAAGCTGGTGAGTCCCATACTATGACGAAACGTCTGTCTAGTGCTTCTAAGTTTCTAATGGCGGTCTGACAATGATTCATTCATGATTTCAATGTAAAATAACGATCTTCATTATTCTATAGCGCAAAAATGTCAAGTTGTTGTTTCCTCTTCTTATTTCTTATATCATTTCGAACTAAACGTCAATGATTATGGTTTGAAATGGAAAGTTTCTTTTAAAATAATATTACTGCTGTAAATTTAGGCTGTTTGCAACTGAGGATAAGAAACCACATGAAATTTAATGAAATTTATTTTAATCTCTTAATATTGTTTTTCTCACTTTTTAGTTAAATTCTCTAGAAACTTGTTTTCATATTCGTTTTAATCGATTACTCCTTTTAAAACTTCCACATGAATTGGTATGAAAATATTGAACTCCTTGAAAACTTTTGTAATCTTTTCCTAACCCTGTTATTATAATACACCTTATGTAATTTATATTCATATGATAAAAAGTATTTTTATTAAGCTTACATACAAAGTGACAGTTATAACAAGTTGTGTAATTCAGGTTCGAATCCAATGTGAAGCATCTGTACTAACAAGATTGTAAGCTTGTCCAGCTGATAAGTGCGAATTAGCAAAAGTTATAAGTTTGCTGTAGTGAAGGAGAACACAGGTGAGGGCACTCGAATTGTATTAAACGAAAATTACAGAGTTATTCAGTAAAATAGGAAAACCATATCGTGAACGGTTAATTTGCAAGTCTTCAATCAATCATCAATCCATTGTCTGACATTTCACTTATTCATGCGTTTCATACAAATTCCATTGTGTTCCCACTCTTCCTTTCTTGATCTTCCCCCATCCTCTTCTGCTGCCAGACATTACGTTTACACTCACGTCATATACTACTTATAAGTAGCGCGCACCACAAGTTGACCATATAAAAGAATAAACAAAAACGGTATTTATCTTTACTGAACAATCAGTTTGGTTTAATTTAAAACAGTCAAGTCTCATTGTGAACATAAAACATTTAAACATTCAGTTATAATCTATTTAGTCACATATTCCGACTTCAATTTTGATGTTTGGTAGTGAAAGTAAACTAAAATCTGATTTATCGTCGAATTTTGGATAAACAGACAGTTTACTGGGCATTATATATATGTGGTTTACTTTCTTGTTATTGATTTCTATTCCGGATTGTCATTGTGTGGAATAAGATAATTTTCCATCGTTTATTCTGGTTTTTTTTATCTTGGTAATAAATCACAGGAAGAATAGTAATTCCAAAACACTCGTATATGAAAAAAATTTATTTCGCTATAATGAAGCACCAATCCTTATTCAATTACATTAACATATTATTATTATTATTATGTACTTGTAATTGTCCGTAATTTTCTCATTGACATCCATTTTTATTTTAATGACAAATTCTATGCAAAATCTATGTGAAATAAATTTGTGACCATAAGAATTCTTTTTCATCGTTTTCCCTTAATGAATCATCGAAAAATTTCACTTTTATTTAGTATTTATTAACTGGGAGATTTCTATCTTAAAACTATTCACTCATCATAAAAACTTATGGGTTATGTAACATGATGATAAGATAAAATTGAGGAATACGAAGCTGAGAAATGAAAAGAGACAAAGAAAAATAGTTAGAAGGTGTGTGGAAACCAGTTTACAATGCAGGTGTTTTCTGTTTACAATTAGTGACCAATGTCATGTGTGTCAGGCGCTTTTTAGTGTTAACTGTGAGAGCTGGGTGACAAGAGATCGAATACACCCCAGTAAGCATCTGTTCCCTCAGGTACTAGCAAGTACTGACTAGCATGAAACCTACGTCTAAGGTTTCCTATCGAACTCCTCTCAATCACCACTTTGTGTATTTTCTGTGCTTATTTGTAATATTGATAACTGAATTTAAGTGGTTTTGTAAAAATGAATCTAATTTATGCATTGTTTCTTCAGCATAGATTAATTTCAGTAAGGGTAGCATAGAAAGTCAAGGAATACTGTATGAAACACTTCTGTAATGCTCACGCACATTCTTGTCGAGGATCGAACATGAGTCATGAGACCTGAAAATCATGTATTTAATCCACAGTGTGATCATAGTCTAACACTTGGATGAAGTAGCTATCGAGTGTTTCTTTGTTATCAATATTTATGATAGCATTAGTGATATGAACTATAAAATTCAATAATTTTCATAATACCGCAATACTCATATACTAATTAATATGTGCATCAAGTTGAGAAGACTGAGGCAGGCAAATTTACACTCGGAGTCAATTAAAAACAAAAACATTACATTGAACACTCTATTTGCACACCATCTTTGAGACGTCGTGACTTCCAACGCTCCATCCTTCTTCCATTCCTGTTGTTGCTTCATTTCCTTCCTGTTGGTACTCGATTTACTTCTTGCTTTTGCTCCATTTGCTTTCCGTTTTCCTCTTCTGACCGTGAGACTTGTTCTTTCACGTCCCTTCTTATACTACTTATGTCGTTCCTATAAGTAGCACACACCACAAAGTGACATTGAGAACGATCAAACTGATTAGATGGAATTGTGAACAACAACTGTTAAACCATTCAATCTAATTTTTCTTATCCAATCAAACTCTTGTACGCTATCAACAAATTTTAGAATAGCACTTGACTATAATTAGAAAACAACAAAGGATAGAGTAGGTTGGAGATTCCTGGCCAACAAACAGCCTGTGTTATGTCTGGCTTTATGACGAGTTACAAGTGTAAAGTATATTTCAATTACAATTAATGACAACAATTGACTCTAATCTCAATGTCATCAGCTACATAGTTCCTGTATTGAAATTCTGTTTAAAACAAAATTTTTTTAAATAATTCGTTATCATTTAAGTTTTAAATTTTGACTATGAACCATTTTAACAATTAACTTTATCTGTCAATCAATTCAATCATTCATTAATTTTTTTTTTAGTTTTGTTCAACTAAAATACATGAGAACATTGAAAATGTTACAATTTGTAATTTTTAAACATTTTTTTTCGTAAAAATTGTATAAGACATAATTCTGTTTTTTTTTAAATAAGTTACAAAATCATATTTTCACATACTTATCTATTTGTAGTAGTAGTTGTACATGGAGATATGCATTAAAATTAATTTACACATTAATTTATGATTCATTATAATAATAATGATAACAATACATACATAATTCAATGATTTGTGATATGACATTTAAATATTTAATCAATAAGTGATTTATGAATAAATTCATATTTCCTACATGGGAATAAGTAAGCATTTAAAAAGTATTATTCATATGTGTGTGTGTATATTTATTTATTACTTTTAAGGCATGAATCGATCCACGTTGGACTGACCTTAGAAATCTAAAAGCATTGGACGGACCGTTTCATTCTAGTATGCTACTGTGGTGTAAGCTACTTATAAATAGTATATGACGTGAGCGTCAACGTCATGTCTGGCAGCAGAAGATGGGGGAAGATCAAGAAAGGAAGAGTTAGAACACAATAGAATTTGTATGAAACGCATGAATAGTGACAATGGATTGATGTTTTGCAACAGGAACAGTCCAGTTCGATATGATGGAATGATATTTTGCAAATTAACAATTTACGATATGGTTTTCCGATTTTACTGAGTAACTCTGTAATTTTCGTTAAATACAATCTGGTTGCCCCACCTCTGTTCTCGTTCGCTACTGTACTCCTAAGCGGTGTGCATCCACAACCTCTGCACACGGGATTTGAACCCAGGACCTTCAGTCTTGCACGTGAATGCTTAACCTCGAGACCACTGAACCGGTATCTAACGGTATTAATGTTTAACTCTAATCACTCCCGGTATTGCGCAACTTTGGTAAGCAACTGCTTCATACCCTACAAAACTGAACTCCACTAGTCATGGCTTCTCATTAGAGAATTCCGAGAATTTCCACACGAACATGGTCACTAATGAGCACATTATAATTGTCATTTTAGGGTTGTGAAGATTTTTAAGTTTCACTGAATACTGATGAGTCTCGTACTAGGACGAAACGGTTGTCTAGTTCTTACAAGTTTCTCATGCTAGTCTAATACTGATCGGTTTATGACTTCAAAGAAACTCAACTCAATGTTTGTTTAAATATTTCCTACTGCATTGAATAGTAGAATAACTGTACTATTATGATTTGTAGTTAAATATCAATTGGAATCTTGTTTTTGTATGAGAGTTAAATTGAATTAATCCATAATGTAATGAAACTAACTATCAAGTCTTTGAACTTCAATAAACATCTTTGTACAGAGGGTACCAATTAGTGGTCATGTATAATATTCAGACATTTTGATGAGATAAGATTACAAAACTTTTCAAGTCGTTTTCAGTTGGTGTATTGATATCAACAATGGTAAAATGCGTAATTTGTTGCTTTGATTAATGAAGGATAATTGAAATTATTTTAACATCAAATTTGAATATATGATGGAATTCAGAAGGGAGATAACACACTATCCTATTAACTTTGGAGTCAAGATAGTTCTATTGTATGGGGCGCAGACTTGGAGAACCATGAAGGCCATCATCCGAAAAAAAAATATGAGTATTCATTAACAGTTGTCTACGCAAGATACTTTGGTTCCGTTGATCAGACATCATCAACATCTACCGATTGTCGGAGAAGAGGAACTCAGGAAGAAGCACTGAAGGTGGATAGAACAAACATTAAGAAAATCACTCACTTGCGTTACAAGGCAAGCCCCAACTTGGAATCCTCTAGGCCAAAAAAGAAGAGGTAGACTAAACAAAGCATTATGTCGAGTATTGGAGACAGATATGAGAAGAATGAACACCAGTTGGATAGAACTGAAAAGGAAGTCCCTAAACAAAAGAGGTTGGAGAATGTTAGTCGGCGGCCTATGCTCCAGTGGAGTTAACAGGTGCAAGTAACTAAGTAACTACTAAATTTGTATAAATATAATACGTGATTAGCAGAGGTGGATAATAGCTAACAGTGGAATCTGCACTCCATTATACAAGATATTGGTTATCTGAACTCATTAGCTAAGATGATAACGTGATGGCGTTTAAGGTGTAAAGTATTAGGTTCAAGTCGCGAAGTGGACATTACCTCTGAGATTCACGTCCATACTGCTACAGACGAGTCCTGAATAGGACTAAATAGGTGCATCCTGGAATTTAATGCTCAACACTACCTACCTCTCCTAATAATGCTTGTAACCTAAAGGCAATATTGAGGCAATCCGCACAGGATGGACATATACCATAGAGACTGATCAATCCCAATCCTAAACATCACTAGGAAGATACAAACAACCAATACAAATTTTGACACCATTTCAGTTTTAGGATCATTATATATAGAGATTTGTATTTCCGACATATTTCCTAAGTCACTTCTTCCAAGTGAACAAATAAATAAATAAACGAAAATAAACTAAAACAAGTTTCATATTAGTCAAAAGGAGACGAAGCTGAATACTTTTTTAAGTACAATCAAAATCATAATAAGTCTGAGTATATCACAATTTCATGTTATTTTTCGGTCAAGGTGATTTTATTTATGAAATCAAAGCGTTTATTTGTCTAGTGGGTATGCAAAAATATGTAATTATCACATAATAATTTATGTAAATGTGTAAATGTGTGTAGTAATGTGTCAAATGTGGTCATTTGGATAAACAGTCCAGATTGGATGAATGAAAAGCCCTCCTTCCAATTGAAAGTAGATGAATTTAGTATTATATGTAATGTTTCGGCTACTAGTCTCTCTCGTTAGTTAGAAAAATGTTTCTGATTTATTTTAATATTTTCAATATCGATATGGTAGTTATTGTAAACGGCATGTACTATTTCTGCCGATTTGATTTGTAAATTTTCCAGTTTTATAGGATTATTAGGTCTTTTTGTGTAGCTCAGATGTTTATTGGGTATAAATAAAGATTTCCCTAGACTCTCCAATGTAGAACACATCAAAATCAATGCGACTTAAGTGTTCTTCATTTTAACTACAACGTTTCATAGATTATTGGTTATTTTATAGAAAGCATTCATTCTGAATCTTTTCAAAATCCGTCGTAAAATTCTTCTATCGTGCCTTGACAATGTTTTTTTGATTTTCAGATAAGGTCACAGAGATTGATCGATAAGAAATCCCAAACTATGACAAGTCAAGTGTCCTGTTCTACCTTGTTTTCATTAGTTATTGAAGTAAAGTTTGTCCTCAATGTCAAATACATTGAAATGGAAACAATCTCCAAGATGTGTCCAAAGAATTTAAAAAAAATAGAGGAAATTTTCTCACACTTAATCACACATAACATTTCACCTATTTATGACTGGAATCCTATGAAATATCGATCTAAGTCCGAATGTTTCGAAGTTAACAACTAGATCCTCAGCTACCGCAATGCCTCTGATTGTTATTTTTTAGTACCTTATAAAGCTATAACTGGTAAAAATTTTACGTACGCGCCTGAATATATTATCTAATTAACAGACACAATAGACGTGTTGAACCAAACAGGATCAGGTAACTTGTTGAAATATTTTGATGTTAAGAGACAGATAACCCAAATATTTAAGCAGATCGTCTACCGCCTATTATAATTCCCCTGTATTACACATAATCTTATCGTTTATCCAATCATAATAAAGTCTAGGTCAACCAATATGCAATAAGATTATGACAAAAATTACAACTTTGACTACCGACGTCATAATCTTTAATGACATTAGTAGTAAATGTTAACATGAAAATTATACTACTATTAAGTAGTTAAAAATATTTCCATAAATTATTATTTTATAATGCTGTTTAACTCAATCCCTAAAAATAAGTTTTCACAACAAATTAAATAATATGAAATCCTCTTGATGAGAAAAACACGTTTACGTTAATAAGTGACATATTCGACTCTAACTGGCTTCTAGCAAGATGAATCAATCATTGTATTACCATTAGGGTAAAACGAATGACTAATTTAAAACTAAATGAAGCAGCTTTCGTTATGGATGAGTTCCGTTATCAGTTCCATTTTTTGTTCTGTGCATCACCATCTGATTAACGTTCTGGCAACTTGTTTCAAAAGCTTATCAGCGTCAGTTGTGTTTGAGTGAATCCTTAATTATCGATACATTTAAAATTATATAACGATCACAAACGAATCCATATCTTTCCAAGTTGATATACCTCATAACAGCACAGACAGGGAGATGGAGATAAGTTTGGTAAGGCGAAAAGAGAAGCTAACTTTAACTATGATATAGTTCTAACTAAGTGAAATACAGTTAAGAGGGAAGAAATGTGAAAAAAGAATGAGTATTTAAAAGAAGGTTAATGAGGAACAAACTACGATAAAACGACCGATTTTGAGCCATGTCACTCGATGTTTACAGACATTAAATATAGATAGAGTGCTGGGTTGATTCAGGAACTCAATCCACTAGTCAATTATGTTTTTGGATTGGTGTTATGTACTGATTCGTTCGCCGCTGTATTTCTTCCAAATAACTCTTATGACATTTATCGTTTCACGTTGAGGTTGGTGATGGCTATAAGTGTTTAGCATATGCCATTAACACTTCAGAATATCACACCCCTATAAACAGATTTGCTATTTTTCAGTCCGTCAGTTACAACGTAGAACTTCGTACATGAGTACATCAGTTCAGGTTGCCATACCGCATGAGCACAGAGACGCAACTGTCAGTTCAAATCCAATAGTGGTTTAGATAGTAGAAGTATTAACAGCAATGAAGAAGATTAGGGTTCGAAGACATGATTCGAGAAGTATATTCAGTGAGATAAATTTAGAACGAGGGATAGAGATGATGAGAGAACAGGAGGTTAGGATTTGAGAGAAAACAAAAAATGAATGCACCCACGCCAATGATCGAAAACCAGTAACCTACGAATAACTTCTAATCTGACAAGCCATGTTTCACATCCATATAGTAGGACGGAGCGAACTGCTGAGTAGACCTGACGTAGTGTGAATAATCGGTCTAAACATCTACGTCCAGGTCTAAAAGCAGCCTGGTTTTCTTGTGGTAGCCGATGTATCACTAGTTTCGTGACGGTTGATATTCAACGTGTTCTCAGTCTTTGTAATTTGCTCGTCCAGGCAATCATCACCAAATAACGCCTGGCAGTTATAGATCAGAAGGCAAACACGAAGGATTGAATACGTTCATTTTTGACACACTATAAAATGGACAGCGGACCACAAGCAGACAGGTCAGGCACACTAGCGACCGAATCGGTGAATGAATTATTAAGCTGAGAATGTTCATATATATACTTAAGGAAATGTCTGAGTCATCGAGATATTTAAGACTAATATCAAAGCCAATGAATGAGTATGAGCGTAGGCCTAAGCAATGCTCAGTCGTACCAGCTCATACAAACCAGACAAAATAAAAACCAATGTTACATATAAGTTTTGGCTATGCCAATGGCTTGGTAAAATAAATTAATCGAATGGCCTAACCAAATTAAATATGAGCGAACTCAAATGTATGTGGAGGTACTACATTCTCTAGTCTGCTCTTCACGAACTTTCGTTAAGCGTCCAAGTATTCCTAAGGCCAAATTTTCTATACTATATTGGTTAGACATATTCCTCTGTGATTATCACAACAGGGATATTTTTCTTTCTTATAAATCGGAACAATCAGCAACTGTGACCATTCAGATGGGATTAAACCCAGTTCCCAGATTCTACCTAAGATCTAAGTCAATCTAACTGTTAAAACTGGACCACCATCCTTAAAAGTCTCAGGGTTGAGCCCGCTGCTCTCCCTCGCTTCAGATTTCTTGTAGCTTTCTCAACTTCGAAAAGAGTCGGAGGACTTATATCGATTTGCCATTCAGGATAACTGGAGATCGTGAGCAACCGAAGTGGGGCTGACGGCTAATTGAACTGATCCCTGAAGTGCTCTGCCCGTTGATTCAATCTCCTGGATTGAGAATGGTTAATAAGCTCATCCTTTTCTGAGATAGTCTTGTAGGGTGCATATTTATCACTATTTTCGTGACGGTTGGTACCTAACGTGTTCTTAAACTTCGTAATTAGCTCGTCCAAACAAGCTTCATTGAGAACGAATGATCGAGTATGTGATGAAACAAATCTTCCTTTCCACTTCCGTATATCATATTTAGGCTAACCCCGTTTGTGCGACGGTAGTAATAAAAAGGCCAAATACGGTTTTGCGGGTGAATTTATTTCATGCAGTCATTTATGCAGACAAATATGAGAAGGAAAGGGTACAAGCAAAACGAAACGCATTGGAGTTGGCTCACTAGTCTCACCTACAGTCGGATTCCTTATACCGGTTTCCTTGATGAGTCTGAATAGCAGTCTACTGTTGCCCATCACTCTTGCTGTCACCACCCACCACTGTTCGCGATCATTGCGTAGGATTTTTGTCGGCCTGCGCCTAAGTATACTTCGCTCTTCGTCATGTTCAGAACCGGGCGGGATGAGTTCTCGAGCATTCATCAGTTCGGTGGATGCTACTGAGATCCACGGCTTCTTCTTAGCCTTATGGTTTACCTTACTAGAAGATATCACTGCTGTTTCCACAGCCTTTTTGATATCATTTTAAGCTACCTTCGGATGGAAATCGCTTAAATGGTCGCCTAACTGTCCTTTTAGTTGTCCCTGAAATATATTCCTAGCTTTATTATCATTAAGTAGAACCTTGACAGGTTTGCCTGCGGTGTCTTTCCTACGTCCAGTAAGTCACAAACTAATACGCGCTCGCACTAGAGCATGATCTGAATCTAAATATATGCCCCAGAACGAGCAACAGTCCTCTATCGAACCCCTCCATCGTTGACTGATGGCAATGTGATCTAGTTGGGTCCAACGTTGAGGCGACTTCGGGGGTCGTCAGGCCAGATTAGCCGCGACACTGTAAGATTCACCAAGGTGTCTTCTATTTTAAATTAGTCTACTTACTTGAGTATTAAAGTCACCAGCCATTATTACTACATCACAGTGCCTAACTTTTGGAGAAGGTCCGAAAACTTTCTGTAAAGCTCATCTTTCACCTCGTCTGAACTGTAATCAGTGAGTGAGTAAACAGATACGACGAAGAGGCAACGGCGAGTGTCCCTACCTTTCCTAATCCTTACTGTTCCGTTTAGTCGGACAGAGCACAAGTGACTATCTACGGGGATCCAGTCTAGGAGAGATAGTTCAGCCCTACGACTCAATGCTATACCAGCAAGACGCGGGGAAGTAGCATCAAAGCTTCCAGATACGTGAAGAGTAAATCGAGTTGGTTCGTTATTTTGACAAGGTGAATTCAAATTAATGATTTTAATGGAATCCTGTATACGCGTTTCCGACACGCAGCAATAAAAGCTCCAACATTTAGTCTAGAACGAGGTTTCAGGAGACCAGGAATAACGTTTCGTGAACTCGCATCGTCTGCATTAGTGGTGCAGTGTGATAAAGGAATGTGAGAAGAGTCAGTCGTGGAAATAAGAGGGGTATTAGGGGTTGTAGAAAGGATTTGATTTTGGCTAATTCGATCTCACGTGCTGTTACAAGTATGAGGGCGGATGTCACTTCCCGGCTGCCCACACTGTGGAAGGGTGTTTCTTGAAGAACATTTAAAAGAAGTAAGATTAGCATCGGTCTTAGCGGCCTGGGAGCGTGACCGCAAAGACCAAGGCACAACTGCTTGAGGCAGGTCACGCACGGCCTTTTAATGGGTAGTATTTAAAGTGCTAGCTCCATTCTCGTTTAAAAGGCCTTACTGCCGAAGACGGAAATCCGTGAGGTAAGGTGAGGTGTGACATTTTTAGGGCCGACCTTTTCTATCCCCTTCCTTTCTTGTGAGAAGGCAGCGTCACTTCAGATGCTGGTTGTCCAAAGGAAACACCTTACTCCTGTCACACCCCTCTGCAGTCAGCAGTACAACTTCTCCCTCAGACTTTGAGTGCCGCTTTTAGTCTCATCGTTCTCCAGTCGACCTGTCTGGCATGGTAGGACCTACAGGAACATATGATCCAGCGAACAGAGCTCGAATGGGTCATCACTATAGGCAAACACGACCAACACGACGAGGTAGCAGCTCTATGGTCGGGAGTTTGCTACTTTACCACGTACCCTATCTACTTTCAACCGCAACAATACTCACTCAGTGGTCCCATCACATATCTGAACATCGCTTTGCAGATGTCTGTGATTAAATAATTGCGGTCGAAATATATATCCCACTTTCATTTTCTACCAGGGTTCAGTTTTTGAGCGGTTTCTAAATTTAAAGGAAATTTTTCAGCTTATTCATTTTGATAAATTTGGCATAATTCAGATGATTTTAATGAAAAAAGTTTGTGTTTTGTATGCTTATTCGTAAATAAACTCACGAATTTGCATTTTTGCTTTTGAATTGTATGTCAAAATGACTTCATCAAACTACTGGCTTGGAACTTAGATAACAGCCTTCACCCTTTTTTATCTTTCTCTTTTCTCATATGAGTCTGATTAGCAAGTTTGTGTGACCATTATTTGTAGTCCTTTTATCACCAGAATGTTCTCCAAGATCGAATACAAGTCTGTGATATTTTCGCAGTCTGTCTTGCATATACTTTGTTCTCTGAGTATAGGGTTCAGTTAGAACCTTCCCTTGATGCACATGCCTACGATGTTGCCTTAAAGAACAATAAAAACTTCGTAACTAAACTATCTTCCCACAATCTTATCTCATGCCACAAATTTCCTCTGACAAATATCCAGTCTCTTGACCTGATGAGGTTTTCAATTTGTTTGCTGATTATAACTTGCCTTCTAAAAACAGTAAACTGCATCAATATGCATCTGTAAGTTTAATCACCTTCGTGAAGTAAGTTACATCTGTTTGTTAGACTTTACTCGAATGTTTGGCAACTCCCTGTCACTGAAGACGTACGTTAACATCTAATTAACTTCATTTCTGAAGATATTTTTAAATCGATTCTGTAATGCTGATTTTCAAACCTTACAGGTTTTGAGGATTTAGAAGTTTTACTGAAAAATTTGTTCTTGTTAAGAAAAAACTAAGTTATAAAGAAATTAAAATAAATATTTACAATCAGTGGAATAGATACTCTAAATTTCAGAACCTTCTCGATTACTGTCACGATAGGCTCTAAATTTTCGATTATCATGAACTAAATTATCTCCACTACTTCCACTGAAACTATATTCTTCACTGAATTTATCTGTGGATCTTGCTTGTTCATCTAAATCAGAGCGTGAGTGATATTTTTGTCCTTGTGGGAATGTTGAGTTTTCTTCATCGGCTGGTTTAACTGGTACAGCTTCTTCCGGCCAATGACGTTTAATTAATTTCCATCGACGTCGTGTTTTGACTTTTGTGCTCATTGGGAATTCTAATACTAATGATTGAATATCTCGACGTAATTCTTTGTTGAATAAACCAAATGAAATAGCTGAAAGGAATGAAGAGAATCCAGCAAGAATTGCAAATCCATATGACCACGATGGCCAATTGAGTGTGGGATAAGGCATCCAAGTCTCCGTTTGATAATTTACCCCGAAGATAACCACGGATATAAATAATAAAATCGCTAAAAAATGAAAGCAACAAAATATTATTTAGTTTCAAGTCGCTAAAACAAATAAATTCAATAACAGAAACATAAGTTTTACAG
Organism: Schistosoma turkestanicum; assembly: GCA_944470395.2. Lineage (NCBI taxonomy): Eukaryota > Metazoa > Platyhelminthes > Trematoda > Strigeidida > Schistosomatidae > Schistosoma > Schistosoma turkestanicum. The sequence goes on from OX103977.1 coordinate 10,940,508, forward strand.
TTCTTAAAGTGCTGTATCCGTGATTTAAAAAGTGCATAGTTTTTCTGAGATTCAGAGAAGTGCTGTTCAACAACAAGGTTAAATTAACACCACAAATACGTTAATAAAGCAGGGATTCATTCCATGTATAATTGAATAACAAGTATGAAAATAATTGGATGAACGGTATACATGATATAATGTCATAAATTCTAGGGAAGACTCAAGTAAATAAATAATAGTAATTATACGACTCCCTCTTTAAAATAAGTTTTGTAACTTATTATCGGCAGGACGAAATCAGTTATGATGATTTATCAACTAATGATAATAATGGAACAGATCATTTAATGTGGTATTCTTAGAAATTTGAGAAATTAATCCCTTTAAGAAATTTGAATTAACTTTTACCAGTTAATCAATATTCGATTGAATATATAATGTTGAAGATAAAATGACACATATAACGCGAAAAAGTTGTACCACATTTTATTATCGTTGTACAAATGAAACGAATCAATAACAATATTATTAGTTAGGGTTTTACCTGAGTAAAAGTTGTTACTATGACTACATTCACTTAATTATCATTGTGATGTACCCAAGCTACATAATAACACCTATTTTGAAACTATGTTACAAAGTCCAAAAATATGTTATGATATTTCTTCCATTCCACTATCGTTCCCTGAGACATAAAACATTCATGACAAAGTTCCATTTCTCCATTCTTGATCAATGCGACTGTCATGTTTATTGTATAGTCTTCCAAACCATCTAGTCAGGTTAAATTTAATTTTATAAGCAAACCACTTCTAATTTCCAACATTTTTAACTCATACTCATGCAAATGATAAAAAGCATATAGATACAATCAGCATGTTTTAGGCTGTTTTAAGAAAAATTAATAAATGCTCTCCGCATTGAATTAAACCGTCTTATTGGGTGTCTATCGTTATTCTGAAAGAGCTATTACCTGAGCTATAAGACGCGGTTTAGAAATATTATAATGCTGGCATGACTACACTCTCTAGTTCCCTCCACAAAATCTCTTGAAAGTCAATTTTTCAGTTACTATGAGCCTTAATAACTCGAAAATTTTGCTCTGCTACAGACAGTGATTCGCTGATAAAATGTTCATATCACCGTCTTTATACTAGCAAATCGCAGAATATATGTTTTGTTACTTTTCGTTTAAAGCTTGTGATGTCAACACATTAAGTTCAGTTAATTACACCTCATTATTACTCACAAAACCAGATACAATTTATGATGGTGATATCCTTCAACATTTAAAATCTTGATTTAAAATTCCTTTTTAAACAGTAGTAAAAACCTTTTTTCCTATTTAAATAAATATCTGCAAAAACAGAGTCTAAAACAAGGGCTTTAAACCTTCAATGTCCTATCCTTCTGTCAGAAATCAGAAAACATTCATATATACTCTTTATCGAACTCCTCTTCATCAATGAATGTGAAGGTTTTAAGAGTGAAAAAACCATTTTGAAAATATGAAGTAAACAAATAAATTTTTTTCATATAACATTGAAGATTTGAAGAAACTTACTTGAGCAAGAATGACAGAATGTAATGAGCGAAATAAAGAACGACTGACGTTCCACGTGTCTGATTCTTTTACACATGTACGCGATTAAAGTGACAACTGCTACTATTTGCAGACATAAAGATACAGTTACCATAACTTGTATGATTAGAAACCAAACTAAAATTAATCCATTTCACGGTGAACACTTAAGGAAAGTAAACGTACATGGAACCAGATCCGTAAATATCTTTTGCATGTATGGAGAAAGGATCCACCAGCAACCATAGTAAGAAATCATATTGGGATCAAGACGCTGCACATAACCATTGACGCAAAATTCCCATAGCCCCAAGCGGAGAAAAGGCGTATGGAGTCTAGGCCATGACTGTAACCAATATGGAGTAACAAAAGAGACAAGCAGGAAAACAAAAGATGCGTAGGTTGATATACATGCAACACGATATCTGCATTCAGTGAAAGGCGAATGCTTAATTCTCTGCTTGATCCTCATGCGGAAGCTGAACTTTTGAATGAACACTTGAAAATGTAAATAACATTGAGGGAGTAAAACAAAATTATTCCATAATTCATAATTTTGTAAATAATATCGCTCCAGACCCTAAAAAAGTTTTCGAGAGATTATAAAATTCGGTAAACAAACAAAGTGGTAATCAAGGCCACAACAGTGGTAGAGGCTGACAGTAGATGATCACTGGCGAACAGTAAGAGGCATCACCCAGAGTGCTGTCCCAGACAGTGTACCTCAGTCACACCACACACCCGGAAATAGAAGAACATGGGTTGGGAGCGAGACTAAACGCTCGCTACAGGCTAAAAGGAGAGCCTGACACGAGTGGAAGGTCTCCTTGAATGATTCTAATCGTAGTCCTTACTTGGCATTGAGAAACAGATGCAACGCCAAAGTTCGAAGTAATAGGGGACGCTTTCAGATGAGGCTAGCTGCTAACATACAGGCAAACCCCAAGCATCTGTTGAGATTCATGACTAGAAAATAATCTACGAATCAGGGGTTGTGTTAACTCAAAGGTCCGAATTAGGAGGACCACACCAACCCTAAGATGGCTGAGGTCTTCAACACAAACCTCACCGATCAGTTAAACCAGGCATCCATATGTTCAGAATACTACGCAAACCCAGTTCTAGCTGATGGCTTAGGGAATATACATATCACTCCTTACTTAGTACCAAAGAAATTAAAATCCTTATGCCCTGGAAAGTCACCAAGTTGTGACATTATTCGCCCCATAGTCTTAAAAAAATGTGCAGAAGCCCTCTGTTCACCGATATGTGACACGTTCAGGCATTTGATGGATCCACACAAAGTTCCAGCTGAATGGAAACAAGCTACTCTCTCTCCAATCTTCAGAGGAGGAGATAGAAATAACCCAGGCTGTCACAGACCAGTCACATTACTATCGATACTATCGAAGGTAGTGGAAAGGCTAGTGAACGAGCAGACGGGGGAGTACAGGGATGAGAGCGAAACCCCCCATGATCCTCAACAAGGGTTTCGGAAAGGCAGATCGAGCTAAATCAGTCTTCCAATTGCATGGGAGAGTTGAGCATCCTGCTTAGACCGAAAAACACCGGTGCGTATAATATTTCTTGACTTCACGAAAGCCTTTGACATAGCACCCGGCGCATGCCTGATAGCGAAGGTTGCGGAAATGGGCTTCACTGACCCACTCGTATCTTGCCTCAGAAACTACCTTGAGAGTATAAAGTTTCGTACGAAGGTAAATAGAGTGCATGCTAGTTGGCGAGTATCCAGATCAGGATTTTCACAGGGGACCGTCTCGGGCCCACTTCTAACAGTAATATTAGTAATAATTTATTCTCAAATGACAATATAATACAAGAGACATGCTCACTTACAGACAAGATCAAATCTATAAGATTGCTAACATATTTTTGGTAAAAGGTTGTTCAGTTACTGAAATGTTTCACGAGATACATTGGCTTCATAAAGATGGCTAAAATTTTCCACATAAGATTTTTCAGACTGTCCAATATACAATAAGAATAATTGGCGCGATTTGCAACGGCTGAATTACCACGAACTGCTAATTAATACGAAACAATGCAAGGTAGAGCCCGGTCTGCATTTAACAAGAATTGATGAGGTAAATGCTCTAAGATCTAGATTGATATCCTTCAGATTATAAATTTACAGGCTCCTGGGTCTTTGGCAAATATCCAGACAAATATAATAGGATTTGAATAACGTGCTGACAAAGAGAAATAAAGATAAAGCGGCGACAAGCAGAACAGAAAATATTCTTGTTAAAAGCCGAACAATGATTCAGCAGGTTTTTCAAAATTAAAACATTATGTAAGTTAGTGAGGACGATTCACTAGTAAGATAACGAATGGGTAACTAATCAGAGGAACCAAATTGTTAACAATAATGTTGATGTATAGAGTGTAATAATGAGATATAGTGATCTGATGCTTTTGTAGGATTTAATTTGTCCTACATATGTAATTCCAAAACGTAAACGCGAATACCGCCGCTGACAGATTCAAGAGAAAATCAGACTAATAAAAACTTGGGTTTAAACTGTATCTGCTTTTTAAGCGAAAAAAACGGTTAAATTAGTACAATAAATCAGAAAATTACAATTATCAAGTAAGATGACCAAACGTACCGGACAGTATAGCGTGTCTTTTGAAAATGATTAAAAAGCATGAGTCACATCTATATAAAAAAAAATAATAACATCCTTTAATCGATAGGTCATTGTTGGGATAGTCAATCGAGAATAAGGCCACGCATATTGTGGATTCAATGAACTATTTGATTTTTGTTCATAATAAACCATTTCATTAATGATTAATGTTCATGATAAACTATTTCATTAATGATGAATTATATGATTAATGTTCATGATAAACTATTTCATTAATGATGAATTATATGATTAATGTTCATGATAAACTATTTCATTTATGATGAACTATATGATTATCGTTCCTGACGAACTATTTGAAGCATGTTCAAATAATTAACGACTTTTATATAATTGTATAAATACGCATGTTTGATTGTATATTTTTGATTCTGACAAGAAGTGTTCTACAACGTCTTCCGTCTTCTTTCTTTGAACGGAGGGGTCTAACGTTCGGGTGTCATTAGTACGGTGGTTGACGTTACATCAAGTACAAAACATAAAAGTGGCGACGGGGTAAAAACCATATCCACAAAACATAAAAGTGGCGACGGGGCTCACAATTCACAATGTCAATTAATCTTGAACAGTTAGAATCTTTACTGGAACGTCAAGGTAAACGATATGAACAGTTCCAGGAACGTATGTTGGAGCTGTTAATGAAACAAATGAATTTGAATCACAGAGGTTTTGCCGATGATTCATATAATCCGCATACAGACTCGATAGTTAATTCCATTCATGAATTTCATTTTGATGGCCTTGCTGGTGTGACTTTCGAGTCTTGGTTTAAGAAGTATGAGGATTTGTTCAAGGTCGACCTCAACAATCTTGATGACGCCACCAAAGTCAGAATCCTTTTGAGAAAGCTCGGCACAATCGAACACGAACGTTATAGTAATTTCATCCTCCCAAAGAACCCACGAGATTTCTCTTTTGATGCTACAATTGATACGCTGTCGCAAATCTTCTCTGAACAGTCATCTCTCTTTAATATTCGTTATCAATGCCTCAAAATAATCAAGTCAAATGAAGATGACTGGGTAAAGCATGCTGGCTTAGTAAATCGTGAATGCGAACGATTTAAATTATCATCAATGACGGAAGATCAGTTTAAGTGCCTTGTGTTTGTGTGCAGCTTACAATCTCCCGACGATGCTGATATAAGAACCAGAATCCTAAGTAAAATTGAACAGTGCCCAAACATCTCGCTTCAAGAAATAACTGCAGAGTGCCAGAGATTAGTAAACTTGAAGCATGATACCTCCATGGTCGAAAACAATGGCCTCTCATCATACGTGCATTCCATTAGTGAAAAGAAAAATTCCGTCTCACAAAAGCATCACAAGAGCACAGACAACCAGCCCTCATCTCCATGCTGGTCATGTGGAGGTTGGCACTACAAGAAGTTTTGCCCATACAAAGATTATGTTTGCTCTAAATGTCACAAAAAGGGTCACAAAGAATCTCGATGTAGGACAAAAGCTCGCAGACATTACTCCGCGAAAGTCGATTCCAAGAAATACAGTTCTGGTAAGTCAATAAACAAAGTATTGGTGTCTCATAATCAGACAAGAATTCACCAAAGAAGAAAGTATGTGACTTTGGATATGAATTCACACCGTATCCGTCTTCAACTGGACACAGCATCTGACATCACCCTTATCAGTCCAAAAACTTGGGAGAAAATTGGAAGACCTACAGTTCACCCTACGAAGCAACTAGCACACAGCGCATCTGGTGGCAAGTTAAATATTGTTGGAGAAATACTGTGCACTGTTTCAAAAGATGGGACAACAACAAGTGCAACTGTATACCTAACTAAAAACCCAGACCTTGATGTATTGGGGTTGGATCTCATAGATGCATTAAAATTAACAGACCATTCTATCAACAACATCTGCAGCCGAGTAAGAATCAATAACCCTTTAGAGTCAAATCCGGGAAATGCCATTATAGAAAGGCATCATCACGTATGTCCAGAAGCGTTGGGCGAATGCACAAACGCCGCGAAAAACCCTTCGAAATGCGAGCCTCAACAATGGCAGAAACCTACGGGACCTTGGAAAAGAATTCATGCAGATTTCGCTGGCCCAATCCAAGGTAAAATGTTCCTAATTATTGTAGATGCGTATACAAAATGGCCAGAAATATACAGCATGCCGAATTGTACAGCCTCAGAAACTATTCAGAAGCTGTCCACCTTATTTAGTTGTTTCGGAGTGCCAGAAACCTTGGTAACTGATAATGGATCACAATTTGTTGCCGACTCATTCACGCGATTCTGCAGTTCAAACGGCATAACGCATCTACGGTCCCCACCTTACCACCCCCAATCGAATGGACAAGCTGAACGCTTCGTGGACACTTTCAAAAGAGCTTTACTGAAAGGGGGAGATGAGGGACCAACTAGCCAAGTAATCACGAGGTTTTTAACGGCTTACAGAAGCACTCCGAACCCTATGGTCCCAGAGGGGAAGTCTCCAGCCGAAGCGATGTTTGGAAGACGTATTCGGACTATTTTTAACGCGATGTTGCCCCCTAAAAGAGCGAATAGATATAGGCCAAATCAAAATATTCGCAGCTTCAACGTGGGCGATAAAGTGTTCCTAAAAACATATCGTGGTAAAAATCAATGGGAACCAGGAACAGTCGTCCAAAGACTAGGAAGAGTTTTGTATCGAATCATAGGAGCTTTCGGAAGCTGTGTTAGACACACGAACCAAATGCGAAGGGATCAAAGAATGGCACGCTCGGGTGATAATCGCGTGAATCTACCCCTAGAGTTGATTAATTAATTAACTAAAAGTGCTTTAAAGATAAGAAAACAATGACTGGAAATTAAATTTAGAGAGAATTCCGAATTTCACAGGTGGCACCACAAAGGCGTAACATATTACTGTTTGTAGGAGCAGAGGGATTCGTCTATCATTTCATGATACCTGTATGGATGATAATACGGCTACAATATGTTTATAGTCTGTAATTAGCTTCTAAGGTTTATCTAAATATTTGGTGGACCATAAAAGAGTACCTCGATACTTGGTGTGATTTCCGAGAAAAGTCGATAAATCTCTTTATAGTCTAACTAAAGCATTACCAGTTTCTTGAACTTGGTGACTTTGTCACAGATACGGATAGTAATCGGTAACCTGTACCACTATAGACTGTATCGTACCACGAAGAAATAACAACGCAATTATTTTTTGTGTTTTGCTGTTATTGGTGCACGTGCGTTGTTAATAAATATTTAAGCATTGTCGTGGTTTGTAATTTCGCAAACCAGAGGCCATTTAACAGTTATAGAGAAGTGTCAGGTTGTTTTTCAACCAAGCGAGCCACAGACGTTCTAGGGAAGGAAACGTGCATCTTTCTGTGTAGTAGAGGTCATGGCTCCATACGAGCAGTCGCCGGGTGAAGCCTCTTTGGACATTTTCTACTCGTATCTTGTATGTGATATTCATGTTTGAAAAGATTGGTGAGCATTATTCAAGTGACGGCCTTGAACACATTTTGAAGAGTGTAAGCTTAGCCTCACATGTCCAGAAGTTCTTATTTATAAACCCAATTAATCGTCTGGATTTACAGTTAATAGTTGAAGCATAGTCTTCAAATTTTAGGCTTCTGGAGTAACGAATATCCAGATCATGAGATGATATGAGTAGATAAACCCTATATTTTTGTAAGTATAGTGGTATTTCATGGTGATGCTTACTAAAATGCATGATGTCACACTTCTTGAGGTTAAATGGTAGCTGCAATATTTCACTCCAGGTAGTTAAGTTATCAAGATCACTCTGAACTCACGGCTGAATTTTCGTCCAGATCTTCAGCCTTATAGCTGTATGCTATTTTGAGATCAAAAGCATATAAGTATGCTCTTCCAACTCCTATAGCATTACATGTATCGTTTATGTATATGAGAAACAGGAGTGAACCTAATACACTTCCCTGGATAACTCCTCTGGTTATTGGTCTTGGTGACGAAAGGCAATCGTTGTATTTAACAATCTGTTGGCGCGCATTGAGGAATGAAACAAACCATGAAAATAATGGGTTACTTATTCCAAATGACTTCAGTTTAGGGAGAACCTTTTGTGCGGGCACCTTATCAAAAGCCTTCTTGAAGTTGAAAAAACGGTACAAATACTAGAAGCCCTTTGTCTTGTTTTTGCGTGATATTGAAATAATCTAGCACGGCATGTATCACACGACCTAGACCTCAAAAACCCATGCTGTGATGGTCGATTTCAGATTGTTACTAAGTAGATGTTGTATTAACTCTGCCTTAACTACTTTCTCCATCACCCTAGATGTTATCGAAGTTATATTTAGGGGTCGGTAATTTTCAACATTCGCTGTAGTCCCAGATTTAATTGCGGGGATGATATGTGCAGTCTTCCAGTTATTAAGGTAACACTCTGTAAGGAGTGATATAGTAGATGGTATATGAAGAATCGCACACAGATCATTGCTCCCATGCCTGTTGGGATACCATTTGGTCCTTCAGTGTTAGAGTGCTTCAGTGTATTAATCACCTTACAAATGTTCTGTACACTAAAGTGAACTCTGACGATTTCACAGGAAGGAATTTGGGTGAGGTGTGATTCATTTGTTGTGTTTTCGTTTGTTAATGTAGCACAGAAATGTTCGCTAAATAGCTTTGTTATACATTTAGGGTCTTTATACACATAGCTGTCCTTTATACATATGCTCCCTCTTTTCACTTTAGAGCGTTTAAGTTTATTTCAAAGGAGTTTAATGAGTGCAGAATATTCGTAAGTCAGCCGAAGAGCACGCTTTTCCTGTGCGATTGCCTCTTTAGTTTAGGTTCACAGCGTCATCGCAACCCCTCTGCTAAAAAAAGACATAAATCTCTTGGATCAGGTGTAGAGACGATCAGAGTAATGGGTGGTAGGGTTGAAGAATAAACCTTACGAAGATAGACTCCAGCACTTGAGTTTATTGAGTCTGAGTTACAGGAGAATCATAGGTGATCTGATTATGGCGTACAACATATTAAGCACGCCAAAAATCCTAACAAGAGCATCTTACCGATGCTTCACCACCACTCTCCTGGAGTAATCCTCAAAAAACTGCACATCAAGAGCGAATGCTCAAGTTCGTGCACACTTTTTCACATTAAGAGTCTGTGCACCTTGAAATGCTCTCCCAGCCGAGGTGACCACAGCCTCCTCAGTGGACAGCTTTAAGAGGAGGCTTGATAAACGCGTGCTGACATACGGATTATCATCACCTTCTTGGACAAGCTGTGCTTAATGCACCTCTTGAGACCTGATAGTTGTTATCATTACCATCTCCTAAGACCACTGAATTAATCTATCTCGCCTATTATCACTGTTTCCGCTGCTTACTTACGCTTCGGTTCTTCCTCACAACCTTCATGATCACTTATTAAACTAGATTATCTATATGTTACTTAGTTTCTGAAATCCTCTCCTTATAAGCATTAGAATTTTGTCTCTATGATTCTTCACGTAGCAATTGACTGATTTCCGGTCTGGTAATATGATAGAACAAGAATCGATTGCAAAAAAATTAATTGGTTTATACCAGCTCGTGAAAAATATATTGGATTATATATTGGATATTGCATTTAATGGTAACTGGTCCGTCAGATGAATTTAGATAATAATAATATTTATTCTCAAATAACTACGTTACAAGAGTCACGCCAGTTTACAGGCTAGATCAAATTGTCACAAATGCTTTCACAATTACTGTAAAGTTTTAGCAGTTAAATCAAGTGTAAGAGTCAGTTTCTGATAGCATATTTACACCATGTCACTGACAGAAACAGTATAATACAGCCACATTTTCAATAGTAGAGTACAAATAAGGAAGGTGCACAATAGGTTCTTTTGGCGATTTATCGAGATCAATAGTGAATTTGTTTGGAAAGGTCTATTGGAACGCGCTTGTTACGAGCTGTGATACAGACGGTCAGGTACATAGGATGAATGTTCCCTAGAGGCGCCAAGTATTTCCCACCGTGAATGGTGGTCTGAAAAGGAGAAAAGAGAGAGAGAGAGAGAAAGGCAGCAGTGTGGCAAGTGTATATATATAACCAAAGCACTACTTAACCTGTCATGTTGAAGTAGTCAATACAGTAGTAAGTCAAGATAAAATTCATACTGACCACTAATTGATCTTGTTGATATTCGTCAGATTATAAATTTAAAGGCTCCTGGGTAAAGTAACCAAGTCTTTGGCAATTATTCGAACAAATATTTAAAGTGTCGAAAAAGAGAAATAAAGAGAAAGGGGCAAGGAACAAAACAGAAAATATTCCTGGTTAAAGCTGAGTCGTGACTCTGCAAATAATATTTTTGGACAATACAAAAAAAGGTATGATTACTCAAACCTTTCTTATTCTGTATTAGGAAACTAACCGTACACCTGCACTTATATAGGTTAATGAAGTCAAGTCACTATTAAGATAACGAATGGGTAATTAATCGCAAGAATAGAGGAAATTCAGAACAGCTAGATTGTCAGAAATAAAACTGATTTACAGAATGTAATAATGAAGGCACAGTGATGTGATGCTTTTGTGATATTTTATTTATTCTTTCTCTTTTTAACTCTGTAGCTCTGGAAGTCATGAGCGAGCTCTTTGTCACCATAATTTACGAGATCTGCTTGTAATAAGATTTCTTGGTAGGAAGTGAAACGAGTGTAAATCTCAGAGTGGATTCTGATTTCGGAAAAACAGTTCTAGAAGTTCAGATATGCTCCTTGCTCAGTTAATCCATAAAGAAAGCAATTTGTCTGTGTAAGAAACGGTTCTATTATTAATCAAAAAATACAGATAATTACCTAAACAGTATTATATTGTTTTCCGTCCAAAATAACACAATGTGTTTTCGATTCTGTAAGAATGCTTCCGTCCCGTTTTCTTTATTCCTCTTTTTTCAGAACCTTATTCCAATCCACATATATTAGTCTGGATATTTGCAGTAGACTTGGTTACCCTAGCCAAGAACATGTGAAATCATTAGCTGACGAATATCAACCAGACTTTTGTACATTTACCGCATCAATTCTTGTTATATGAAAACCTGTCTGTACCATGAATCATTTCTCAGCCCATAAGATGATTGTCGTAACGCAACCTTCGTAACTTGCGCCAATTGATCGCTTTGTACATTCCATCTTTAAGAAAACAATGAATCTTGTGAAATGTTTCAGTAACTTTATACCGTTTTCAGAAAAAAATATGTTGCTAATCTTAACATTTTGATCTTGCCTGTAAATTGGCATGTCTCTTGTAACATGTTTGTTATTTGAGAATAAATTATTATTATTATTATTATTATTATTATTATTATTGATCCAAAATTGCACCCTTCTAGTCCAGATGCACGTTTTACCCGCCAAAGTATCAAATCCGATATCTCTTTAGCCATAATTAAGTACCAATTCAAACAACAAATGCAGTTCAGAAGGAAACATAGAAACTCCGATAAACGTACGAAAAATAGAAACGATAACAACATACAAATACTAACATCACAAAATGTTTTCACTATTCACCACAGTCGCCATATTCCGTTTGTCTATCTAGGTGTTCATAATTCAGTCTTGATTCCTCTGAATTTCTGCTAGATCTTCCAAGTTCAGTACCCTAATTTTCATTTTCTTCACTTATACAAAGTTATCTTAAGCATCACTTTTGTAAAAGGAATCATCTGAATTAAAAGTAGGACCGTCTGCCGAGGGTTGTGTATTATCTACAAAATAGTCAGAATTAAAATGAGAATCACCAACTTTATTAGTCTTCACTGGGCCTGCATGTCTACTGTGAAATGAATTGTCATTCTAACCATGTGATTACGGATTCTCTGAATTAAAATTCTCCTAGATGGTCGATGGTCATTTCCACGATAAAAAAACTGTGCTTCAAACGATGATTCATTTACAAAATCAGTTTAAAATATGTGAAGTTTATGGAGTTTAGCTGGACTCCCATGAGTTTGTAGTGGGTCGAGTCACGTTTGACTATGATCACAATTACAAGGCCAATTACGTTACAGTCGCCAGGCAAATTCCCCCCGTAAAAGCAAAACCAAGAAGGTTTGACCTGGGAGTGAATATGTATTTGCTGACAATCTCGTGATATCGAAATAATGTAGAGATCGTACCAAAGTATACAGGCGAGACTACTGTGCATATAATGAGCGAGATGAAGACCAGGTGAACGATAATTAGGTCAAACCAATTCAGTTAAAATAAGATAACAGTAAAACAACCACTGGTACAATTGTTTATGATAACATATATTTCTATTGAACCAATCGCGTTCGCTTCATAAAAGTGGAGTCACTACAAGTTCTTGAATGTTCTGCATTACGATATATTTAGTTGCACAATAAATACATTTACTATAAGTCCCGCATACCCAACCCCAGTCTCAACATTAAACACCTAGAAACTAGATGAAAAACATCATAAAATGGGCTGTAAGAACATATTCTACATCTTAATGGTATTCAATTCTGGAATTCACCGCCTGGTAAGATGGTCCACGAGACTTCTCAAGAGTCCATCAAGAAGAAACTTGACAGATTCACAAGGACTCGAGGCATTTTTTCATGATAAGGTACTAATATTTCTCTGTTTCTCGTTAAGTTTATCTGGGTTCTTACCTTGAAGTTTCGGTGATCCACTACCATTAGATGCATGAGATCGTGAAGTGAATACTAGTTTTATACTACATATAACTGTTTAAACCACTTGAAATTAACCACTCAGTCAAGCGACTACCATTCAGTGAACATTATCAAATACCTGGAACCTCAACTAAAGAACATAAAGCCAGAGTAAAGAAAAGGGTATTGGTTATTGGATCTGGCCCGGGGTTTCTGATTACTGCGCTACGTTATGTAGGACAAATGAAGTGTGTGTTAGTCGTTTAGTTAATTCGTTACCATACATAAGGTACTGCTTAAAAAATTTTCACTGGAACGGCATCATTTTTGCCTAATAAGCGTTCATGAGACCAAGAAGTGGCTATTTTAACCATCAAAATAAATAAATGTTAAGGATAGACGATCATATGACTCATGAGTTAAAAGACGCATTTCAAGATGTTTCTGAATCTACTGTTGAAGATCAAAATTCAGCCAGTCAATCACGTCAAAATCTTGCCGGTGGAAGTGGGGTTTTTGCAAACTTTTTCGAAGAAATGGCTGAACCACTGTCTTTCCAATCCTCAAATCTCAATGATGAAAGGCAGAATAATAAAACTAAACAGGACCTCAAATTTCAAGCAGGAAGTAGTGCGGAAAGCGACAGAAACGCCTCTGTGCTGCGTAATGATATTAATCCTATGGAAGCTTTCTATGGTAGCAATCCGGATGATGACCTGAAAATTCTGGAACGATATCGAATGCTTGTTAATTCTTATTCTGATTCCGAACCATATCGAAATGAAAAATTCCAGGTAACGTCTCAGCATTTTTGTCTTACCTACGATAATGGTTCTAAATTTATAAAGTCTGCGAAACATCACTTGGTATAATGACCTTACCCTCAGACTTAAAACGGACTGAGTTTTGTTTTGAAGCCATCTAACCCACCCGTCTACTCAGATCCAAAAAACGTTTTTCATTCTTATGCCCAACTAGGTCGTCTTGACGGACAGGACTTGATACTGCATTTTGGTTGAAGCGATAGTCAGTTAGTTGATCTTTAGAAATACTACCCAAAGTATATTATATACAAGTAACTCTATTCAGTCCTTATAATTTGCTGCTCGTCCGCTTATTAAGATCGTTTCTTTTAGAGTATCCAATGTATTGAAATGGTTATTTAAATTCACTTGTTTTTAATCCTTGCCATTCACTCTTACTGCGTTGATTTTTGATATTGCAAATTAGACTAATACATATTTGAGACGGGTCCACTGTTCTCTGAGTAAACATAAAGCTATAGCTCAAAGCTAACAAAGGAGATGAAGGGATGTAAAGTTAATGACCACTCAGTATTTTTTAGGAAGCTAGAGAATAGGTGTAACTAGCAATTTTTTCCCATGTTCTCCTTAAGTCTCCACCTATATATTATAACTACTGTTGTGGTCGAAATTATAAAGCCATTGGTATGTCTTTATCTTCACATAGGCTGTTGTCGCAAGGCAAATATTACCCATTTTAAGATTATTCACTTCACTGCTAGACTGAAAATTTTATACGCGTAGAATACAGTAGTGTAAAATGCTAACCTAAAATATGGTTATATTTTCACTACTTGGTTACAGTCTACGAATCTCAGTCAAAGTAAATTGAAAATAAATGATGACGAGTCAAGAAATTCAAGGGGACAAGTTTTGCTTGCAGATAAATCTCTATAAATATGCTGAAAATAAATATGCGTAAATGTAGTAATACAACACGGCTTCTTAAGTTTAAACCAGTAACTCAATACTTAAAGTCGTATGCTCTGTTTTACTTAACTACTAATATCCCTACCGTAGCTGCTACCTTGACGTGGTGGTCTGGCCTGCCTATCGTGATAACCCAACCAAATTATATTGGTTGTAACATATGCACGATATTCGTAAGTTACTAGTACTCGTGTATTCTAAGACCACTGAGTAAGCAATCCCCAGGTTAGGATTAAGGTTCTGGGTAAAGATGGAAAACTTATTGACTATGTAGTTGATCTTCATCAAATTAAGTGGTTAGTTAGGACATGTGTTGCGTAAGGACAACTACCATCTACCTCAATGGACTGATGTTGGAGTAGGTTGGAAGATAGGCAGGGATGTCCAAAGCAAAGATACGACATCATTCCTTAAATTCGTCGATAGTTGAACTGGGGCATGTTAGTAAGTGCAGACTACCTGGTTGGGTGGGGTCCGCGTACTGATCATAACTAGTAGTTAAGAACTGTAAATGACGTGGCTCAAAATCGTTTTCAATAGCACTGGTGCATCCATTCTGTCTTCTCTTAAACTCTAGTCTTCTGAATTCCTCAAAGCGTTTTTAAAAATTTCACTTTTTTTTTCTAGAATCTTGTCTTCAATCCCTAATCTTTTCCATTGCCACTAATGCCATTACTACCTCAAGTGCTGTGAGATTTCCCGGGAAAATTTCATCTTTCTGTGCTAATTGGCTCATAACAACTTGAACTAATGTACGTACGTACGAGATTTTACGTTGCGATTGACTGACTGACTGACTTCAGTTTGATTAGTCAGCTAGTATTTATTGTCCTTTATAGTACAAATGCAAATCTATAGTCTAGTACATAGCTACATTCATTTGTAATTGTTTGTTTTACATTATGTACCGATGATAATGATGTGCCTTCCTTTTTTGTTCTTTCTTCTTTTCAAACTATCAAAGATGAGACAATCATTTCATGATGATACATTGAAACGTGATACATTACCACATGGTATAGCAGAATATAATCCAAATGATTTAAGTAGTCAGTTGTGTTTTTCATATATACATAGAAATAAACCACCAAAAATATTGGCTAATCGTTTTCTTCTTGGTTCTACAATTGGTAGAGGAAGTTATGGAAAGGTAATTATTATTCCATTTTTGCATTACAGTATTATGGAGATCGTTTTTTAACTTTGAAATCATGAATGAATCATTGTTAGACCATCATTAGAAGGCTGAAATCACTAGAAAGCCGTTTCGTCCATGTATGGGACTCATCGGCAATGCTCATCCAGGGCTTCTGCTACTCATAGGATTCAAACCGAGGACTTCCGGTCTCGTGCCCGAACGCTTAACCTCTAGACTACTGAATTGTCATCCAATGGTGTTAATGTCTAACTTCAATCTAAGGATTTCGCGCTACCTCACCCATTGTCTTCGGTAGCTATTGCCTACACCTGACAGGGTTGTACTCAACTGGTCACGTCTTCTCACTAGAACTCGGAGAATTTCCTTACGAAGCTGGTCACTAGTGAGCACATTTGTGATTTATGCATTAGAAAAAAGAAACGCCGTCCAGTGCTTCCAGGTTTTTTAATGGTGATCTAATAATCATTCATTCATGATTTCAATTCTTTTATTATCTGTCGTTGTTTTGAACTAGTTTGGTAGCATTTATTCTTTTTTGTTACATTTTAAATTATTTTTGTGATGTAATCTAGTTTCATTTCAGCATTGATAATCTTCTGAAAACAGATATGAAAAAAGTGCTTGACATAATGTCAACTTTTTTATATATGGAGGGAGAATGAATTTTAAGTCTTGCACATGTGTATGATATTGTTTTCTTGTGTAAATCACTACTCATTCTAGTCGACGAAAGTTAGGTGAACAATATTCATACTTATGTATGTACTACGGAGTATTGAAGTGTGAACAGCTTATAATAGACTGATAAGGATCTAATATTTTTATATTCATCTTTTGTGATGATCTGTTGTAAATAGTGCAAAAGTTCTTATATCTCTAGATAACTGTGTAAGTGACAGGCAATATAAACTTCCGTATCATAAACTTGATATCGATGGGCACTAAAATGGGCCATCTCTAAAACCATAAGTTTAACTATAAATGATAAAGTGTATAACTCTGTAATGTTTGCAGTTCTATAGTTTGTTTATGAAAGTATTCATTCATTGTTTGTATTCGACCATTATTATCTCTATAAGAATTAAATCTCATTGATTATCAACACTGTGTAATATGTGTGAATAGTAAGTATTATATTCATATAAAGGTTTTAATGTGTTACTCACATTCATGCAACATCATGAAATTGTATAAACAAAATGGTCAACTGATGATGATCTGATATTTAGCTAAATATGTTCATCCATCTCAAAACTCTTTTCGATTATAGACCAAGAAATTGCATATTTCATTGCGTCTAGATATTGTTATAAAACATGGTAGCCCTTTCATTCATTTGTGTTGTTTTTTGTTAAAAATCAATGGTCAACTAAATAAATTATACTCTGATTGTTTTTCTTTTTTAAAATTTAAACTCATCTTTCTCAGGTGTGTATGCAATACAAAGAGCATTTAGATAAATAAGATTCCCACTGTTATAATTAAATCTATTTTATCTTGTCTTACACAAACTAACATTCACGTGTCAAGATCAATGAATCAAGATAAATCAGAATGGAATTTTATTAACTCATTATTCATTAGGTACTTGAGCTACATTCTAAATTACAAAAGCTAATTATGCTACCTATTTGCTCAAATAGAAGTAAATAAAGTGAATTTGGAATTTGCAATTAAGTAGTTGAAATTCAAATCACTAAACAACCCACCGCTCCATCATAATTCATCAAAACAAAAATCAACATTTAAACTACCCTGATTAGATATCGATTTTGATTGTGCGTTTACAGATAGCTGAAAGTAAACTATCAACACTGCGCACATCCACAACCCATGATACCCACAGGAATCGAATCCAGGACCTTCAGTCTTATGCTCAAACGCTTAACCTCTAGTCTAACACTGCTTTCAAAACAAATTAACAATCTCTACAACTCTTTAATGAATATTTACAAAAATGCCCATATTATGAATTAGAGCAAAACAAATATAAGAGATATTTTGGGGAAGAGTTTTGGAGGTTTGTGTTTTTACACATTTGAAATCATCAATCAATCATTGTTAGATCACCATTAGAAACCTGGAAGCACTGGACGGCCGTTTCGTCCTGGTATGGGACTCATCAGCAGTGCGCATCCACGATTCCTGCTCTTCTCAGGATTCGAACCCGGGACCTTCGGTATTGTGCGCGAACGCCTAACCATCGGACCACTGGCCCATCATCCAACAGTGTTAATGTCTAACTCTGATTGATCTAGGGATTTTTGCGTGACCTCACCCATTTGTCTTTGGTATATACTGCCTACACCCGACAGGGTTGAACTCCGATGGTTAGGCGTTCGCGCAGAATACTGAAGGTCCCGGTTTCGAATCCTGTGAGGAGCAGGAGTCGTGGATGCGCACTGCTGATGAGTCCCATACCAGGACGAAACAGACGTCCAGTGCTTCCAGGTTTCTAATGGTGGTCTAACAATGATTGATTGATTGATGATTTCAAATGTGTAAAATATAAGAGAACAATATTGTGGAGATTGTTAAGTTTCATTGAAATCATGAACTGATATCACTGTCAGATCATCACTATGAAGAACCTGGAAGTAATTCTTTTTATGTTTTCAATTAGATCTTCATCAGGCTTTACTCTAATATTCAAATAATCTTTACATACATATCTATGAAAATATCAAAACTCAAATTCATGCCTATTTAATAATAAGTCACTGATAACAGTGGAATGAATAAAAAAAATAATACAAATTGATCGACAGTAGTATAATAGTGAGAAATAAACTAGTTTTATGATAAAAATATTCAAAGCTTCAATCATTCTAGAATTAGACGAAATAATTTAAAGAAATAAATACTAAAATGATATTTAACAAAAAAATGAATTGAAAATACTTTATGAGTAGTGCTCAACTATTTGAACAATCAAATGTACGTATTGCTTTTTTAGAAAAAAGGGAGTGAAAAAAAAAAGATAGATGAATAAAGAGTATTAAAAATAGTAAATAAATAAAATCGTCTGTTAAGATTAATTATTTGAACTAGAGGAGATAAACTCCACCAATGTTAGCGATTTTGGTCTTGTCGCAGAGAATCAATAAAACTATGGCGGGAATTATTATTTCCACTTCAGAGCTCCTGCTATTCACAGTACTCATTAAAGGTTTACTCATTAAAAATGGACAGCTTTGTGCGATAGTCATGATGAAAATAAAATCAAAATATAGGAAGTAGTCAAACCTCCAATCGATGCTGTAATGAAAATTGTTCCAAAATACATATAATGTAGTGATTAAATCAACGAAAACATGACTGATTGTAGTACACTTAGATAACTTGACAGTGTGGGGTTTATTTCTTACTCTTCATTTGACTAAGAAAAAAACATAGAGATGTGACGGTTTTCTTATAAACACAAAGATCGTTAGCTCAAATCTTAACAACTTCGGTTATATATATAAAATTCAAATTATTTTTCGGCGTTAATCCACAGTATTGATAATTCATATTTAAAACATGAACCAAATTGTTATACAGACCCTCTATTCGGATACTACTGGTCAAGTTAGAGCTTACGGCGAACTGTCATCGGAATTCATTACCTCCAGTAGTGTCCGTCAGGGATGTCCACCTTCTCCATTCTTGTTTAACTTTATCGTAGACATGCTATTTTAGATAATATTATCTTCGTCTGAATTTTCATGAGAATGCCTTGTACCAGGAGATTTGCTTGTTAACTTCAAATATATACCAGTGACAGTTCTATTTGGTGAAGTCGCTGACAAAATGCAGAATGTTGGCTTACATC
This sequence comes from Schistosoma turkestanicum, assembly GCA_944470395.2. NCBI lineage: Eukaryota > Metazoa > Platyhelminthes > Trematoda > Strigeidida > Schistosomatidae > Schistosoma > Schistosoma turkestanicum. The sequence goes on from OX103977.1 coordinate 10,960,101, forward strand.
GGAACCTGAACTAGTGATAGGAAAGGAATTAGTTGAGCGCGTTGGCAGCCTCACTTATCTCTGGAGTCTCATCAGCCCTGTTGGTCTGGTGATTGAAGAAATCTCACCACGGATGCAGAAGGCTCGATTGACTTTTGCCAACTTGCGTCACCTATGACGTAGGCGAGATATCCGTCTAACAACTAAAAGACAGGTTTACTGTGCATCAGTTTGCTCAGTCCTACCATATGGCTGTGAAACATGGTCAGTAAGAGTAAAAGATATTCGTGGGTTATTAGTATTCGCTTATATATGTCCTCGAAGCATTACTCGTATATCCTAGGACAACCGATTAAGCAATTCTGTCGTTAGGAAACGAGTAGTAGGTAGTGATGGCAAATCAATAGATGCAGTATTGAGGTGGTTGCGACATGTGTTACGAATGCAGAAACAGTGAATGCCTCGACGAGCTATGTTGTGTCATGTAGGGGTAGGCTGGAAGAATGCTACCCTCGGCCATATCAAAACATGGCACAGATCTATGAAGTCACTGATAACTAAAATAAGTCATGTCGGTAAGTGTAGACTAACTTGTTGTGGTCCCCGACACAATAGTATCCGACGGTTAGACCTTGAATGACATGGCTCAAAATCGTTTTCGATGGTGTGCGGATGCATCCACTATTTGTCTTCTCTGAAATTCTAATCTTCCGAATTCCTCATCACCTCCATCTTTGTCTTTCTAAATATATTTCACTGAACTATACTTCTTGAATAATTTCTTCGAACCCTAACTTTCTCTATTACCACTAATACTTCTATCTCTACTACTATGGGATTTGAATTGACAATTGCGTCTCTGTGGTATGGCAAGCTGAACTGATGTACGTATGTACGAAGTTCTACTTTGTAGCTGGCTGACTGAATCAAATTATTGTATTTCATTCACTAACCATTTCTCAAAAATACAATCCTCTGTGTTTAATTAGTCGCTTCAAAATATTACTTGTTACCCTGTTACCCTTGATGGAGCAAAGCCTACCAACCAGCGAAATATTTTTTCTGGTTAGCATTCTTTTGGCCAGTTAGATTTTTACTAGATAGCGTCACTAACCCCTTACCCAACCGTCCTGCTTTACCTGATCTTGTGACCGCAAGTAACCCCAGAAAGACTCCAAGTGGGAGTCACATCAAAAAAAATACTTTGAAATATCTTCCAAAAATGTTATAGACTCTATTATTAATCTTTATCAATCATTTTATGTCATATGATGAACAAAACAAAACGAACGCAATACAAAGCTGTTATACCTTATTGTATTTTTCATGTTTTTTTTGTAGTTTTTTGACTAAATTAATCCGCAGATCAATAAATCTAATAAAGTTTTCACCATGAGCAATTATTCTGTGATTATGTTTTGTTTCTATTTTTAATAAATAATTAGAATAATAAGGTTATTATAAATAGATGAACATTAATTCTTTGATTTATTATGATGATATCTTATTGTGTGTTTGACTCTTGGTTGGCTTGTATTGTAGCTTTTGTGTTTGAAACCGGGTTTTTTTTGCTCCAATTATATCATTTTGAGCCATAGCTGTGTAGGTGTTCCGTGTATTAATCCCTCCCATACATGATTATTGTAACAGAATTCATTTAATCAGGTATAGGTTTATGTACTCTATACTAGACCGTATTTTGTTTTTACGTGAGCTAATAACGAAGGTGCATCCATTGTTTATCTTCTATAGAATTCTAATCTTCTTAATTATTCATGACTTCTCCCTTTCTCCTTTTCCACGAGATTATACTTCTCGAATTATAGCTTCGATCCCTAGTACTTCTACTACCTCTACTACTATAAGATTTGAATTGACGATTATATCTCTCTGTGCTAATGTGGTATGGCAATCTGAACTGATGCACGTACATATATGTAAAAAGTTTTACGTTGTATCTAACGTTGAGCTAATAATACAACTACGCAGCTGCTCGAATCTAAAGACACCTGAAACTTAATGTTTAAAAGTTAGATGTTTTGTAACTATTAAACCACCGAATTACCTGTATAGATTGTGTAAAATTCATTATGATAACTTGTTGAACAGGTAGAATGCAAACATTTCTAAACTGTACCTACCACTACTAACTGTTAATATTACCAGTATTATCTTGGATTGAGCAAACTGACCAATTTAACCATTGCTTCATACAAACAAAGAAGCATTCTATGAACACATTATCCTTTTGAATTGTTGAAACAAATAATATGCTTTCAAATTATTAATTTAGGAAATTGTACCACTTCAATACGCACAGTTTAGTTATCGGAAGTGTATACTACTAGGTTTACGGTTAAGTGTATGATAATAAACAAATATAATAAGTTATTTGATGAAGATGTGAATCTTCATCCATCATAGTGGTGGGAATATGTATTACCTGTTTCGTCTAGGATTAGGTCAAGAACCAAAACGTTACATCAAGCCGTAAAGCCATTGATCGTTAGTCTGAGTCATATTAGTAGCTACAGACTACCTGTTCAGTGTCAGGCGTGATAACCGCGACTAGTGGTTGGATACGTTGAGAGAAACAACTTAGTATCATTCACAATGTCACAGATCAACTCACTTTATACTTTCCTGTAGATTATCTGTTCTAGTATTCCTTCATCAGTCAGTCAGTCAGTCAAAAACAACATAGAATTTCGTACGTACTTTCATCAGTGCAAGTTGCCATACCACATCAACACAGAGATGCAATTGTCACTTCATATCCCATAGTAGTAGAGGTAGTAGAAGTATTAGTAGTAATCTGAAATTTTAGGGTTTGAAGATATTCAAGAAGTAGAATCTAATGAAATAAACTTAAAAGAAGGCTAGGATTTGATAGAATGCAAAGAACGAATGCACTTGCGCCATTGCAAACGGCTTTGAGCCATGTCATTCAGGGTCTCTAACCATCGGTTACTATTGTCTTGTGGACCCCAACCAGGTAGTCTACACTTACCAACATGGCTCAGTTCAATTTTCAGTGACTTCATGCACTTGTACCATGTTTCGGCTTGGCCGTCCCTAGCTTTCTTCCAACCTACTCCTACACCGCGAAACATAGCTCGTCGAGGCAGTTGGTGGTTAGGTATACGCAACACATGTCCCAACCACCTCAACTGATGAAGTTTCGATACTGCATCTATTGATTTGCCATTGCTATCTAGTACTCGTTTCCTAATGACTGCATTGCTTACTCGTTTGTCCCAGTATACACGAGCAATGCTTCGAGGACACCTATAAATGAATACTAATAACGTACGAATATCTTCTACTCTTACTGACCATGTTTCACAACCATAAAATAAGACGGAGCAAACTGCTGCGCAATACACTTGTCCTGTTATATTCAAAGCCAGGCGGGATGAGTTTCCCAGTGTCTATCAGTTCGGTGGATGCTACTGAGATCCACGGCTTCTTCTTAACCGTATGATTTACCTTGCTAACAGATATCATTGCTGTTTCCACAGTCTTTTGGATATCACTCCAAGCTACCTCAGGATGGGAATCACTTACATGGCCGCCTAACTGTATGAAGTAGTCTTTCATACATATCTTTTCTCTATATCTTTTCGAATCGTTTGCTCTTTCTCACCATTGTTAAAACTATAGACATTTCAACTTCTTCAACATTCATCATCCGATTACTGCTCATACTTCTACTACCACTATGGGATTTGAATTGACAATTGCGTTTCTGTGCTAATATGGTATGACAACTTGAATTAATGTACATACATACCAAGTTCTACGTAGTTATTGACTGACTGTCTCATCTTAACTATGACATAACCAACGGTAGAACTTATCCTTATGTATCTAGTGTTTTTATCTTCTATATTCCGAGTTTTCGTGTTTGTTCATACTTCTTGGATATCGATTTTATTCATTTGAAATCATCGGAAAGATTTGCAGTTCGAGCAGATGCTTCAAGTGTTATTGAGTTCTCTGTACTAGGTAGTTTATTCAGAGAGCTTTCATCATTATTCTGTGTAAATCATATCGTAGAAATGTCAACAGAAGGATCTTAAAACCTTTAGGAATTTTTGCTGTTCATTAGCCGACCCGGCGACTCTACTCTATTTAATACAAACCAAGAAAATACAACCACGAAAATAAGCAAATCCAATATCATTTACAAAATAAATTGTTTTAACTTTGACGAACACTTCAGTGGACAAAGTTGACGACTTCTCCACTTACAAATATAAACTATCAATGAAGCAACATGATATGCATTTCCCAATGTCAACCGACGTAGACAACTACGGAAATGAATTTGATTGATAAATGGTCGAAATTCTGGATCGTGAGAATTTTCAGAATGTCAGAATTTCTGGAATTGTGGTGGTATTCATATCAATGATCAATCAACAGACATATTGATTTAAACCCAATTTACCAATTCATCCAGAAAAGGTCAAATAATAAATAGCCTGACCAAAGGTCAACAAAACAAATGGTCGACTTGAATACAAGACAGTTGGAAACAATGAAACTTGTGAAGATCACCAGTCACAAGGTCATCAAGATAAATTAATTTCAGACTAATAAAATAAACTAAAATGTTCATGTCTATTACACGAAATAAGCGATAATTATGTTGTCCAGAATGGCAAACAAAAGGATCCTCATTTAAATCATCCAACTCAAAGAACACTTACTTGCTTGCACCTTTTACTCTCGTGCAGTATAGAACGCCGACCAGCATTGTTCAACCTACTCTGTCCTGGGCCTCCCTTTCAACCTTTGTCCAACTGTTGTTCTCATGTGCGTTTCCATTTCTCGGCGTAATATATTCCCTGGTCTTCCTGTTTTCCTTTAACTTTGAGAACTCCAAATAGGGGCTTGTCTTGTGATGAAGTTGGGTGTTTTCCTCAATGTGTGTTCTATCCACTTCCAACGCTTCTTCCTGATTTATTCATACACTGGTCAGCCAGTCAGTCAGTTACAACGTAGAACTTCGAACGTACGTACATCATTTCAGTTTGCCATACCACATTAGCACAGTGAAGCAATTGTCAATTCAAATCCCATAGTAGTAGAGATAGAAGTATTATAGGTAATGGAGAATGTTAGAGATCGAAGATATTATTCAACAACAGCAATTCAATGAGATAAATTTAGAAAGAGAAAGATAGAGGTGATGAGGAATTCGGAAGACTAGAATTTCAGAGAAGACAAAGAGTGGATGCATCTGCACACTATTGAAAACGATTTTGAGCCATGTCATTCAAGGTCCCTAACCGTCGGCTACTATTGTGTTGCAGAACGCAACCAGTTAGTCTATACTTACCAACATGACTCATTTTAGTTGTCAGTGACTTCATAGATCTGTGCCATGTTTTGACATGGCCGCCGCTAACTTTCGTGCAGCCTATCCCTACATCATACAACATAGATTATCAAGGCATTCGGTGGTTGGGCATTCGTAAAACATGTCGCAACCACCTCAACTGATGAATTTTCAATACTGCATATAGTGATAATATAATAATATAATAACCTACGAATATCTTCTACTCTAACTGGCCATGTTTCATAGCCATAAAATAGGACGGAGCGAACTGCTGCGTAGTACACTCGTCCTGTGTTTAGCAAAGAGATATCTCACTTGCGCCATGAGTGATACAAGTCCGCAAAAAGCTAGTCGGGCCTTCTGTATCTGTGCGGAGATATCGTCGGTCACCGAACCATCCCGAGGTGAGTGAAGTGGTCAACACGCTCAACTACTTCCATCACTATCACTAGCTAATGCCAAAGCAACGTTCTGCATTTGGAGGGAGAAAAGTGCATCCCTAACACGCTTGCATTTTTCCTTAGGGTGGTCAGAAGTCTGTGCATTTTGTTAGCGTTTTCACCAAATAGAACTATGTCCTCGGT
>OX103977.1:10966513-10985170 GCA_944470395.2 Schistosoma turkestanicum
ACCCTTCCAGTCCAGATGCACGTTTTTACCCGCCAAAGTATCAAATCCGATATCTCTTTAGCCATAATTAAGTACCGATTCAAACAATAAATGCAGTTCAGAAGGAAACATAGAAACTCCGATAAACGTACGAAAAATAGAAACTATAACAACACACAAATACTAACATCACAAAATGTTTTCACTATTCACCACAGTCGCCATATTCCGTTTGTCTATCTAAGTGTTCATAATTCAGTCTTGGTTCCTCTGAATTTCTGCTAGATCTGTCCAAGTTCAGTACCCTAATTTCCGTTTTCGTTCACTTACACAAAGTTATTCTTAAGCATCACTTTTGTAAAAGGAATCATTTGAATTTAAAGTAGGACCGTCTGCCGAGAGTTGTGTATTATCTACAAAATAGTCAGAATTAAAATGAGAATCACCAACTTTATTAGTCTTCACTGGGCCTGCATGTCTACTGTGAAATGAATTGTCATTCTAACCATGTGATTACGGATTCTCTGAATTAAAATTCTCCTAGATGGTCGATTGGTCATTTCCACGATAAAAAAAACTGTGCTTCAAACGATGATTCATTTACAAACTCAGTTTAAAATATGTGAAGTTATTGGAGTTTAGCTGGACTCCCATGAGTTTGTAGTGGGTCCAGTCACGTTTGACTATGATCACAACTACAAGGCCAATTACGTTACAGTCGCCAGGTAAATTCCCCCCGTAAAAGCAAAATCAAGAAGGTTTGACCTGGGAGTGAATATGTGATTTGCTGACGATCTCGGGTATCGAAATAATGCAGAGATCGTACCAAAGGATACAGGCGAAACTACTGTGCATATAATGAGCGAGATGAAGACCACGTGAAACGATAATCAGGTCAAACCAATTCAGTTAAAATAAGATTACAGTAAAACAAACACTGGTGCAATTGTTTATGATAACATATATTTCTATTGAACCAATCGCGTTCGCTTCATAAAAGTGGAGTCACTACAAGTTCTTGAATGTTCTGCATTACGATATATTTAGTTGCACAATAAATACATTTACTATAAGTCCCGCATACCCAACCCCAGTCTCAACATTAAACACCTAGAAACTAGATGAAAAACATCATAAAATGGGCTGTAAGAACATATTCTACATCTTAATGGTATTCAATTCTGGAATTCACCGCCTGGTAAGATGGTCCACGAGACTTCTCAAGAGTCCATCAAGAAGAAACTTGACAGATTCACAAGGACTCGAGGCATTTTTTCATGATAAGGTACTAATATTTCTCTGTTTCTCGTTAAGTTTATCTGGGTTCTTACCTTGAAGTTTCGGTGATCCACTACCATTAGATGCATGAGATCGTGAAGTGAATACTAGTTTTATACTACATATAACTGTTTAAACCACTTGAAATTAACCACTCAGTCAAGCGACTACCATTCAGTGAACATTATCAAATACCTGGAACCTCAACTAAAGAACATAAAGCCAGAGTAAAGAAAAGGGTATTGGTTATTGGATCTGGCCCGGGGTTTCTGATTACTGCGCTACGTTATGTAGGACAAATGAAGTGTGTGTTAGTCGTTTAGTTAATTCGTTACCATACAAAAAGGTACTGCTTAAAAAATTTTCACTAGAAACGGCATCATTTTTGCCTAATAAGCGTTCATGAGACCAAGAAGTGGCTATTTTAACCATCAAAATAAATAAATGTTAAGGATAGACGATCATATGACTCATGAGTTAAAAGACGCATTTCAAGATGTTTCTGAATCTACTGTTGAGGATCAAATTCAGCCAGTCAATCACGTCAAAATCTTGCCGGTGGAAGTGGGGTTTTTGCAAACTTTTCGAAGAAATGGCTGAACCACTGTCATTTCCAATCCTCAAATCTCAATGATGAAAGGCGAATAATAAAACTAAACAGGAGCCACAAAATTCAAGGCAGGAAGTAGTGTGGAAAGCGACAGAAACGCTTCTGTGCTGCGTAATGATATTAACCCTATGGAAGCTTTCTAATGGTAGCAATCCGGATGATGACCTGAAAATTCTGGAACGATATCGAATGCTTGTTAATTCTTATTCTGATTCCGAACCATATCGAAATGAAAAATTCCAGGTAACGTCTCAGCATTTTTGTCTTACCTACGATAATGGTTCTAAATTTATAAAGTCTGCGAAACATCACTTGGTATAATGACCTTACCCTCAGACTTAAAACGGACTGAGTTTTGTTTTGAAGCCATCTAACCCACCCGTCTACTCAGATCCAAAAAACGTTTTTCATTCTTATGCCCAACTAGGTCGTCTTGACGGACAGGACTTGATACTGCATTTTGGTTGAAGCGATAGTCAGTTAGTTGATCTTTAGAAATACTACCCAAAGTATATTATATACAAGTAACTCTATTCAGTCCTTATAATTTGCTGCTCGTCCGCTTATTAAGATCGTTTCTTTTAGAGATACTCCAATGTAATTGAAATGGTTATTTAAATTCACTTGTTTTTAATCCTTGCCATTCACTCTTACTGCGTTGATTTTTGATATTGCAAATTAGACTAATACATATTTGAGACGGGTCCACTGTTCTCTGAGTAAACATAAAGCTATAGCTCAAAGCTAACAAAGGAGATGAAGGGATGTAAAGTTAATGACCACTCAGGTATTTTTTAGGAAGCTAGAGAATAGGTGTAACTAGCAATTTTTTCCCATGTTCTCCGTAAGTCCTCCAACTATATATTAATAACTACTGTTGTGGTCGAAATTATAAAGCCAAATGGTATGTCCTTTATCTTCACATAGGCTGTTGTCGCAAGGCAAATATTACCCATTTTAAGATTATTCACTTCACTGCTAGACTGAAAATTTTATACGCGTAGAATACAGTAGTGTAAAATGCTAACCTAAAATATGGTTATATTTTCACTACTTGGTTACAGTCTACGAATCTCAGTCAAAGTAAATTGAAAATAAATGATGACGAGTCAAGAAATTCAAGGGGACAAGTTTTGCTTGCAGATAAATCTCTATAAATATGCTGAAAATAAATATGCGTAAATGTAGTAATACAACACGGCTTCTTAAGTTTTAAACCAGTAACTCAATACTTAAAGTCGTATGCTCTGTTTTACTTAACTACTAATATCCCTACCGTAGCTGCTACCTTGACGTGGTGGTCTGGCCTGCCTACGTGATAACCCAACCAAATTATATTGGCTTGTAACATATGCACGATATTCGTAGTTACTAGTACTCGTGGTATTCTAAGACGACTGAGTAAGCAATCCCTAAGTTAGGAATTAGGTTCTGGTAAAGATGGAAAACTTATTGACTATGTAGTTGATCTTCATCAAATTAAGTGGTTAGTTAGGACATGTGTTGCGTATGTACAACTACCATCTACCCACATGGATCGATGTTGGAGTAGGTTGGAGGATAGACAGGGATGTCCAAAGCAAAGATACGACATCATTCCTTAAATTCGTCGATAGTTGGAACTGGGGCATGTTAGTAAGTGCAGACTACCTGGTTGGGTGGGGTCCGCGTACTGATCATAACTAGTAGTTAAGACTGTAAATGACGTGGCTCAAAAATCGTTTTCAATAGCACTGGTGCATCCATTCTGTCTTCTCTTAAACTCTAGTCTTCTGAATTCCTCAAAAGCGTTTTTAAAAATTTTCACTTTTTTTTCTAGAATCTTCGGGTCTTCAAGTCCCTATCTTTTCCATTGCCACTAATGCCATTACTACCTCAAGTGCTGTGAGATTTCCCGGGAAAATTTCATCTTTCTGTGCTAATTGGCTCATAACAACTTGAACTAATGTACGTACGTACGAGATTTTACGTTGCGATTGACTGACTGACTGACTTCAGTTTGATTAGTCAGCTAGTATTTATTGTCCTTTATACTACAAATGCATATCTATCGTCTAGTACATAGCTACATTCATTTGTAATTTTCTGTTTTACATTATTTACTGATGATAATAATATGTGCCTTCCTTTTTTGTTCTTTCTTCTTTTCAAACTATCAAAGATGAGACAATCATTTCATGATGATACATTGAAACGTGATACATTACCACATGGTATAGCAGAATATAATCCAAATGATTTAAGTAGTCAGTTGTGTTTTTCATATATACATAGAAATAAACCACCAAAAATATTGGCTAATCGTTTTCTTCTTGGTTCTACAATTGGTAGAGGAAGTTATGGAAAGGTAATTATTATTCCATTTTTGCATTACAGTATTATGGAGATCGTTTTTTAACTTTGAAATCATGAATGAATCATTGTTAGACCATCATTAGAAGGCTGAAATCACTAGAAAGCCGTTTCGTCCATGTATGGGACTCATCGGCAATGCTCATCCAGGACTTCTGCTACTCATAGGATTCAAACCGAGGACTTTCTGTCTCATGCACGAACGCTTAACCTCAAGACCACTGAGTAGGCATCCGAAAGTGTTAATGTCTAACTTCAATCTAAGGATTTCGCGCTACCTCACCCATTGTCTTCGGTAGCTATTGCCTACACCTGACAGGGTTGTACTCAACTGGTCACGTCTTCTCACTAGAACTCGGAGAATTTCCTTACGAAGCTGGTCACTAGTGAGCACATTTGTGATTTATGCATTAGAAAAAAGAAACGCCGTCCAGTGCTTCCAGGTTTTTTAATGGTGATCTAATAATCATTCATTCATGATTTCAATTCTTTTATTATCTGTCGTTGTTCTGAACTAGTTTGGTAGCATTTATTCTTTTTTGTTACATTTTAAAGTATTTTTTTATGTAATCCAGTTTTATTTTAGCATTGATAATCTTCTGAAAACAGATATGAAAGAAGTGCTTGACATAATGTCAACTTTTTTATATATGGAGGGAGAATGAATTTTAAGTCTTGCACATGTGTATGATATTGTTTTCTTGTGTAAATCACTACTCATTCTAGTCGACGAAAGTTAGGTGAACAATATTCATACTTGTATGTATGTACTACGGAGTATTGAAGTGTGAACAGCTTATAATAGACTGATAAGGATCTAATATTTTTATATTCATCTTTTGTGATGATCTGTTGTAAATAGTGCAAAAGTTCTTATATCTCTAGATAACTGTGTAAGTGACAGGCAATATAAACTTCCGTATCATAAACTTGATATCGATGGGCACTAAAATGGGCCATCTCTAAAACCATAAGTTTAACTATAAATGATAAAGTGTATAACTCTGTAATGTTTGCAGTTCTATAGTTTGTTTATGAAAATGAAAGTATTCATTCATTGTTTGTATTCGACCATTATTATCTCTATAAGAATTAAATCTCATTGATTATCAACACTGTGTAATATGTGTGAATAGTAAGTATTATATTCATATAAAGGTTTTAATGTGTTACTCACATTCATGCAACATCATGAAATTGTATAAACAAAATGGTCAACTGATGATGATCTGATATTTAGCTAAATATGTTCATCCATCTCAAAACTCTTTTTCGATGATAGACCAAGAAATTGCATATTTCATTTCTTCTAGATATTGTTATAAAACATGGTAGCCCTTTCATTCATTTGTGTTGTTTTTTGTTAAAAATCAATGGTCAACTAAATAAATTATACTCTGATTGTTTTTCTTTTTTAAAATTTAAACTCATCTTTCTCAGGTGTGTATGCAATACAAAGAGCATTTAGATAAATAAGATTCCCACTGTTATAATTAAATCTATTTTATCTTGTCTTACACAAACTAACATTCACGTGTCAAGATCAATGAATCAAGATAAATCAGAATGGAATTTTATTAACTCATTATTCATTAGGTACTTGAGCTACATTCTAAATTACAAAAGCTAATTATGCTACCTATTTGCTCAAATAGAAGTAAATAAAGTGAATTTGGAATTTGCAATTAAGTAGTTGAAATTCAAATCACTAAACAACCCACCGCTCCATCATAATTCATCAAAACAAAAATCAACATTTAAACTACCCTGATTAGATATCGATTTTGATTGTGCGTTTACAGATAGCTGAAAGTAAACTATCAACACTGCGCACATCCACAACCCATGATACCCACAGGAATCGAATCCAGGACCTTCAGTCTTATGCTCAAACGCTTAACCTCTAGTCTAACACTGCTTTCAAAACAAATTAACAATCTCTACAACTCTTTAATGAATATTTACAAAAATGCCCATATTATGAATTAGAGCAAAACAAATATAAGAGATATTTTGGGGCAGAGTTTTGGAGGTTTTTGTTTTTACACATTTGAAATCATCAATCAATCATTGTTAGATCACCATTAGAAACCTGGAAGCACTGGACGGCCGTTTCGTCCTGGTATGGAGGACTCAGTAGTGCGCATGCACGATTCCTGCACCTCGTAGGATTCGAGCCCGGGACCTTCGGTATTGTGCGCGAACGCCTAACTATCAGAGTTAGACATTAGCACCGATGGATGCCGGCCCAGTGATCCAGAGGTTAGGCCTTCGCGCGCAAGACCGAAGGTCGCGGGTTAGAATCCTGTGAGCTGCTGGAGTTGTGGATGCACTCTGCTGATTAGTCCCATACCAGGACAAAACGGCCGTCCAGTACTTCCACGTTTCTAATGATGGTCTAACAATGATTGATTGATGATTTTAAGTGTGTGAAATATGAGAGAACAATATTGTGAAGATTGTCAAGTTTCATTGAAATCATGAACTGATATCACTGTCAGATCATCACTATGAAGAACCTGGAAGTAATTCTTTTTATGTTTTCAATTAGATCTTCATCAGGCTTTACTCTAATATTCAAATAATCTTTACATACATATCTATGAAAATATCAAAACTCAAATTCATGCCTATTTAATAATAAGTCACTGATAACAGTGGAATGAATAAAAAAAATAATACAAATTGATCGACAGTAGTATAATAGTGAGAAATAAACTAGTTTTATGATAAAAATATTCAAAGCTTCAATCATTCTAGAATTAGACGAAATAATTTAAAGAAATAAATACTAAAATGATATTTAACAAAAAAATGAATTGAAAATACTTTATGAGTAGTGCTCAACTATTTGAACAATCAAATGTACGTATTGCTTTTTTAGAAAAAAGGGAGTGAAAAAAAAAAGATAGATGAATAAAGAGTATTAAAAATAGTAAATAAATAAAATCGTCTGTTAAGATTAATTATTTGAACTAGAGGAGATAAACTCCACCAATGTTAGCGATTTTGGTCTTGTCGCAGAGAATCAATAAAACTATGGCGGGAATTATTATTTCCACTTCAGAGCTCCTGCTATTCACAGTACTCATTAAAGGTTTACTCATTAAAAATGGACAGCTTTGTGCGATAGTCATGATGAAAATAAAATCAAAATATAGCATGTAATCAAACCTCCAATCGGTGCTATAATGAAAATTGTTCCAAAATACGTATAATGTAGTGATTAAATCAACGAAAACATGACTGATTATAGTACACTTCGATAACTTGACAGTGCGGGGTTTATTTCTTACTCTTCATTTGACTAAATAAAACATAGAGGTGTGACGGTTTTCTTATGAACACAAAGATCAAATCTTAACAACTTCGGTTATATATATATAAAATTCAAAATTTTTTTTCGGCGTTAATCCACAGTATTGATAATTCATATTTAAAACGTGAACCAAATTATTATACGGACTCCCTATTCGAACACTACAGGTCAATTGAGAGCATACGGGGAAATGTCATAGGAATTCTTTACTTCAAGTGGTGTACGTCAGGGATGTCCACCTTACCCATTCTTGCTTAAATTTGTCGTAGACATGCTATTTTATATAATATTACCTTCGTCTGAATTTTCACGAGAATGCCTTATACCAGGAGATTTGCTTGTTAACTTCAAATATATACCAGTAACAGTTCTATTTGGTGAAGACGCTGACAAAATGTTGCTTCATAGTTGGCTTACATCGGCACCTGAACTAGTGATAGGAAAGGAATTAGTTGAGCGTGTTGGCAGCCTCACTTATATCGGGAGTCTCATAAGCGCTGTTGGTCTGGTGACTGAAGAAATCTCACCACGGATACAGAAGGCTCGATGGACTTTTACCATCTTACATCACCTATGACATAGGCAAGATTTCCGTCCAACAACTAAAAGACAGGTGTACTGTGCAGCAGTTTGCTCAGTCCTACTATATGGCTGTGAAACATGGTCAGTAAGAGTAGAAGATATTCGTAGGTTATTAGTATTCGATTATAGATGTCCTCGAAGCATTACTCGTATATCCTAGGACAACCGATTAAGCAATTCTGTCGTTAGGAAACGAGTAGTAGGTAGTGATGGCAAATCAATAGATGCAGTATTGTGTTACGAATGCCCAACCACCGAATGCCTTGATAATCTATGTTGTATGATGTAGGGGTAGGCTGGAAGAATGTTAGCGACGGCCAGATCAAAACATGGCATAGATCTATGAAGTCACTGACAACTAAAATTGAGTCATGTTGGTAAGTGTAGACTAACTGGTTGTGGTCCCCGACACAATAGTAGCCGACGGTTAGAGACCTTGAATGACATGGCTCAAAATCGTTTTCAATAGTGTGAGGATGCATCCACTCTTTGTCTTCTCTGAAATTCTAATCTTCCGAATTCCTCATCACCTCTATCTTTCTCTTTATAAATTTATTTCATTGAATTACTGTTCTTGAATAATATCTTCGAACCCTAACCTTCTCTAATACTTCTATCTCTACTACTATGGGATTTGAATTGACAATTGCGTCTCTGTGGTATGGCAAGCTGAACTGATGTACGTATGTACGAAGTTCTACTTTGTAGCTGGCTGACTGAATCAAATTATTGTATTTCATTCACTAACCATTTCTCAAAAATACAATCCTGTGTGTTTAATTCGTCGCTTCAAAAAATTACTTGTTACCCTGTTACCCTTGATGGAACAAAGCCTACCAACCAGCGAAATATTTTTTCTAGTTAGCGTTCTTTTGGCCAGTTAGATTTTTACTAGATAGCGACACTAACCCCTTGCCCAACCATCCTGCTTTACCTGGACTTGCAACCGCAAGTAACCCCAGAAAGACTCCAAGTAAGAGTCACATCAAAAGAAAAAATACTTTGAAATATCTTCCAAAAAAATACTTTAGAATCTTTTATTAATCTTTATCAATCATTTTATGTCATATGATGAACAATACAAAGCAGTTTTACGTTATTGTATTTTTCATGTTTTTTTTTGTAGTTTTTTGACTAAATTAATCCGCAGATCAATAAATCTAATAAAGTTTTCATCATGATAAATTATACTGTAATTATGTTTTTGTTTCTATTTTTAATTAATAATTAGAATAATAAGGTTATAATTGTATGATGAACATTAATTCTTTGGTTGATTATGATATCTTATTGTGTGTTTGACTCTTGGTTGGCTTATATTGTAGCTTTTGTGTTTGAAACCGGGTTTTTTTTTCTCCAGTTATATCATTTTGAGTCATAGTTGTATATAGGTGTTCCGTGCAATAATCCCTCCCATACATGATTATTGTAACAGAATTCATTTAATCAAGTATAGGTTTATGTACTCTATACTAAACTATATTTTGTTTTTACGTGAGCTAATGACGAAGGTGCATCCATTGTTTATCTTCTATAGAATTCTAATCTTCTGAATTATTCATGACTTCTCTATTTCTCCTTTTCCACGAGATTATACTTCTCGAATTATAGCTTCGATCCCTAGTACTTCTACTACCTCTACTTACTATGACATTTGAATTGACGATTATATCTCTCAGTGCTAATGTGGTATGGCAATCTGAACTGATGCACGTACATATACGTAAAAAGTTTCACGTTGTATATGACGTTGAGCTAATGATACAATTACGCAGCTGCTCGAATCTAAAGAAACCTGAAACTTAATGTTTAAAAGTCAAATGTTTTGTAACTATTAAACCACCGAATTACCTGTATAGATTGTGTAAAATTCATTATGATAACATGTTGAGCAGGTAGAATGCAAACATTTCTAAACTGTACCTACGACTACTAACTGTTAATATTACCAGTATTATCTTGGATTGAGCGAACTAACCAATTTAACCATTGCTTCATACAAACAACTAAGCATTCTATGAATACACAATCGTTTTGGATTGTTGAAACAAATAATATGCTTTCAAATTATTAATTTAGAAAATTGCACCACTTTGATACGCACAGTGTATACTAGGTTTACGGTTAAGTGTATGACAATAAACAAATATAATAAGTTATTTGATGAAGATATGAATCTTCATCCATCAAAGTGGTGGGAATATGTATTACGTGTTTCGCATAGGATTAGGTCAAGAACCAAAACGTTACATCAAACCGTAAAGTCATTGATCGTTAGTCTGAGTCATATTAGTAGCTACAGACTATCTGTTCAGTGTCAGGCGTGATAACCACGACTAGTGGTTGGATACGTTGACAGAAACAACTTAGTACCATTCACAATGGCACAGATCAACTCACTTTTTACTTTCCTCTAGATTATCTGTTCTAGTATTCCTTCATCAGTCAAAGTCAGTCAACGACAATATAGAACTTCGTACGTACGTACATTAGTTAAAGTTACCATACCACATTAACACAGAGGCGCAATTTTCAATTCAGATCCCATAGTAGTAGGAGTAGCAGAAGTATTAACAGTAATCTGAAATTTTAGGGTTCGAGGATATTATTCAAGAAGTAGAATCTAGTGAAATAAACTTAAAAGAAGGCTAGGATTTGATAGAACGCAAAGAATGAATACACTTGCGCCATTGCAAACGGCTTTGAGCCATGTCATTCAGGGTCTATAACCATTGGTTACTATTGTCTTGCAGACCCCAACCAGGTAGTCTACACTTACCAACATGGCTCAGTTCAATTTTAAGTGACTTCATGCATTTGTACCATGTTTCAGCTCGACCGTCCCTAGCTTTCTTCCAACCTACTCCTACGTCGCGAAACATAGCTCGTCGAGGCAGTCGGTGGTTAGGTATACGCAACACATGTCCCAACTACCTCAACTGATGAAGTTTCAATACTGCATTTATTGATCTTCCATTGCTATCTAGTACTCGTTTCCTAACGACTGCATTGCTTACTCGTTTGTCCCAGTTTACACGAGCAATGCTTCGAGGACATATATAATCGAATACTAATAACGTACGAATATCTTCTACTCTTACTGACCATGTTTCACAACCATAAAATAAGACGGAGCAAACATCTGCGCAATACACTTGTCCTGTTATATTCAAAGCCAGGCGGGATGAGTTTCCCAGTGTCTATCAGTTCGGTGAATGCTACTGAGATCCACGGCTTCTTCTTAACCTTATGATTTACCTTACTAACAGATATCATCACTGTTTCCACACCCTTTTGGATATCACTCCAAGATACCTTAGGATGGGAATCACTTACATGGTCACCTAACTGTATGAAGTAGGTCTTCATACAAATCTTTTCTCCATATCTTTTCGAATCGTTTGCTCTTTCTCACGATTATTAAAACTATAGATATTTCAACTTCTTCAACATTCATCATCCGATTACTGCTCATACTTCTGCTACCACTATGGGATTTGAATTAACAATTGCGTTTCTGTGCTAATATGGTATGGCAACTTGAATTGATGTACGTTAGTACCAAGTTCTACATAGTTGTTGACTGACTGTCTCATCTTAACTATGACATAACCAACGGTAGAACTTATCCTTATGTATCTAGTGTTTTTATCTTCTATATTCCGAGTTTTCATGTTTGTTCATACTTCTTGGATGTCGATTTTATTCATTTGAAATTATCGGAAAGATTTACAGTTCGAGCTGATGCTTCAATTGTTATTGAGTTCTCTGAACTACGTAGTTTATTCAGAGAGCTTTCATCATTATTCTGTGTAAATCATATCGTAGAAATGTCAACAGAAGGATCTTAAAACCTTTAGGAATTTTTGCTGTTCATTAGCCAACCCAGCCACTCTACTCTATTTAATACAAACCAAAAAAAATACAACCACGAAAATAAGCAAATCCAATGTCATCTACAAAATAAATTGTTTTAACTTTGACGAACACTACAGTGGACAAAGTTGACGACTTCTCTATTTACAAATATAAACTATCAATGAAACAATGCGTTATGCATTTCCCCATGTCAACCGACGTAGACAACTACGGATATGAATTTGATTGATAAATGGTCGAAATTCTGGATCGTGGGAATTTTCAGAATGTCAGAATTTCTGGAATTGTGGTGGTATTCATATCAATGATCAATCAACAGACATATTGATTTAAACCCAATTTACCAATTCATCCAGAAAAGGTCAAATAATAAATAGCCTGACCAAAGGTCAACAAAACAAATGGTCGACTTGAATACAAGACAGTTGGAAACAATAAAACTTGTGAAGATCACCAGTCACAAGGTCATCAAGATAAATTAATTTCAGACTAATAAAATAAACTAAAATGTTCATGTCTATAACACAAAATAAGCGTTAATTATGTTGTCCAGAATGGCCAACAAAAGGATCCTCATTTAAATCATCCAACTCAAAGAACACTTACTTGCTTGCACCTTTTACTCTCGTGGAGTATAGACCGCCGACTAGCGTTGTTCAACCTACTTTGTCCTGGGCTTCCCTTTCTACCTTTCTTCATTTGTTATTCTCATGTGCGTTTCCATTTCTCGGCATAATATATTGCCTGGCCTTCCTGTTTTCCTTTGACCTTGAGAACTCCGAATAGGGGCTTGTCTTGTGACGAAGTTGGGTGTTTTCCTCAATGTGTGTTCTATCCACTTCCAACGCTTCTTCCTGATTTATTCATACACTGGTCAGTCAGTCAGTCAGTTACAACGTAGAACTTCGTACGTACGTACATCAGTTCAGGTTGCCATACCACATTAGCACAGAGACGCAATTGTCAATTCAAATCCAATAAAGGTAGAGATAGAAGAAGTATTAGCAGTAATGGGGAAGATTAGGCTTCGAAGATATTATTCAAGAAGTATAATTCAGTGAAATATATTTAGAAAGGCAAAGATGGAGTTAATGAGGAATCCGGAAGATTAGAATTTCAGAGAAGACAAAGAGTGGATGCACCTGTGCCATTGCAAGCGATTTTGAGCCATGTAATTTAAAATGTCTAACCGTCGGCTACTATTGTGTCGCGGACCGCAACCAGTTAGTCTACACTTACTAACATGACCCATTTTAGTTGCCAGTGACTTCATAGATCTGTGCCATGTTTTGATATGGCCGCCGCTAATATTCTTCTAGCCTACACCTACATCACACAACATAGCCCGTCGAGGCAGTCGGTGGTTCTGCATTCGTAACACATGTCGCAACCACCTCAACTGATGAATTTTCAATACTGCATATAATGATAATATATAATAATAATAATAATAATATAATAACCTACGAATAGATTCTACTTTGTCTGGCCATGTTTCATAGCCATAAAATAGGGCGGAGCGAACTGCTGCGTAGTACACTCCCTGTGTTTAGCAAACAGATATCTCGCTTGCACCATGAGTGATGCAATTCGGCAAAAAGCTAGTTGGGCCTTCTGTAACCGTGTGGAGATTTCGTCGGTCACCACGCCATCAGGACTCATGAGACTCCTGAGATGAGTGAAATGGTCAACACGCTCAACTACTTCCATCACTATTAGTAGCTAATGCATTGGAAGAGAGAGAATTGCATCCCTAACACGCTTGCATTTTTCCTTAGGGTGGTCAGAAGTCTGTGCATTTTGTTAGCGTTTTCACCAAATAGAACTATGTCCTCGGTATATTCTAGGTCAACAAGTTAGTTCCCTGGCTGCAGGTCAACTCCTGGACAGAGCGACGAAAGTGTCGACTCTAAAGTCATGTCAGTGACAACGTTGAATACGAATAGAAAAAGTGGACAATCCTAGCGAACATCACCTGAAGTAATCAATTCTGATGACAGTTCGCTATAATCTCTGGCTCGACCAGCCGTGTTCGGGTAGAGAGCTCTTATAAGGCTAATTTACTTCTCTGGTACACCTTTTAATGACAAACTGTCACAGAACCTCACGATTGAATATAACTATAGTGGGACTCCTAAATGTGTGTTTGTGTTCTAGAGCCTGACGAAGTGTCAGTATCTGGTCTACACATCCATGTCCAGGTCTGAAACCAGCCTGGTTTTCTCTAGTCTGCTCTTCACAAGCTCTAGTTAGCGTCGAGTTATTATTGAAGCTAATATGTTAGGCATCATATTAGTTAAACCGATTCCTCAGTGATTGTCACAAGAGGACTTCTGTCCTTTTTTATAGACTATGACAATCAGGGGTTGAGACCAGTCAGATGGGATTACGCCCTGTTCCCGAATTCTACCTAAGATCTCAGTCAATCTAACTGCTAAAAGTGGACCACCATCCTTAAAAATCTCAGGAATTAGTATGTCAGGCCATGCTGCCCTCCCTCACTTCAGATTTCCTATAGCTTTTTCAACCTCATTAAGAGTCGGAGGACTTACATCGATTTGCCTTTCCGGTTGACTGGAAATCATGAGCCACTGAAGTGCGACTGAATGCCAGTTAAATTGATCCCTTGTTTGTTCCTCCGCCGCAATCTGGTTTGTTCTTTCCTACAGTAGGTTGTTGCTGATAGAACTCTACATTATTTAAGTTTTATTCATCCTTTCTAATTTTTTATTTCGTTTTTCCCCAACTTTTTTTTACATTATAACTATATAGACACGTTCGCTACTCATTGTTATTTTACCCTTTTCACACTGATCCAGTATTTTAAATGAAACTGATATACATTTGTACCAAGTGTTGATGTTGTTTATAGATGAACAGGTTTACATTTTATGTACAGATTCATTTTTGAATTGATACACTAATAAGTTCCCCCATATTCTGCTGTCGGTTCTTTGCTTTCCAACATATGTGTGCCTACGTAAATTGATGCAGTGACCATTATTGGGTTACCGCTTCGAATCTTGATCTTCTTCCATAACAGCAACAACACCAACCACACCAACAAATAACTATGCAGACATCAATTTATGGTGTTTTTTTTTATTTCTTTTACCTCATCAAAGAAAACAGCCTGATTTGTTTGATTCGATCAATAGAGATTATATTCATGACTTATTGATCCGATCGATTCACGCCGTTTCATATGACCTCAGAGATTGTGTATATATATATATGTGTGTGTATGTGTATGTCCTTGAGCCATTTATGCATTATGCATGCTGTCTTGTTTTGTGTGTACTCTACTCTACTCTGTCTGTTTATACTCGAATCATCAGCTTCAGATGTTTGTTGTCAAAGTTAACTTAAAGCATTTTTCTTGTGTATGCATGCATATACACAACATCACTTGTGTATTTCGTTGGTTTTTGTTTTCTAATAGTTTTAAATGCTGTACTACTTATACTATATGCAAACAAACGATATATATATATATATATATATATATATATATATATATATATATATTTGTGTCGAACAATCACTTTACTCATTAATTATGATTCAATTTTGTAATGTAGATATATATGTATACAAATAAGTATATTTTCATTTGACAAAGTTACTGTTTTATATTTCCTTCCTTTTTTAAATAAAAAAAAATCAATTCATCACTATTTTGACCGTTGTTATTCAAACAATAAGAATGACAGAGAAAAAATGGATTAGAGTCTATATGGTCATAAATGTAAAGAAAATTTATGTTGTGTCACATAGTTTGAATTGTAAACTGGTCTTAGTTAGAAAGTGATTGGCAAGTGCTAAGCACTGGATAGCAGCTATTCTGTCCTTCACACTTCACCAGTGCACATCTGCAACACTACCCTGGGGGATCGAAACCATGACTTCAATAATGATAATAATGTCCTCACTGGTGACTGATTTGTCCGTGGTAATACTCAGAATTCTAGTGAGAGGCTGTGACTGTTGGAGTTCACCTATGTCGAGTGTTGGTTTGATTCTTTAGCACTGATCAAATTCTATTGATTAACACCTCTGAGTTGGTACCCAGTGGTTTACATCGTCAAACTTCAATCTATTCATTTGAAACCATGAATCGATCAATGTTAGACCACCATTAGAAACGTGGAAGCACTGGACGGCCGCTTCATCCTGGTATGGGACTCCTCAGCAGTGCACATCCATGACTCCTGTACCCCGCAGGATTCGAACCCAGGATCTTCGGTATTGTAGGCGAACGCCTAACCATCGGACCACTGAGCCGGTATCTAACGATGTTAATGTCTAACTTGATCAATCTATTCGCAATATTGTGCAACCATCATCCTCTAATACGATTGCTAGATAACTGCATCACACTCGATATGGGTGAATTCCACCGGTCACAGCTCACTTATATATATGATGGAGAATATTTGTACCACAAGATGAGAATGTTAAGTGTTGTGGTCTTTAAACTGTTTGAATTGGTTGTAAAGTTTTCATTTCTATTCTGAATAACATCAACAGCACGTACTTTGAAAAGAAATGAGCTATTGAAATTTCTCTACAATTGTGACTAACAACTTACTCTGCTGACCTGAAATAATGTTAATTATTATTTATAACTGTTGTTTGTTTATTTGTCCTAGTCCTTGTTTGCCCTGACTTAAATTCTGACCTTGTACTTGTCAATCCTTTTTCTTATTGGTTAATGGATTTAGTCGATCAGAATGTGCCTATCGATTGACGCTCTATTAAAGTGTGCTAGGCTATATCATAATTTATGTTTCCTTAATTCAATGTGTTGATATTTTCTTAGTCTAACTCCTGAATTATATTAATAGTGATGATCTTGTCGATTTAGGAGAAAAATCAGAACCCATAAAACGGTCGGTCACTCACGCAGTTTTTCTGCTTTGTTAACCCTATGTATGCTTTTTCAAACTTTCTACATTAGACGGTGAAAGTGTTCTTGGAGCGTTATATGTACTGTGTTATTTTTATGCCTTATCTTTTTTCGAATTCTCTCTGTTACAAAATGACAGCATCTCCGTGGTAAATATAATAATCCTATCTAAAAGAATTGCCATGACTGTAGTATACTAGACTTTCCAATAGATGAACAAATTGATATCTTTATTTCATTGTATTTAAGTCAAATCCAACTTACTTCTTCATTAAAAAATACTACCCAATTTTAGCTAACAAGAATAGAAAGGATTTGATTATGACCAATTTTGTCTCACGTGCTGTTGTAGGTATGAGGGCGGATGTCACTTCCTGGCTTCCTTATACCGTGGAAGGTTAAAAGAAAGCTAGAAGCGGCCAGACCAAAACATAGCACAAGTCCATGAAGTCACTGACAGTTGGATTGAGGAGCCATGCTATGTTGTAGGTGCAGACTATTTGGTTGGGGCCCATGAGATAGTAGTAACCGATGATTAAAGACTTTAACTGACATGGCTCAAAATCGTTTGCAATGGTGCGGATGCGTTCACTCTTTGTCTTCTCTCAAATTCTAATTTTCTGAATTCCTCATCACTTTTATCTTTCTCATTTTCTTTTTCTGATTTCTTTCATTGGATTATATACTTCTTGAATAATTCAATTAATCCGTTTGTCAAATTTACTCCATACTGTACATGCGTACGTGTCAAGAAAATATTTTTTTGTGTGTGATTATTCTTAGTTAATGAATTGATTTCTTTTTTTCTTTTTTGGCAAATGGTATGATGCACATATTATTTTTTTAACCCTTCTACTACTACTAAGTACTAAACTACTAATAAATCAACTTAGTCGCCTGACTCATCATCATAAATTAATTGGTAAAGAAAAAAAATTGCTTTCGATCACAACAAAATGATATTTGATCGATAGAATAGTCTTTTCTCTTTCTTTGTCTCAGTTAACTACTAAGTCTTATTATGTGTCTACGGTCAAAGTAAAATTATACCCAAAATGATTTTTTTTCATTTATTATTATTATTATTATTATTATTATTATTATTACTATTTGAAGATCACTGATTACTGAAATTGTAGTCAGAGGTTTATGATCAGTGGAGTAGTGCAAACGTGTCGAGTGATAGGGCAATTACTCACGAATGACATCACGATACATAAGGTTCGACTGGCTTTTGCTAACTTGCGTCACTTATGGTGTAGGCGAGATATCCGTTTGCTTACTAAAGGACGCGAGTGTACTGCGCAGCAGTTCGCTCTGTCCTACTATACTAATAAGGATAGAGGATATTTGCATCCATTCTTTGAGCTCTCTCAAATCCTAATCTTCTGGATTTGTCAGCACCTCTACCTTTGTCTTTCTAATCTTATCTCACTGAATTATACTTCTTGAATAATATCTTCGAACCCTAGTCTTCTTCATTACCATTAATACCTCTACTATCTTTATCACTATGGGATTTGATTTGACATTTGCGTCTCTGTGCTAATGTTGTGGTACGGCAACATGAACTTATGTACATACGTGCGAAGTTCTACGTTGCGACTGACTGACTGATATTTGCAGGATACTAGTATTCGATCCTTGAACCACTGAGTAAGTAATGTAGGTGTTAGGAAACGAGTAGTTAGTAAGGACGACACATCAATAGATGAAGTAATAAGCCTTCATCAATTATTGTTATTGGAT